>JALBCR010003318.1:0-339654 GCA_030710515.1 Abscondita cerata
TCAGTGTACTTCGTTCGGTTACGTATTGCTATCGGTTAAACTTGGAAAAAGTTGCCCACTTGAGAGGTCAATATTTTGCTGTTAAGAAATTCGTTGAGTTCTGTTTACTTCCGGAGATATTAAAAAACAAAATTGTGCCATTTCGTTTGTATTATACTCTGCAGTTATTCGAACAGTTACCAAAAACTGAATGCATTTTGTTATTGCCACTCATTCTGCTCTACAAGATGGCGTGTACAAACTTTTATTACAACGTTTTGTTTCAAAGAAACCACCATCAACTTTATTTTTCTTATGGGAATAAAAAAAGTGCACTTTGTATAATAGAAAGCATTCTTTATTACGAATTCAACAATATACTACACAATATAGTTACTTGTAATTTTAGTAAATTTCTTATCTGTTTGGTCTAGTGTGCGCTGAATGAAACCATGGCAGTGAAAAATGAAGTCTATTGTTAGTTCTGACAGAATCAATTCGATTGATATAGTAGTGTCAGTTTTCAGTGTAGGTCATATTTTACAATGGAACACGTAAATTTCAAATTTTTTTGATGTAGTGTGCGTTGAAATAATTGTGGCAAACAGAAAATGCTGCTACGCTCAAATGTTTTTGGCAAGACAGTATGGGTTGCTTGAATGAACCGCATTCTTTAAGATTGGACAACAAATGCCTAAATATAGACTTTTATGGTTGCCTCTGTTTCAGGTACTTTATTAAATACAAGTGTTCGGCTTCTATAGAATTTCTCCGGCATGTAATGTAGCAGAACAGCACATCATATTTCTCTTCATTTGAAAACATTACTTGCTCCATTGTAAAATATGACGTACACTGAAAACGTTGCTAAACTGATGCTACTTTGTCATTCAAATAGATTTTGTCAGAATTAACAATAAATGAAATAAAGTCGATTGTTAATTCGACTTCATTTTTTCGTTGCCATGGTTTCATTCACCGCACACTAGACCAAAATTAGAAATTTAATAAAACGTTATTTTTTTCTTAATAAAATTAAGAACAACCATATTTGAATTTGTAATAAAAATTGCCTTCTTATACAAAGTGTACATTTTAAGTGCCATAAGAAAAAATAAAGTTTTAATGTAGGTTTGTTTCAAACAAAACGTTGTAGTAAAAAATTTGTAGTAGCCATCTTGTAGAACAAAAAAATGGTAATGACAAAGTGCATTAAGTTTTTGGTAACTTTTCGAATAACTTCAGAATATAATAAAAACGAAATGAACAATTTCGGTTTTTTTGAATATCTCCAGTAAGCCGATCTCAGAGAGTTTCTCAACAGCAAAATGTTGACACCTCAAGTGGGCAACTTTTTAAAATGTAATCGACTCTGTATCTCTCACGGTTTACGAGATCCCCATGCTGTTCACCCTTATCTTGGACACACTGTATAAGGTATTCTATTTAAAATAACAAAGTTGATGTCGAGTTTCGGTACAACCAGAAGGGTCAGAAAACTAAAAATTTTTTAGATGAGTTTGACCTATAGGGTTTAGTCATTCTCCAAATTTTCAAATTTTTTCCATTTTATACTTTTCCGTTTACGGTTAATGGCGGTTCCCGTTGAGACACCTTGTATAATGAAATGGGTTTTTTTTTTTTTGAAAAGGGAAAAGACTGTGTGAGTGATGAATAACCTTCTTGGGAAGATAAGATCAATGCTTTGGACCACCAACCGTTGTACTACGCTTTTGACCTAGATTGTACAATTTTATCACGTATTCATAAATGCGACCTAAGGAAATATTAGTTATTTGTGGATGGTTTGATAAGTTCAATACTTACAAAAAAATTCGGCAAAAATTATTTTATTTTTTTACATATTCTCTTTTTATCTCGATACATTATTTATTCTAATATTTTTATTTTTTCCAAACGGTAAGATTTCTCAAGGTCCTCAAAACAAACGTTTCTGTCAACGATGACGTTTACTTTCGGTCCAAATCTCCTACCACTTCAAGTTTGATAAACCGGAAATAGTAGAAGGGGAAAAATTTGTAAAACATGGTGGATAAGGTAGCAGTTTATCACTCAATTAATGAATTGTTACGTACACACGTGTGCATTGTCCTGATGAAACATCGTCCTTTTCTTCGCTAAATTTGGTGGTTTCTGTTTTAGAACATAACTGTTCAATAGCTGTGAATGACATTCGCCGGTGATCGTTTTACCCTTGTCAAGGCAACTAAAGGTAATGACTATGCGTGAATCTCAGAAAACTGGGCAATGAAACAAACGGGGAAAACATCAAAAACTCTTTAATATCCAAACGTTTATTTAAAATGTGATACACCTATTCAGCTGAAATGCCTACAGCTTCAACCAACTCACGTACTTTCAATCTTTGATCGTCAAATATCATTCCATGAATTTTATCAGCAATTTCTTGCGTAACAACTTCTCTTGTGCTAAATGTCGAACGTTCAGCGTCACCTGTACTGGTGCGGCTAGCACGGAACTAAATAACCACTTTTTAACGAATAAATATGACAGTGCAGATTCTTCATAGTATTTATCAATACCTTCCTTGCTTTAAATAGATGACCGAACATGATCAAAATGTTACACTAGTCTACCAAGAAATGACAGTTTTAGGAAGCATTAAAGTTACTGAACGAAAAATTCAAAAAAGCACGGACTTATCAAACCAGTCTCGTATACCTATTCAATTTCATGTTTTAATTGTTGACTTAAGTTTTATTGACTTAACACGCTTTGAGTGCTGACTAATAAAAAACAAATAGAAGAAAAAAACAGTGCTAGTCAACTATTGTTGACTTGAAGAGTTTATATGCTTCTTAAAGATAGTTTCAAGTTTGGATATCAATAATTTGTAAAAACATGTGCTTTTTCTACAACGCCTTCAAATGTTTTCTTCGTAACATCATTTCAAATTAAGTAGTTGTGATCATGTTTAGGTTTGTTACGTTTTTTTTGTTGTTTTCCTACTGTAAGAGTCTCAAGTCAGTTTCGTCTTAGTCAACCTTTATCGTGGTAATAGTGTTTGACTTTTTTCACTGACCAAGACTTTGTATGTAGTGCTTTGACCTATGTTAATGTTGTTAATTTTTTAAGCAACATGTACTCCGGAAGGCAGTTACATCACGTCACGATCTATCTCATCTATCGCACCCAAGCAAAACATGTAATTTTAGTCGTACGTCAAACTCTCTACTCTCGAAACATTGCTCTTCCTGAGAATTCTGATTATTTTCCCATTTTTAGAGTAGAGAAAATATAACTAAGAACACTATATTTAATTTAATTCAATAAAATGGCATTGATTCTATAAAAGATCAATTTCAACCGATGACTGACTCAAATTTTTCCGCTAATATCTAAACGGTATTGACTTTTCAGGTTGACAATTTTAATGATTAAGAATATTAAAAGGTACAGAATTTTAGACAAATCTGTAATATATCTTAAGTCTAACTTCTTTGCGTAATTAATTTAACGCAACCTTACTATGGGCGCCATATAATGCGCCCCTATCCATTAGTAAATAATTTATTTTATAAATTCGAGTTCAACTTGTTACTCTAGTTCTAGGGATTATTGATTGGTATGTGTTATTATAAAGGCATCCGTTAACTTGTTTTCTCTTCCTAAATATTTAAGTAGATATTCACTTTCACCACCATTCATGGCCTTCCTTCGCTCTTTCTATGTTTACTCTTGTGCTTTGAGTGGATATTATACCAACTTTGTGAAAAAAGTTAAAAAAAAAAAATTAATAAAATTGTTCACAAGTAAACCAGAAACACATTCTTTAAATCAAAAAGTTGCATTTTTCATATCAAAAGGCTTTGTGAGAAACTTTGATATTCGTTTCTAGGTTTTGCTTGATGGCCACTTAATTTTAATAATGAACAAGTAACCTTCTTCACCGCCATTTGACGACGTTCATTATAAAGTCGACATTTTAATTATGAAAGTTTATATAAAATTAAAGCGTATAATTTTAGCTTTTCAAAAATAACAATTGCCGTTTAAAAGTAATTATTCAGAGTTGTTAACGCAAAATAGAGACGGCTTGTTCTCATTCTTAACAAAATAGATATTGTGTCATTGTTGTTACCATGAACATTATTTATTAGATTTAATTTACTTTCTATTGTTTACAACGTTATTAATTTTTCTTGTTTCCTTCGCTTGTAATTTTAGTTACACGAACGTATGCTGGTTTGGTAATAAAATATTTACAAGATACTTTTTGTGATGTAGTGTTTTACATTGTTCAAATTATCGGCGCGATTTCGAAAGCGTAAATTTAAATATTGTAACGTTGTAACTTTATTTGTGTCATTAATCTTTTCCCTTATTTTAAACAAATTGAATATGTATTCGACATTTAATTTCGGTACACTCGGTATATGTACATTGTTTTATCTTACCTCATCAATATATAAACTGTTCGGCGTATGCGCAGGAGATTTGTCAATCGACATTAACATAAGAATGTTTGTGTAAGGTGGTAAAGTAAATCCCAAAAATATATTGGTAAGAATATTAACATTTCTCTTCTTTAACAAACGTTTTTTATTTTAATTTAGAGTCGTCTCCTTATGCCAATGTGTCTTCCATTTTACTCAGCCACTTTTACCTTATTGTTATCTCCTACAAGTTTTTGAAAACCGAGTTGAGTAATTTAACACTCAATCTCCAATTGGCTATATCTAATTCATTAATCAAAAATTGATGTAAACTTAAGATAGACTTGACATTACAGAAGTTCTAGATTTTACCGACCACACCAACAATCAACCAGCTCAATACTTCTGATAACGTCTGCGGATCAATAATTTTGATGGTATTTATGTTTGTTTTTTAATTTATTTTATAATTTGTTATTATATTCCTACTGTACAATCAAACTCGGTCGCCTTACCCTTTAATTGAACATTAAAGAGCTGAACTAGCACAGGCTACCACAACTAGCTAGCACACCATTAATAATAGGGTTATTGAGGTTTGATTCTGGAGGGGCTAAGGCGACCTCAGCCGTCCCACAAAAAGTTTCAAATTTTTATATTTTCACACGAAAGAGAATAGCTACCAGAGACTAGCACAACTTTGCTCAACGCTAGCACACCCTTAATAACGTAGTTATTGAGAATTAAATCTAGGAAGCCAGCCTACCCACAACAAAAATTTTAACATTTAACTTTTGAACATTAAAGAACTGAAGCAGCACAGGCTAGCTCATCTAAAAGTAATGCTAGCACACTTTTAATAACAGGAGGGCAAAGGCGACCTTAGCCCTCTAACAAAAAATATCAAATTTTTGATAATTTCACACGTAAGAGAATAGCTATCACAGGCTAGCACTACTTTGCACAACTAGCACACCTTTAGAAACGGAGTTATTGAGAGTTGAATCTAGGAAACCAGCCCCTCCACAACAAAATTTTAAAATTTTGACGTTTGAACATTAAAGAACTAGCTAGCACATGCTAACAAAACTAAAAATAATGTGAACACACCTTCAATAACAGGGTTATTGAGATTTGAATCTGGATAAGCTAAGGCGACCTCAACCTTCTTCGAATTTTTTATGTTTGCACACGAAAGAGAATAGCTAGCACCGACACCTTTCATAACGCAGTTATTGAGGGTTGATTTTATGGAAGCCAGCAGCCTCCCCCGCCCAACAAAATTTTGAACATTTTTGTAAAGAGCTGAACTAGCAAAAGCTAGCCCAACTAAAATTAATAACACCTTTAATAACGAAATGATGAATACAGACCAAATGAAAAATGAATTTTATTTCAGTATCATTATGAAAGAAATCTGAAAACCTTATCTTCAAAGTGGACAAGAGCGTTACAATATTTTATGTTGGTTGATACAATGTGGGTCAGATTGCAGTTTTTTGATTATAATAGAATCTAAGCTGTGAACAAGTCAAATTTATTTATCTTTGTTATTAACAAAAACGCTATATACATCGCTCTCAAAGGCAGGATAAGCTTTTGAATGTAAAGTTTTAATTTCCAATTTGATAGAATGAGTAGGATTTTTTGGGTCGTTGAATATCGGTAGGTGATTGAAAAAGCAAGACACAAAAATTTTGGTGGTTTGCTGGTTTTAATACGCAAGCAATTAGTTTAAGATATTATTGTTTATTATATAATTAACGACGAGGTTAATTTAAAAAAAAAATACCCACAATTTTTTCAGATAGGTTTTAATCCAAAATCGACAAATGCAAAAGTATGACATCAGCAAAATCATAGTTACTTCATTCAGTTCGAAGACAAAAAATATTTTTTTTACTAAATGCTCTGGAATGGAAAATAAGTTTTTACTTTGAAAGGCTATAAAGCGATTAAAAATATCAGTGGTGTCAAATAGTTACTAGCCATTACTAATGGTCATAAAATGGAATAATGAGCTTTGAGATTGTATTATGTGATTAAAAATTTGTGTTGCTTAATCTTCCAATTTAAAACATGAACGGTAGTTAGACTACCAACAATAGTAGTTTTTACTTTCTACCAAACTTATTCTATCGACTCCACTGGTGTATGTGTTTGAATTTTTGGTTGTTAGTTTTTTCTGTAAGTTAAGCAACTGAATTCACGCGATATTTTCTTTCCTTTTCTATATTTTTATGTGAAATGGTATGGATAGTAGAACAGCATTTTCTCGCGTAGTACTCGTTTAGCCATGTCATTTTTAGTAGGTGTATTTTGAAGCTTCATCGATACTAAGCAGCTATTGCTTTTTGAGTAAAAGTTTTTGTGTAAATAACGTTGCGTTAATTATTTTCTTGTAGGTAAATCAATTTATTACGTTTCAACACAATTGCCAAAAAGTAGTATACAGAAAATAACCGCTATATGTTACTTTTATTTTCCAAAACCGTAAATACAGAAAAAACCGTTTTGTCTGATAAGCATCATTACGTTTCCTTTGTAGACCTTTACTGGCCCGTGTTCAAGTTTGATTATAAAATACTTGTGGAGCACTCCTTATACTTCACAGCTAGAAAATTGAATTTTCCTCGTCACTAATGTCACTGTCGGTTACAACCTATGCCTGGCTCTGCAGTAAACATATGTTAATCCGGCAAATTTAATAACCTTTACCTTTGACACCGCCGAGAATCCGTTTTCTAGCAGCAACGACTTTTAGCAAATCACGTCGATACATTGGAATTAGTACTTATATTTTAAGATTTCTCCATTCACCACTTTTAATTCTGTTTTAAAAATTTTCCTCTTTGTACGTATACATTATTTTGTAATCGAATACTTTGTACTCATGTTCAATTTAAACATAAGTTTTGCGGAGATTGTGCGTTTTGCGTTTAACCTTCGTTTAACACGGGATTTCCGGTATAAGCGTCTATTTTACAATTTAATATTCTGCCGGTCGTGTATGTGTACAATTTAGAAAATTTGCTCATAATTTACTGTTCTTATTGATTGCGTTTATGTTATCAGTAAAGAAACAATCGTATATCTCAAGTACTTATTCATATTTTAATTACGTGTTGTTATTATTATTCATTTTCATCGATATCCGTCTTATAAGGTAAAGGATAATTAGCTAATTTTGTTTTACGATGTACTTACGTTAAATTGCTAAATACGTCCGTTTATTAATGTTTGTTGTATATTGTATTGTATATGTAGAAACTGACACAAGTGATAACGTCGAGCTCTATACAATATATTTATCTAGTCTCTTCTGTTATCAGTTTGTTTAATTCTAGTCTTGTTATCCTACTGTTAAGGACGACTGACTAAGATCGTGGTCGGTGCCCGATTTAAACTTGTTTTTTCTAACTTTTATCGTGTCTACAAGAACCTTCCACGACCTCTTGTAACTGATGTTAGCGGACGCTGTTATGAAACGTTATCTTCCGGTATTTCTCTCTAAGCCTTAGCCTACATACCCACTGCTTTAAAGTGTATTACTGTGTCCTTGCTTTTGTTGCTTACAACAAATCCCACTCCCAAATATCTATTCTCTCCTCCACGTTTGAAGAGGGTGTAGTTATCCACCACGATCCAATTTATTTTAATCCTTCCTTACGTCTTTGCCTCTTTTTAACAATTTTCTTTTTATGTCTTAGTCCGTAGCACTTTTTATTTCCGTTAATCCGTCCAATTACCTTATCTTTATTACCAAGTTTTCTGCCCCAAATTCGCCTGTCAAATACAGAAATTTCTCAAGCAACAAGCTCGCACCATCATTTGACACGCAACTGCTAGCCTAAGCTTCGAGTACTGCCTGTCGCATACAGGTACCATTAATTAATTAATCACCGCTAACACTTTGCAGCATGGCAGCGCCGATACGTTTGGTTTGATTGTCGACATGCAACAATTGATTATAGTTCAAAAATGGTAGAGATTATCTGAACTTTATTGATTGTTAATAAAAATTAACTTCAAAAGATGACAAGAAGACTATTATTTACAATAAATTTGCAGCCGGAAAAGAATACCAATTGGTAATAAAAACAGGAAATCGGCACGAAAACATTTTCAATTTTATTTTTAATTTTTTAAGAATTGTTTAACATTTTAATTTAAAAATTAAATCATAGATTTTTCAAGTCGATTTTCTGTTTTATTACCAAATCCCAGTTTATTACAGGCAAAATGTACTGTTAAAAATAGTCAAGTGGCACATTTACCTTCTCCCAGTCCATATTATCTCTTAATGACGTCGGCCGTAGAAAACGACCGCTGTTGCGCACGCATAGCGGTTTCCATTCGAATGGAAAGCAAGGGATTGGAATTTATTTTCAAAAAGAAAGGTACTTTACAAATTGCGAACAAAACAATTAATAAATAAATTGAACAATTAGGCTCAAGCTTTCGTAAACGGATCGAATGAGAGAACAGTATTATATGCAACGTTTAACTGTAGAAAAAAGAAAACACTGAAAACTCCACAAAAAAGTTAAACTAGTGATACGTTTTATTAGCTCGCTGCTGATGATGATAGCTTAAATTTTGTTTATATAATTTTGCAATTTTCTTTTTATATAGTCTTAGTAAGTTTAAGAAAAAAATATTTACTTTCTCATAATACTGTTATGAATAATAAGTTTTGTCGTATTGTTGAGTGTTGTATAAAGTTAATCCAACGTGTGCAAGTTTAATTTTGTATGATATTTTGAGGAATGTTCTTCTTTGCTAAAATTCATAATATCTTACTTAATTTAAAAGAGAAATAAAGTGAGGAAATGCATCAAGAATTATTAAAAACAAACTTATTATTACGTAGTAATGGTAACAATTGAAGAACTATAGATTGGAATCGTTGTAAATAAAAAAAATTGTTTTCAAACAAAAGTTACGTTTTGTAAAGTTTGAATACCTTGGAGGTTCATACAGATTTTATCTGTACGTTATACGATGACCAAATTGAACCTCCACTTACTTAACTTTAAGTTTATCTGCGTAAATCCTCCGAAAGGGCTCCCATTACGACACTAGGCCAAGCAATAACAAGTAATGTTTCCTATTATAACTGTTTTCATAAAATCAAAATATTTGTATAAACGTAGACAAATATTTTTACAAATGTTAACGTTACTTCCGTAAATTTTGAATGTTATATTTTGTTTGTTATTCTCCTGCGAGATTCCCAAAATTGTAACAGTTACGTTAGTTTACATCACTAAATACGCGCAGATTGTGTTACACTAGACATAAACCTTAGGTAGGCCATTTTGACCCAAGAAACATCATTTCTGCGCGAATTGTACTTGTTTGTACGTGCGTGCCTTGAATAAACGCAAGACGCTTTTTGGTATCATTAACTTTTGATGGTCTCCAAACTTGTAATGAGGTCAAACTCTATTGATCTATTGTTTGTTTTATTTTACAATACGTCCAGAATAAATTTTATTATAAAATTGTAATATACAGGGTAACTATGATAGTTGTTGGAAGTATTTTAATGGACAAAAGGCTTTATGCAAATGTTGCTTGTTTAACGAAGAATTATGCTAAACGTTTCTATAAAAAGTTTTAGAACCACTGAACTAGGGAAAATGAATAAAGAAAAGGTCAAGTTACTTAGTCATTAAAATTAATGATAGATGAATAACACATTTCTATATCACTGGATAGTAGGCGAGGAACCTATTTTGTGCCTTCCTCTCACTCAACCAGGCCGCCGGATCCAATTTCAAATAAACAAGTTGTTTATGCTACCTCTGTAACGACTGCAGAGGAACTCCAGAACGAAGTTACCAATGTGGTGTAACGTTCTATTCGTTACACTTCTGAAAAAAGGGGTCTCCAATTTTTAAATAGAAAAGGCTTACTGCAATGTGATGTATAACAATCGAACAAAGACTCTTATTATCGTATAGATGTTGTTTTATGATGCCATTACATTTTAATTTCTCGTCCAGAATGTAAAAATTCCAACGATAAATAGATAATTTTGAAACACACATAATTGAGAAACAAAATTGATTACACAAACGAAAGTTAACGGGTTCAATATAAATGAAAATTAAATAATTTTTATAAAAGTAAATACGTGAATTGTAAAACTAAATATTATAAGGATAAGTATGAAATAAGAATTGGATCCATTTCCTTTACAGGTAGATACATGTTCAATATTAATTTAATTTTTAAGAATATTGAAATAAAAATTTACGTTATTTAACGAAAACGTTAAAACCATTTAAGTAAATAAAGTACCTATAGTATTAATATTTAAACATAGAAAAAAATGTTGTATTAGCGAAAAGGCGGCGTAATTCGGGCGGTGCCTCAACCTTCTTCTGATAAGCGAAACTGAATTTTGCCGTTAGATTTTAGCGGTAGATAAATAAATCGATAAATGGTTTCTTATTACAAATCTTCGGTTATATCCTCAAAATCTTGCACGAGTGATATAAGTAAAACACAGCAACAGTTTGATACAAAATATAGTTAACAGTAAGATAAAAACTCAAGGTAAAGGTAGAAGAAAGGTGTAAAGGTTTAAAAACCCTAAAGCAAAATAACACAATTAAATAAGGAAAACGTTAACAAAAATAAGCTTACCAAAATAAATTATGGGTAATTTAATGAAGATAAATGAGCAAACAGTATGTACATCACGTTGACCGTGAAAAATCCTAACCATCAAGATGGTGTTAAAGGTTCACACAGGGATTTCGGTGTTTTGGGCATTTATACTAGAAGAGGTGAATCCTTTGCATGTCAGAGATATAAATTATTGCAGAAAACATATACAGGGGTAAATAGAAAAATATATACAGATTTCACTACAAAATATGTACAGTATAATCGTTTAATGTAATAGGAAAAATTAATGGAAGATAAAATAAAAGTTACAACGTAACAGTAGTTCGATAAATTCTACAGAATCCAAAAATGTAACATCATGTTAACAATTCTTGGATACAACGTGCTGAAGCTTGGGTGAGTTAAAAGGGGTTGGCAGATTAAGGAATTTCATTTGTTTTCATTTTTGTTGCAAAAAATGTAGTTTATTGTTATAGAATAATTGTTGCAAAATGTTGCAGTAGCAACAGAGCGTTAACATTTTGTTAAAATTTTAAAATATAATACAAATAATTTAATTATTGGCAAAATGGCAGAAGTTTAAAAAAATTCAAAAAAGTACCTCTTTAAGGGCATTTGTAAAGATAATTTTAATTGATTACAGTTATACAACGACTGTATTTTCATTATCTATAATAATATAGATGATTGTGTGTTGGTCTGTCTATTTGTTACTTATGGCCGCCCAAACAATATACTGAATCTCCCAGGGCTGAAAAATTGACTTCCATGACCAAAATGTTACTACCTAAAACTTAAGTTTAAGTTCTTTTAGGAATCTCCAGGACTAATATTAGATTTAAAAAGAGTAATCTCCTTCAATTCAAGAAAATGTTTCCCGAAATAGTTTTACCTTATTGAAACCACTTCATAGTCCGTAAGAAAGTGAATCGGGGTCTCATTCGACACTCTACAAAACATGCCTGTCACACCAATCTTAGCAAAATGTTGGCCAAGTTGTCAGTGTCCCGTTAGTAAACCTGTGAGAATTCATAGACGATGGTTTCTGCTGGCTGCTCTGTGCTTTTTTTTCGGTAAAGTTTTGAATTGCTTCTTCTGTTTCTCAGCCATTTTTCTGGCAAGGACATCCGCCTGCTGGTTGCTAGGAATCCATGTTAAGGTGACCTGATGGAATGTCTTCAGTTTCTTTAGTTTTCTTTTAGAAGTTCTTGATACGTCTATCAAATTCAAATAGGAAGCCCTACATACATCGTCTCTGTAAAAAAAATACATAAAAAATGGATATGCTTTCTATTCCGGTAAAGCCCTGTCCAACTGATTAAGCATCAAACAACCTAACCTTTTCTAGCCTTTTTAAAGTGCAGTAACGCTAGCCCGACCTCTTTGTTCATCTTTCTAGAAATTTCAGTCAGGTTACTACACTATGCCTCAAAAGATATCCTCACTCTTTTGCTAGACAAATAGAAAAAAAGATTGTCCACGAGTAGACCACACATTAGAAGCGATAGTACTCCGCTTTAGAGACACCTTATGATGGTTATTCATCACAACGGTAAAATTTCTTGTTGAGTTCTTGTGGTCCTCAAAAGTTTCTGCCAGCGATTTGACTATCGGGAATTAACATGCCTAACCTTCGATGCACAAAGCATGAGGGTTATGCAATAACCAAAGAAAAAAAATTGAAAAGTTTTTCTGCTTTTTGTAAAAACTACTGAACCTGCTCGTCAGCTAGTACAGGTTTCAGTACATCTGCCACTCTCTTTTTTACATTCCGATTCCGATGTAATGGGGTCTAAGCGAGCGTTGTTGTTCTGTTATAGTTTTTAATTATTTGTCTAGCGTCTTGAGGCACTAACTGGCAAAAAGCGGATGGCCTTGTAAGTTTTAGAGTTGGTGGTGTCTTTTTTCTTAGTATTTGGTATAAACACCACCTTGCCGTTCTCCCTATACCCAAGGAAAAGGGCTTTGCTTCTAAAAATTCTCATCAAAAAAGAAGTAAGTGGTTTGGTTTTTATTGTACAATGACAAGAAAAATCGCATTTTACTTACACTGTAATTGTACGACCTTTTGCCCATAAGAGCCTAGCTGAGTTATAAATGGTGTTTGCACCTACCAATTCTCTGCGTTTGGACGTCTCCCATTATCCTCTATTTCCTTGGCGCAGGACTTATGACAGCCAGGGCAGTATGTCTGCATAAGGTCAAGATGTATCTGCCCACGTTAACAATTTACTTAATAGGCTTTACTTCTCTCACTCCCTGTTTCAAACACATGTCTGTGCTTAAGAGTGTGTTTAATTGCACCCTACATAGATTTTGCCAGATCAAACCAGATGAACCAATGGTCTGGTGTGGTGTTGCCCTATTCTACATTGTGGCATACGTTTGCATCACATCCAAAAACGTCTTGCAGTGCTTTACTAGTGCCCGACATTCTTTTCAGTTGCCCATACCACTACCACATTACTGCTCCTGCCCTGGATGTCAAATTTCAGAAATAGAGGAACGAGGTTTCTTGTCTGGAATTCTGTAAACTAGAGATAATTAATGTTCTTTCTTAATTACGATACAGAAACGAGTATTCTCGTGTCTGGTATTGTGCACAACCTTATTGTCTTTGTCAAAAAACCTTTTATCTGCCCTCTCTGCAGTCAAGGTTTTTGTATAAATGCTAACGCTGGATGTTGGTCGGAAAAACGTTTAGCCATTACGACCGAACTGCTTTACCGTGAAGGATATTTACCTGATATCTTTAGTGACAGGCGCAGTAGTAAGGTTTGGAGGCCATGCTCCCTGTCTGCTTTATGGGACAGAACTGCCACGGTGTTTCTAGCGGTCATTATTAGGCTAGTGTTCCTCTTCGGAATTCTCAGTTGAAGATGTGGGAGAGAATCCATTGTCTCCATTGGTTCAGCTGGAGGTGGAGGGGTTTCCGATTTTTTTCTACCGAGTCCCTATACTCGGATCTTACCGAATCGGTAGTGGAAGTGTCGCCCTACTACCTCAATTACTATCGCCGACGCCTCGTCAATACTAACGGCCAAAACACTGCTGTCGCCCTTTTTTTCCATTTTCCTTCAATATCTAGGGTTGACTGTCTTTTACACTCTTAACCTTTAACACTAAAAGTTATTTCGTTCACTTTAACTTGGTAAAACTAATGCGAGTTCGTCATTGTTTGGGTTCACAGAAATCAATTTTGAAAAACTTTTACACAGCATTCATTGCATTATTTTATTACTTCTGCCAAACAAAACTTTACTTACTTAATTACTTTTATTTTTTTAATTAAACGGAAAATATTCTTTAATGTACAAACAAAAGTATTTTGTTAGTTTTATTTATTTATACGGTTAATTAATTATTTTTTAATAAAATATAGATTGGTTTTTAAAAATATTGGCAAGTATGATTGGTTGCTTGTCGCCAGGAGCCAAAAAATCCGCAAAAACAGATAATCCGAGTTTGAAAGAACTAGGCTAAAACAAATTATCGTCAAAAATCTAGGCAAGTACATAAATGCTCTTAATTGTTAAAGGAAGGTATTTTATTTGTTATCTAGTTTTTAGTGTTTTTAATATAAATATTAAGTAGTGTTTAAGTTTTATGCATATACATACACATATTTTATTATTTTTGTGCGTCTAAATTATTTAAAAATTAGGCAGAGCGTTATTTTTGTCCAGTCAAAACCCCTAAACGCTTTAAGCGATAGTTAATATCTCAAACTATCAAACCAGCCAAGAAGTTCAATTGAATAATGAAAATTGGGACATCCGGTTATAGTTATTATTATTCGTTTGTCAATTCAAATACTTTGATTAATTTTGTGTACGTTCTTGTACTGGAAAGCATTGTTCTGTTACACAAATAAACAAGGACTGATTAAGAATTTCCTCAGTTAAGAAACTTATAATTTTAAATGTTTATAACGAGACTCCTTAAATCGCTTTATTTGAATAAAACTTTCTTGGGTTATCATAGGTGCAAAATGTGGTTTTGATTAAATTTTAGCACTTTCAAGACTCTTTTTATATATGTTGAAAAAGGGTTTAGTTAACACGATGTCACGATTAGTAGTAAGTATGACTATATGTCTTAGCAGTCCCTAGGCGCCGTCTGTTGTGGTAACAAATTAATTTAATTTACTTAGTTGCCTCTTTAATGTGCAACCCCTTTGGTATTTAGTTCTAAAACCGTTCGCCGTTTTTAGATTATCAACGTTAGTGCCGGATTTTTAATTTTGCCAAAATTAATAGATGTATATGACAAAATTTTATTAAACTAACACACGTTCATGCACAAGAGTAAATGATAAGTTTAACATATAAATGTAAATGGTATATGGAAAACTTTTTTCGACTCTTGGGACTTAACCTAATTTGCAAGTCATTTAAAATAAACAACAATGGGTTTACGGATTGCTTTATGAACAAAACTTTGTGACAAAATTTATACAAATATAGACAACTAGATTGTTATAGAGCGTTGAGTGCAAAGTAATTTTGTTAAAACTGAATGACCACAATGTTATATGGGCTTTTAGAGCTTTTGGAATTTCAATATAACTATCTACACAACCTTGTATTTACATTTTTTTGTGTTGTTCCACTAATCCATCAATCATTTCATTTTCTTTGGTTGCCAGTTTAACAAAAAATACTTTTCAACTTCTTCGAGTTGCTTAAAGACCTTCTTTTCAACTCGCAAAAATTTCTTAACACTAAACAATTTATAAACCAAATGTTATGTAGGTTGGAAGCATACTTATAACTTTTTTTATTCAATGCTAGTCAAACGAATGTATGATATTGATTGAAGTAAGTTCGTTTACCCTTTTTAATTATTTAAAGAAAACCCAAAACACGGCATTTGAGTGCAAAAGCAAAACATTAAATATTTAAAATAACCGTAACGCATTCTCCTTTACTTATATAACCAATAAGACAATTTACCTTAGAGGCATTAAAATTTTAGCAAACACAATGTCATTGCGGTAATTTTGTGTTTCCGAATACATACAGTTTTGCACGCTGAAAATGTTAGCATTTAACTAAAGTTAAAATATTTATAAATGATAAATTTTAATTAAATTTAATGAAATACACTTACATATTCGCTTTTATTTAATTTTTTTACAAAAGAGTAAAACATTTTTGCTTGGTATATATTTTTAAGAAAATAAATTATTGGAGGTACTTCAAAGAAAAAATAATTTGTTTTGCTCAAACAAGTAAGTTTTTCGACAACAGAATTAGGAAAGTGGATTACTCAGCTGCCACATGGTATTCGCAAAGTTGTTAATACAATTTTAATAAAAAAAAATCAAAAGAAAACAAATCAAAACGGTTAAAATATGTATCTGCATAAGTAGTGCAAACCTAAAAAGTAAAAATGTAGAATAAATAATTTAAATAAATGTTCTAGCAAAATATAATTTACATTAAAGTTTAATAATTAAGAGTATTCACTGAAACATCTATCTGTAGAACGAGACACACAAAAAACCTTACAATAGCTAAACTATTCTACTACATCTTTTACGTCACAGCATACATTTTTACATCAAATATGATGCTGAGAGTCATTACCGCATTGTGGTCATTATGCAGTTACTACGCTTCATTTCAAGATAAAACAAAAAATTTTTTATATAAATTTGAATAATTTGGAAAAACCTAGGTCATTATAATTCATTGGCCACTTTTTTAATTAATGATTTAATATAATCTACTTAACAATATTGAAAGCATATGGCAAGCTATATTTGTTATATGTATGAGCTGTCCTTACTACTTTTTTTAAATTATGATTTTTTAACACAAATACGTCAAGTATCGAGATGAGATTTTGTGCACTCCTTCGCCAGGACAGGTCATAAAGTTACCAATGGTTTGCCGGCTCTAGATTATTACAGGAGACTAATAATTTGCACATCAAATCTTTGGCAAAATATCTAAGTGTCGTTTTAGAATTTTAAATTTTGAAATAGTTCTCGGTAAAAGTATTTTTGTAATTAATTTAAAAATTGATTTTTATTTTGAAAAACGCGGACCTTCAAAAAGAGTGAGATTTTTCAAAATTGGTTTACAATTATTTTAAGTTTCTTAGATCGCTACAATTTAAAATATTTTCAATTATACAGAGTGTCTCACTTTCATGGACCACCTGTCAATTTTGATAGTTTAAATAGAAACATATATATTTTTATTTTTTATTCTAAATCTACTTGAAAAGGTGTGGTGACTTTATGTACAGGGTGTGTCACGATGATGGTTCGTTAGACGTTTACGGAAAATTAGACATAGATTTTTCTGAAAATTTGGTTACTTGCACAGCTGGCCCTGATCTATCGATTTAAAATATTTTCAATTTTGCAACGTTGCCGCTCATTTAGAAATGTGGCAACAACTTTAATATTTTAAATGAGACACTCTGTATATTATTATATTTTCAAATTCTACATTGAATTTGTGACGGATTTTTATGGAAGTACTATGTACTAAAAATGGATAATTTCAAGTTATTCAATTTTTCTGAAAAAAAATGACAGATGAGACAGCATTTTAAAAAACCACATCTTTGCCATTTGTCAGCATAGGGTAATGAAAATTCGTATAACTCATCACTGAATATTCTTTTTGCAGAAAGTTTGATCAGATTTCATTCTCCTCGTACAGGGTCTTCATGAAACTAAGTCGATCTTCCTCAAATTCAAGCCAGTATTTTGTTGACTCATCTGAAAGCTGGAGTAATTATCTTTCAAATAATAATAGGGTTTTCTATACCCAAGTGCATTATTTTTGTGTTATTCACACCTTTATGAGTTTTGAAACATACGAGGTAGATCATTTTGTTCATGTGGAGAGGAGCACCCTGTATTTTTCAATTGTCTCATGTAACGCGTTTTTGTGGTTTTCTAAGTTCTATTTTGAAATTCGGGAATGCATAGTGGTGCATGGTTGTCATGAAAACAGATCAAAACAAAACAAATTGTAATTGAAATGGAATTAATTTACATATTGTAATATATATTGGAACACACTGCCATTCACCTCCAAACATTTATTAATTCATTTCAACATATCATCATAAGTGGCTTTTAATATGGTCGATGGTGGTATGCTGGTGATAGGATCTGCATATACTATGTTTTGACATGACCCCAAAGAAAATAATCCAATGAGGTCAAGTCGGGAGAACGAGCAGGCCAGCGGATCGGCCCTCTGTTGGCAATCCACCAATCCTCGAAAGTAGCTTCTAATAAATTGCCTACTGCTCTCAAGTTATGCGGCGGGGCACCATCTTGTTGGAACCAGGCACGGAGATGATCGTTTTCTGGGAGTCGGTGAAGTGTTGGCAAAATTTTATTTTCCATTATTCTCCAGGTAAGCTAGGTCGTTCAAGTTTTTGTCATAGAAACAAAAGCATAGGATACTGTTTCCGTTTATAGCACAAAAAACATTAAACTGCCACGCTCCCTGAAATCCTTATGTGGATTTTCCTCTGCCCAAAAATGACTATTATGTCTGTTGAACATACCATTCTTGCAGAATTTGGCTTCATCACACCAAATAATGTCTCCACAGAAATTTGAATCTTCTTGTGTCTTTACCAAGAACCATTCGCAAAACTCAACACGCAAAGAAAGATCTCCAGGATTCAAATGTTGCACCTTAGTGTAGTGAAATGGCTTCCATTTATGTTTTGATAAAATCCTGTGGACACTTTTAAAAGACACTCTCAAATTAACTTCTGCGTCGCGTAAAGATGTAGTTGGATTGGCACTAAAGAAAGCTAAAACCGATATTTCAGTTTCTTCATCGTCTATGATCGGTTTTTGCTTTACTAGTGGGGATTTGAAAAATCCATATTTAAGCAAATTATTTATGACACGCCTTACTATGTTTTTGCTGGGCGATTACACTGTCCATAAATAACCAAGAGATTTAGATAATCTTTATTCGTAAATTTAATTTGTTGTGCCATTTTGATAGCTATCAATTAACTACTGACAGCTCCTTCGTAAACAGACATATGAAGCGTGCAGTTAGTAGCATTTTTTCTTCCATGGCAATCTTGACTATTAATTTACGGTAATTTTAAATAGAATTAAGAAAATTCTCAGAAACCGTGTTAGGGCTACATTTCAGATATGAGTAATGTTATTCAGAATGAGATCAAATTCTTTTGACTAACTCAAGGTCTTACAGGGTGCTCCTCTCTACATAAACAAAATGATCTACCTCGTATGTTTCAAAAATCATGAAGGTGTGAATAACACAAAAAATAATGCACTTGGGTATAGGGAACCATATTATTATATGAAAGATAATTACTCCAGTTTTCAGATGAGTCAACAAAATACGGAGTGTTCCTTTTAAAATTAGTGACTTATACTGACTTGAATTTGAGGAAGATCGAGTGAGTTTCATGAACACCCTGTACGAGGAGAATGAAATTTGATTAAACTTTCTGCAAAAAGAATATTCAGTGATGAGTTATACGAATTTTTATTACCCTAGGCTGACAAATGGCAAAGATATGGTTTTTAAAATGCCTTCTCATCTGTCATTTTTTTCAGAAAAATTGAATAACTCGGAAACTATCAATTTTTGGTACATAGTACTTCCATAAATACTCGTCACAAATTCAATGTAGAATCTGAAAATATAATAATATACAAAGTGTCTTATTTAAAATATCAAAGTTGTTGCCACATTTCCATATGAGCGGCAAAGTTGCAACGTTGAAAATATTTTAAATTGATAGATCAGAGCCCAGCTGTGCAAGTAACCAAATTTTCAGAAAAATTTTATGTCTAATTATCCGTAAACGTTTAACAAACATTCATCGTGACACACCCTGTATACGAGTTTTACTCAAAAAAAATGGCACTTTAATTTTTAAACATTTAATTTAAGTTGAAGGCATTGATTATACAGGGTATGAGAAAAAAAATATCAAATTTTGTAATCGAAAATGATGAATAATTTAATAAAATTAATCGGAACACTATATATTTTTCTACCAGATCGATGTAAATTAAACTCTCGACAATTCTGCTAATCATGTATGTTTACCAAAAATCCACTGTTAGCCGTGAGGCTTGTTTTTCTTGTTTATTATCATTTAATTATCATCAAAAAATTAAGTTGGCGATGAATTGCGAACATCAGAAATTTATTATTGTCAAAGTTGTGTTAGTAATTGGGTGAATTCAGCGGACATAACAGTTGCAGAACAGTTGTTAAAACGTCTAATTTTGGTACCGCTATTTTCACAACATGTTGAGGATTGGTCACTATTTTTGGTAACGCATTTTGTTTACGGTACTTGAGATGAACACACCGGGAGCGGTTTCATTCCAAGTTGTTTGTCCAGATGACGTCTCCAGTAGCGTATCGGGAGCGTAGCGGTATTCGATCACGTTATCTGAATGCACTCATTGTCAAACAATGACGTTTAGGTTTTCTAATTCTAGGATCTTCTACAGTGTCCGCCATAAAGTTCATATGGCAATTTTTTTTATTATTGTAGTTAAAAAAAACTTTGACGCAATCACTTCTGCTTCTGAAATAACTTAAAATGCGCCAAGTCAAAGTTGACAGGTAACATCTGTCAATTGTCAAGTTTGTAATTTTGGAAAAAATGTCTAAAAATGGGTCAATTTGTTGTAAAATTTCAAAAAATGTTACTAGGAAATTATGATGCTAATCATATTTTATGCCATGTGCAGATTTTGAGATTGAAATTTTGATGTTCAATAAATTTTATATTTTCGTATTTTTTTATTCACCCCCGTAATATTATGATATTAACGTCATATTTTTTAAATTTTTTAAATAGTTTCATCTGACGATGACTTTAATGTTTATAAAGTCAAAACTATAGACCCCATTATTATATTAATTAAAGTATTGGTAATTGCAAAAGTTATTATTTTATAAATTATATATCAAAATAACCAATACACACATAGAATCCTAACGTCATTTTAAAAATAAAATTTATTTTTGTAAAAAAAAATATTTTTATAATAATAAGTTTTTAAAGTGTATGTGTAGTTGTTACGGTTTATTTGTAAACAAACTCAAAAATATAGCAGTGCTAGAAGATCTTGCCGGCAGCTCTTCTTAGTCGGAAGTGGTCGTGGGCTTATTGAGAATCGTTCGAAATGAAGGCTTCTACACTGCACGAAGAATTTATAAGGCGCCACCTAGGATTGCGTATAAGAGATATTCTAGAGCCACTAGGAACTCGTAGACACAGAAACAAACCGTACGTTGATAGAAATATGTATATTATTATAGCGACTAGACTTCAATCAACACACATAGAAATACATAGACACACCAATAGATAATATCATTTAGAGTTAATAGCAAAATATAGTTATAAAATAATAATAACTCACGAGAGCGAGTTAAGACACGAGTAATAATTCGAGGCACAAACGCCCCAAATAGGTTAGCGTATTATGAAATTTTGACAGTCGTAGCACCGATTATTCCATGCAAGCGATTCACCGAGTTCGCGTGGCAAATATTGTTCTGAATGTACTTGACAACAATTACGGAGAGTACCGGACCTTGGCCGATTATTTAAATAGTTTAAAAGCGCACAAAATTAATCAGGTACTTGGAAAGATCTTTCTAGTTTACAAATTGTCTATACAGCGCCAAAAAGGTACGTTGCTAAATTCACGGCCGCAGTACGTATACATAGAACGCGACAAAATTTATGAATGACATGCATAAAAGAATTAACTTAGCTTGTATAAATAGGAAGTCTTTCGGTGTTCGACAGTTAATAGGCAGATGTGACAGCTTTCGTATCCAAATCTAGTATTTTATTATCCAATGAAGAAAAGGAAAAACCAAAATGGACTCCGTTGATAACAGTTGCTGGGCTGCTCACAAAGAACCAGATAACAGGCTTATCTTGGGTGGTGTCCTTGACCAGAAAGAGGTTCCAAGGTAGGTTCAAATTCCAACGCTAGTGAAGATACCAGACCCAACTTCGTTATTTTATAATTTTCGGATTATTATCCTTGCCAGCATAACCATAATTAATGATCCATTGATTAATTAATCCCTAGTAGAAAACGGAGTACATCTGAAGAGACCAGCAGGAAACCAAAAAAAGGTGTCTGCAATTGATAGAAACCGTGATAGCAAATATTTTATTAAAACAAAGGAAAGTAAAAAGGTACTTACACATGAACAGTAAGTCGAAGACTTATTCCCTAATTTGAATGGGATGATGTTACTTTAATTTATACTACAAAGCACATGTCTAATTGTTTGAATTTTTAGACAATTTTTCATGTACACCTTTTACGAGTCAGCAAATAGGAAATGAAGGTATATTTTTTTCGGCAAATCAAGGGATAATTTTTGCGGAACTGGCAATCTCAAATAACTAAAATCCCCAGAAAATTTTACAACACAAAATTCATCTTCAACGCATGTGTGTAAACACGGCTGTCTATACTGTAGGGAGAAATTGGTCAACAAATCAATTTTTAATGCCGAAGTTTCGTTTATATGCGAAATAATACCGTCTGAACTTTTTGTTGAACAAAATTAAAAAAAAAGGAATAAAAAAAATTAAATTTTTTTCTTATAATATTAAAATATATATAAAAATCAAAATTTTTTTTAGTGGCACAATCACGGAAGGGAATTTTTTTTGGAATTTAAAAGGACGAGAACAAAAATATATAAAGGAAAAGAAATCTAGGACAGAAGAGATTCCTTTTTTCCCATCTTGCCGGTTCCTTTTTGGCAATTTGGAAAATTGAAAGATTTTTAAGGTAATTTCTTGACCACCAAAACTTTAAAAAATAGACATATAGTTTTTATTTTATGAGTAATTAATTGTTTGTTGTAGTCTTATATATTTTTTTTAATTTTAAATAAAACAAAACCAAATATTAATTGGGCATGAATTTAGTTTAGCATTTCGGTTTCAAAAGTACATAACTAAAAAGGAAAAATTCAATCATATAAAGATTGCCTACACATCTAAGAAGTGAATTGCTTTACTGGTCACTTTTTGTCATCGATTGGAATACCTTTTGCCAGCTAAGCATGTTCCGTATTGTCCCCAGGAAGCAGTGTCATTGATTAGAATATCTAGAGGTTATTCACAAATGCTAGGGCATTATACATAGTTCCCCACAGTCTACACGTGCTACGTGGGAATTTAGCTCCACTTTGTGTCATTGTTTAGAAAATCTTGTGCCATCCATATACCCTAGGGCATCTTCCATCGTGCTCGAGGAAGCGGCGTTTACACAGACTATGGTAGAATACAGTCAAACAGTGAGAAATTAATAGAGTCGATAAAGTAAAACACTCTCACCTGCAGGTTTTCGCCAAAACACGAACAATAATTACTGGGTGGTATAACAATGGCAAAATAAGAACTGAAAAAAATGAAAGAGAAAACACAACTCCGCATGAAAATTAATAGAGAAAAGTAAATTTAAAAAATAAGTATTCTGAACACTATTTGTTTCTTTTAGGTTAGAAGTAATCAATTGTATATAAATTTTGTAACCCGTTCATCAAATCTGTAAATGTACGTCGATTTTTCTCTCTTCATAAAGTATATAAATTTAAATGATTATTTCCGGTCGCGTTTTAGCGCGTTTAAAACCTTGCTCGCGTAGGTTAGGGTTGCGACTAAACCACCGATTATTTTTATTTTGTTATCTTTTTATTTTTTTGTTAGGTACATTTATTAGATTCAGATCTACATTATTATTTTGATTGTAAATATATTAATTGTGGTATTCTGTTGTACGTACGTTATAATTTCCTTTGTGTTCCCGTCCTGATTTATTTTGGGTTCGACAGTTGGAAGTAGCCGCTCCAATTCTTTTTAAACTTCGGTCAAGGCTTGGCGCCCATATTACTAATCTTCGTTAGAAACCGGCAACTTTTGGTTTCGAATCCGCCAAGAAGTTAGTCAGGGTCAACGGAACTTTTGGACCTTATATATTTTTAACTTTACGTTACACTCTGTATAATAGATGCTCTAAATCATGAATAATTAAGGTCGTTTCCGCTCTAGGTGACGAATAAAACTTAAGTTTAACAATTCAAATATAAACCTAAAAAATGTGAAATATCTGAAGTTTGATATTGACCCAATTAAATGTTTAAAAATCGATCTCAAAAAGTATTATTTTTGAGTAAGACTCATATACATAAAGTCACTATAGTTGCTCAAGTAGATTCAGAATAAAAATATGTTTCTATCTAAAAATGTCCAAAGTTGATAGGTGGTTCATGAATGTAGGATTCCCTGTATAATTGAAAATGAGTTTTTATAGCCACTGAAAGGTCTACAAAAGGATCATCAAAACCAATTTAAAAAAAAAATATTTTTAAAGGCAATATCAAAAATCTGCGTACTACACAGATAGGAACAGTGGCGGCTTGTCCATCATGGTCAATGACCTCCCAAAATTTTGACAATATATAAAAAAATATTCATTATTACGTGTTTTTATTAAAATAGGTAATTAAGTCGCAAGTACAATAACTTAAAATTTATCGGCCGTCGTTCGTAATTCATCCTCTTCAACCTTGGGCTGGCGGTGCGAATTGTCCTCATTGAATTAGATCTACCCGGAAAAACTCGAAAAACGTGCAGCGCCCGAATAAACGCGAACGTCCGAAACAATAATCAACTTTGGGTCATGAGCCGGATCCGCAGTTTACGTTGACTTCGTATAGGGTGTACAACTACGCTCGATTTTGATTCGATTTTCGCGTGTTTTAAATCAATTTAGAATTTATATTGATATGTTTTACTGTTGTTGTGTTGTTTTGTAAAAATACTATTTTTGATTCGCGTGTGCATGCGCTATAATAGAAAATGTCGGTAGTGCAGAAAATTAAACAACTAAAAGTGCTAACAAACTTAATTTACAAAATTAGTTGAGTTCAAGGCAAATGGTCGTCCTTTGCCAGAACTAAGTTTACGACAGACTAGCAAAGACAAAATAAAGATGTTCATCGAAACTTTCGCAAGGTAATGTACGATTTAGCTAACTGGATATGTGGTTGTGAAGTATCAAATGTATTTTACTGTTTTGTTTGTTTATTATTTTCTAAAGACTCGTCAGACTCGCTATAGTCCAAATCCGGTGTCAGAGATTTAAAACATTTAAAAGGAAATAAAAAACATGTTTCGTCTGCAGAACACATGAAATGCTCGGTAAATTTTGCAACCGTAGGAAATGTTGATATTCGTACACAGCTAGACAATCCTAAGTAAAAAACAAGCAAATGAAGGATGAGAGGCATACTTAGAATAGCATACTAACACAACGCAATCTGACTGACAACTAATATCACCGTACACCTGAACGGTAGCCATCATGCAGTACATCTTAAATTTTATCGACATCCCATTACAATAAACACACTCCAAAATCGCATTATCTCTATTTCGACATCGCCCACATTAATACAACTTATAGCTAAGTTAAAAACAGCATGCTACATTGATATAGTATACATAAAAACAAAAAAATCCTTTTCAAATCTAAAAGGGTCTTGACGATAAGTAACTAAGGTCATTTGAACCACATATCTCAAGAGAACACCCTGAATCCTTGTGGTGCACCTACAACAGCACAATTTTGCATCGCAGATAATATAGAAATACTTACCACACTCTATGTAGCTACAGCCTAAATTTCCTCACATCGGTTTGGTTTAAAATCACCTGGACTTCAAATTAATTTCCTAAATTTCCTCACATCGGTTTGTTTAAAATCACCTGGACTTCAAATTAATTTTGCTAACCTACAAAAAGTTAATTACTGCAGCCATAGTAACAGAGCATATCCTGATCTAATACTACACAAACCGCTCTCACACTCAAAGTGACATCAACATTCTTAACTAAGTGTGCACCTGCAGATACATAATAGCGACAGGCAGCAGACACAATGTGAATTTATGCTAATATAGCTAAACCTTTCCTGCATCAGACAGCAACCCCGGGAAAAGCCTAATGATAAAAACAAACAAATTAAGTACCATTCAACGGAGAGCTCTAAATTACTTTCACTCCACAACAACAATGAAGATAGCAACTTTCATGTTTATACGAATACAACTACCGAACATTTCATATATGGGTCACTTATTATACTACAACAAAAAAAAAAAAAAAAAAAAAGAAGACAAGAACGTAGAACATTAAATCGACGTGTCGAAGAATCTAGCCCTTACACAACCACTCATTTAACATCATAACACATATGCACAAATCACCTAATTCATTGGACTGTAGACATAATCGTACTTTGTTAACATTGTTAATTACTTGTATGTGTGAATTAAAAACCTGTATGACGAGGCCATGTCCAGCGAAGAATACCGAAAGGTGATACCACGGGCATGGCTGACCGGGAAAGAGCCACTTGAGCCTGTCAATGAGGCAGGCCAACGCCCGGGAAAAAAAAAATAAAAAAAATAAAAAAGACAATGCTTATAGAAAATCGCTTAGAGATTTTAATGAGAATGTTTCAAAAAATCGCTATATTTTGAACAAAATTGTAGATTGTATAAAATTTTGCGGTGCATTTGAGTTATTTATATTTTTTTAAGTGTGTCTATTTTTAATTTAATTTTGACCTCCCAGTATGATTGACCACGAGCCGCCACTGATATGGAATCTACGCATATGTGATACGCACTACAATTAAGCGGTCCCTATTTTAGCATATGGTAATAAACCAAATTTAAAATTTTCTAATTGTTTAAACCATTCAAATTGTAAATAAATTTTCTTAACCAATCTTCCATAACCTAAAATGGTGTCAAACTGTTAAATGTTTTGTATCAACAATTGTACGTAAAAAAGCATCTAGTTTGACCCAGCAGTCTCTGAACCATAGCGAAAACTGATTAACATGTTTCGTTACTGATGGATGCTTCCTAGTATATTACACATACAACCTTACGCTGTTTATGGAAACTGGAAACAATAGCAAACTGCCGTTTCTTACTCCGTATTTGTGCCACAATAACAAATTAAATTTGTTTATTAAAATGGAGAAATGTGGTTTTAACCCGTACCAAACGGTTCATTAAAGAAAACAAATGGTTTTGTAAACCGTCTTGTTGAAATTCAAGTAGAAATTTTCCCAGCTTTTTTCCCAACACAAGACTCCAATTTCGTGTAATTGTAGATTGGGGAGCACATCAAAATGTCCTGAAGGATGTTTCGATGACCGTAAATTCAACACAATCTCCTGAAATCAATAGTAAAGGAGTATCAAGAAACAGTCAGCTATCAACATTAAGGACTTGGCAATTCTAACTTCCCACCATCAAGTGCCCTTATCAAAACAGCAGGATTCTAGATTTGGGTACGTCGCCGCTACATAATATTTCTATGACAATATCTAAATGAGTTTTCAAAGAAAGTATTTTAAATATTTGAATTCATGTTACCAAGCTTAAGAACAGTAGACTACATTGAACTTTTCATCCTCAGATGTCACTAACGTGACCATCTGACATTTCAACAACGTTATACAAAAAATAGTACTGTGAACTGAAAGGGGCTGCACAGAACACAATTTTAAAGTTATCTGGAGTTGGCTCAAGTTTAGATGGAAGCGGACAGCGAAAATGCGCCTTCTGTTACACTCTATTTCGTGAACCCTGCGGTAAATACTGTTTTCAAAAAACAAATCTGACAAAATAAATCTCTTGACTCCAAACGATTTACTATTCAGCAAATAGTAAAAAAATTCAACTGTTTCATTCACTATGCAGAATGGCTAACAAATTGAAAACAGAACAAGAAGCTCTTGTCGTTTCACCATCTTAACTGACGTAGTTAAAGATGCCGTGAAGAACTTTTATATGTCAGACGACATTAGTTGTTCATTACCTCGTCTGACCGATGTCGTGATTGTGATTGGTGATGCAGGCCAGAAGTGTAATTGATGAACCGTCTTCTTCTTCATAATCTGAACGACACTTCTCTGTCCTTGAAAAACTTTAATGCAAACATGCACAGACACGGCTTGTTTCGCTCGTCAATTTGTAAAGATCAAACTCTTGTACACCAGTTTTTTTATTCAAAAATAAATTTTTAATGCAACTCTGTAAAAACCAATGTAAACAAAAATGAAGAAGAAAATATAAAAGAGAATCTGTAGTAAAAGCAAAAAAATTGTGAAAATACAAAAAAATTACACGAAACAAAAGTGCAGAATCAAAAGAGTGAAAAAAGAAAAACCCTCTTTTATATTAAAATAAAAGCTCAAAAGAAAAAAAAGTAAGATTTTTTCTTTAAAAGAAAAAAATTGCCTATTACATTTTATTTTTTGCAATTTTAAGCGACAAAAAAACAAACATTAATTTTTAACTTTTAAATATCATCCATTCTTATAAAGGGGAATAAATAAAATATTAACCATGAAAAATAAATACTTAATAAATACAAATTAGAGCATAAAATGAACGCGTTTCAATACATTTACAAAATTACGGCGGTTGTCGCGCGCTTAAGGTTTTTGCAAAAAGAAACGTTAGCCTTTAGTGTATTCTATTTAAAGATTTGCAAAATTACGATTGTTTTTTTTTTTATTCATGTTTTTACGTGAAACGGGTGCGGAGATATACATTTAAAAGTACATTTTGAAATTATTGTCTTTCGAGACACTTTAGGTGTTTTAGTAATTTTCTTCAGGATAGTTTCTACGGACCAATACAAAATAAAATGATAGATAAATATACTTAACATTAATTAATAGCTTTTTGTTCTAAACCCCAACGTTTAGAAGATATAGCCGTTTAAAATTTATCTGCAAATTTTAAACAAAAATCAAAAATAGTTTGTGTACCTCGTGTAAACTTATGGTTAAGCTACGTTTCTTGTTTAGGTGACGTTTTAAAGAGAAAACTTTAACGCCGTAACTCGGGTCGTCGACGTACCTTGGCGACCCAAAAAAAATTCACCGCGTTTGGTTTTTCAATCTCTATCAGACGTCAAAAAATTTTTTTAAAAATCACGGCTCGTTTAGGCAAATACAACGTCGCGTTCGTTATCGCCAGCTGTTTTTCTTATTAGTAGAAACAGCACAGATAGTGCGTGTTAGACGGAAGCTGCCTGTATGTACAATAGTATACAGAGTCATTAATAGTTGATGGTAGGTTAGACGTTTATGGAAAATGGGGCATAGGAGTAATCTGAAAATTTGCTACTGCCACAAAATTTAAATGTAATTGCTATTTGAACCCATATAAGGGTGAAATTTTAAATGTAGTTTGCAAACGCCTTGTATTTAACAGCAACCTAAATAAATTTATATTATCTTACACATGGCGGTTTAAAATTAATGATTTTAACGTGACATACAAAAAGATCGAACTATTTTTTAAATAGAACACTCTATAATATTACTTGAAATTCTGATAGACAATTAAAATGCCTTCAAGTAATGAGTAAAAATCACATTGTTTGCATTACTTAACCATGAAACGCCATGTGATTTGACAATTCTCAATTATTTACTGTGTTTGACAATTGCTCAATTATTTACTCTGTTTGACAGATGTCGAAGTTTTGAGATTGTGATTGTAATTTACTACTTAAAAGTTAACGAGTTAGCTATGCCACTATGCTATATCAACTTAAAGGCATTTTAATTGTCTATCAAAATTTCAAGTAATATACAGGGTGTTCCATTTAAAAAAATAAAGTTTTGACCTTTTTGTATGTCATTTCAAAATCATTAATCATTAATAAATAAGATAAAATATATTTATTTAAGTAGTTGTTAATACAAGGCTTTTGCAAAATGCATTAAAATTTCAACCTATATCTGGGTTCAAATAACACTAAATTCATAAATTTGGTGAATCATATTTTGAAAGAAAATAACTTAAAATAATTATTATAACCGACATAACCGATGTAGATAGGTACAGGGAATTATTCAGAAAAAATATCAGTAAAAAATTGCAATTCTAAAAATTAAATAATATATCGGGTGTTTTATTTAAAATTAACAAGTTGTTACTATTTTTGTGTAAAAGCGGCCACACTGCTAAAATAAAAATATTTTAGAAAAATAGATCGTATATATTTATCGTAGTAGCCAAATTTTCAGATTGCTCCTATGCCCCGTTTTCCATAAACGTCTAACCTACCATCGACTATCAATGACCCTGTATGTAGATATGACGCCTTTAACGCTTTGTTACAAAGTAATTGGAAATAATTTAACTACTATTAACATGTAATTTCGATGTCATTAACTAATTAATGCAGAATGCTAACCATCTCAAAATTTTTAAATATCTTTTAAGAATTGTAGTACAATGAATTAGGTTTTTAAACGATTTAGTATGTGTAGGGTATAATTAATGGAAGCTGTAAATATTTTATGAAAACCAAAAAATTTTGTCATAAAGTTAAAGAACCTCAAGTTTTTGTAAAAATTCTAAAGCATTAAAATGTTTTGTAAATTGTCAACGTAAATACGGATGTACCTATATCTTTTACAGTTATCCACTGAGGAAACATACTTCAAAATAGATATTGGGAATAATGTTGAAAACAATATTATTCTTTTTATTTGTTTTGCGAAATGTTATTTACAGAATTCACATTATAAAATAGAACAAGAACATTAACATTACGTAAAAAAACAAAATTTACAATAATTGTTCAACATGTTGCTCATTTTGCTCCATACACGTAATATTGCAAATTAATCGTAATGAATTGTATACATATTAGTAATTGGTGTTTTGAAATTGAAAATCTAATATTTCTTAATGTAATGGACTTAATGTTTGGATGTAATTAACTACGAGCAAATAAAATCACAGTGTATTTACAGTTTCCGCTTGTTTGTAGTTGCATGTAAATTTGATTAATTAATTCTGAATACACACCGTGCATATTCCATTTATAAATATGTCCAAGGGTTTATTGTGTAACTCAATTTAATGTTGGCCAAACTAATTTTATTATGTTGCTGATCCATTACGCCAACGTTCAGAATTATATAAAGCATTTGCACGACGGCAAAATAAATGTTAACTTTTACGTAAGTTACTTGATGAAATAACCCTTCTTTTAAAAAAAATGGCACTAATGCACTGTCGCCACTTTTGTTGAAAATTTATAGAAACAGCATTGGCTATCCGAAATTGTAGTAATACACTTACAGTTTGATAAATGTAGCTTTTTAGCTGATGTAAGTATTTGTCGTTTAGAAAATAGATAAGTTAAATCTGTAAATTGATTATGCAATCTACGCCACTAATAGAAACAGAATTCTACAGAATTTGCATATAGACGTAAACTAACGTCTTATAGTCCATATTAAATTAATGCCTGTGCTAAATTAATCAAATTACATCAAAGTATTCTTTACTACTACACTCAGCTACTATAGTTAAACGTATTTTATATTTACAGAATTACTAATTTATTGTAAATGTAAATAATGATCAAATTATATATTGTTTAACCGAAGTGACTGTCAAACATATTCAAATATGTTGTACGCTTGTAAATATGCACATATTTTTATTATGCAGAAAGCTTCTCTTGGCTGGCCCGAAGAATGGAACCAGAATAGAGTTAAGCCCAGAAAAAGAGTTATATGTATTCAAACTAAATTCCTACCTACTACATATAGACTTGGTACCTGAAGCATATTCTACGTTTGATAAACATTTCTGTCATGTGGAAATTTGCACCAAATCTTGGCTCGAATAGTTTCCTCCAACTTTCATCATTGAAACTACTTCAGCGGATTTGGGAAAAAAAGGTTATTTGGTATATCGCTTCGCCGGTAGGTAACTTGGACGGAACAGTTATCATAGTAAAAAAGAAATCTTTTATAGACTTCTAGGATTTTGCTGGTGCCTGCAGCGGTCTCCTCGTCTTTTAATTTTCATAAGGCGAACCAACTGAAACTCCTTGTTTTCTTCCCACTGTTTTTTGGTACACTTTCACTATTTATTTGTTTATCTTTAAGTGCATATTAAGCGCCTGTTAAATAGTATTATCTGGTAAATCTTGTCTTTTCTTTGCCTTAAGTATCTTTTTTACCAGACCATAAGTATAATCCTCAGATCTGCCCTACAATAGTAAAACCCAGTAACATAAATTTGTCTAGTTCTCAGTATAGAAGTTTAAAATTAGAATAGATACTATATTTGAATAATTAAAGTGTTGCATTTCTGTAATTTTCCGATACTATGTATTTTTCCGTAGATTTTGAATTTTGTGTGGAAAATTGGATACGTTCAAAAGAAAATGTGTTATTTAATATTTTAGAGTTACTAGTTTTGTCTTCTCAGTGAAAAACAATAGTAAAAGTTAATAAGTTGTATTACTATATCTGATTCTACTTACATGCATAATATAAATCACATTAAGTCGATTTATATTATAAATAACAAGATTTGTAAAAAAATGTAAAAGATATTAAGTCAAGTAGCTATATCTTTATTTCTGCTTTTGGCTAATTTAAATGACGTAAGTGATGTTATTTGACAAAAACAGTGTTAAGTTATGGTAAAATCAAGTAACTTTTTAGGCGACATTATCCTAATAAAAACGGAATTTGACACATTTATCGTGAATTTTAAATGAATTTGCTATGTTTACTGCCAATCTGCTTTTATTAGGATAAATATCACGAGGGATTTTATTTATGGGAATAAAATGACCATATATTTATTTACAAAACAAAATAATTTATTTCTTAATATTATGTAGGAAAATTTATAGTACAAAATTACCCCAACTGAATTTAACTTACAAAAAAACAAGAAAACGCAAATATATTTCTCAAAAACAATTGAACTCAAAACTGACCTGCTAAGTCAACAAACGAAAAACAAACGTAACATTTTAAAAATATGATTACTTAAAACTCTAAAGGTACTTGATTTTCCCAAATCCTCAGTGCTATCTGAGCTAGGCAAATCTTGCCAAAAAATTTGTTTCCTTGGGAGCATATGTGGTAGTAATTCTTTTAAAATTGTCTCTTTCTTTTTGTGTTTACACCTATTAAAAGATATTTTTGGAGGAAGTTCAAGTTTAAATTTGGGTTTTAAAATGGATGCTTCTTTAAATTCGAGGTGTTCAAGTTCTTCCTTATAAAAAGTTTTCGGGATCCTTTTCTAAATTGGGCAGATTTTATATCGTTTAACTTTGGGATATTTGTATCTTTTTCTCTGTATGCATCCGCTTTCAAAACTTCTAAAATCTTCTGCTCTAAGGCTTATCACCAAATTTTTTTATTTGATTTTTTATTAAAATTTCCAGGTCTTCAAAATCCAATACTTCTTTTCCTTATTCCATCTTCGACCAATTTGCCCATGAATTGAATCTGGTTTCATAAAACTATGACTCGGCTCAAAATACTTAAATGTTATTGATTCTGGGCCCCAATTTTCATTTACAAAAATTAGGCAAGCAGTAAATAAAACCCAATTTTGTTCTGGGCAGTGCAGTTGTCGGCCCAAAAACTACATGCTGGGTTTCAGCATCCAATTTGGCAATAGCGTTGTAATATGCTGAAGCAACATCTGGAGCGTTTCTTCCCATTATTGCTTCATTCCAAAGTATACACTTGTTAAACTTTTCGGATTTTAAATTAGCAAAAGTTTCATGAAAGACGACGAGCCGGCTAACAAAGAAGGAATTTTTATACTCATCTTGGGTATAATTAATACCTTTTGCATATCCACGGCATATAATTCAGTGCTGCTGTCAATACTGGTGGTGACATCTTCATTATACATCTTCCGTGCAACTGTGTAGCGTTGTTTATGAATTTTGTAGTTTTCGCAAGTAGAGCAAGTATTTTCAGAATTTGATTTGGGGGATATTGGCTCTTCTTCCGAAGCAATTGGAACTACTTCAATTTCATTTTCAGAGTGGGAATGTTGTTTAAAAATAGAACATTGGCCACAATCATCCTGACTTGGCGTAGAAAACCCTATATTTTCTTCCTTTATAACTTTTCTGTAAGTTTCGTAGCATATACATTTTTGCTATTATAATCCTTATGCATGTCATGAATTGTTATATCGGAGGAAAGATATCTTCTGTTAGGGGCGTGGGCTAGATTATAATGTGATACCTGTGGATGATAGGTTTCGATATGTTTTTATATTATCATAATTTTTGTCACGGGTCTCTTTCATTTGTTTCGCATGCTTCTCTCCCCTTTGATCTTTAAGATTAGGAAGATCATTAGAAGTTCTTCGTAAAAAACATGTGATGGCCCCATCTGTTTTATATCCCAAAGTGTGGAGAAACATCGGCTTACAGACTGTTATAATTTCTTGATTTACACTACTTTCACTTTCTTCGTTAATTATTGGCAAAGAATAGGTAGCACTAAATTGTTTGTTTTTCTCGGCATCTACCTTTCGATATTTAACTAAATTTTTATTGATGTATTTATTTAAAAACAATTGCTTATTCGCATAATTCAATTTGGTATAATAGTTAAAAATGTATCCTCTTTGTTTTTCATTTATTTTTAGAAAACATTTTTTTCTGCATGTTCCTTTACATGGCGGTTTCAGCGAGGACTGTTTAATTTTCTGTTTAGGGCTTTTGGTAACTTTTCTATTTTCAGACTTATTTTTTCGTACACCAGAAGGAACAGGTTGATTTAGCTCGTTAGTGCTAGGCTTTGATTGAAATATGGAGCTATTCCAATATTTAAACGCTTTGTCTAAATACTTGGGTTTGTTCAGTAAGCTTTCCGTCTCCCAAGATTCTGCACTAGGAAAAACTTCATTCCAGTTTTTGTAGTCAATTAATCTGTTTTTCTTGTGGCCACGCTGAATGGAATTCGTTTGACTTATTTCTGAAAAGACGAAGTCCTTTTCATTAAAAAACTGGGAAGTTCTTTTTGGTAGAGGGATCGGGGTTATTGGGATCAAAATCCGGATTCAAATCTGAATCGTCAGCAGGTTCATAAGAGTCATGCAGGTCATCAAAATTTTCTTTATTGCTAAAATAAAGAACTACTTAGTAAAAATAATTTGTACAAAATGTTTAAAAACTAAGTACCTAGTGAAGTATAACTACTTACTTACCTTTTATTTACCATATTCGACAAATCCGGGATATTTTTTCTGTAATGTGTTCAGGTCCTGGTTTATCAGGATGGTCGACAGTTAAGTTTTCATTATTGTGGGCATCCAAATTTGTTTCTTTGCTAAAAATACTTTATGTTATTTACATAACAGACTACTCTTAATTTTAAAGAATTTTAAAAATTGGGTTTTTAGCACGTTTTTAGTCCTAAGTTTGAGTACCCAATGTGTGCAATCGAATAATAATGCATGCATAATAAAAACATAAGAATATACATACCTCGTTTGTAAAGCCAAATGGATTAATCTTTTAGTTCTAGTAGCCATATTACAGGTTTTAAAAATTAAAAAGTAAACGTAGTGCACCCTGTGGCTCGTAAATCGTTACTGAGCTAAATTAATTATGTAATACCTGCGTAAGATGACCCGATATTTACCCCACCCCGCAGAATTTTCTATATGCAAATCGATTTACTACGGATAAAATTTGAAAATGGATTATACAGTAATCTTGTAACTTAACTTGCTTTGATTTATATTTGTAAAATAAACTATTTTTGTTAGTTTAGTCAAGTTACTAGGTTTTATATTTGACAAAAAAACTTCGGTGTTTGTTAGTCAAGTTACTAGCTTTTACAATAGAAATATAGCATTTGTGTTATACAATATACTAAATGGTTCATGTAACTTTAGTTACAACCAAAAACTTTTTACAATATAAGGCCTATTTAAAAGTTAAAAATAGCAAAGGTAGATCTTGATGCGTAAATTACGAAAATGAAAACGAAAGTAAAAGATAGTAACTCAAGTTACTAGGTTTTTCTATTGCAGGGAGAGATTGCCGTCTATAGAATAGGTTCCTTCCGAAAGACCCATACCCTGATAATAATTTGGCGAGCTGAGATTATTTGTCAACACTTGGAATTTACTAATTTGCTCAGTTATTTTGCCAGCCTAAGTTTAATTTGATTATAGCTTCTTTTTACGTCAGATCCTTTCATCTCTTCTAACAAATTAATTGAATGAATTTCCCTTATGACTAAAATTGAAAACATTAGTAGTACTTGATTCAACTTCGTTTTATAATAGTTGCACTTGGAACTAAGACTCTGTTGGACAAGTACATAAAATGATCAAGAGACTGTTTTGATTGTTATCAAAGATAGTATCTTTATTCCATAGTAGCTTAGGTTTCTGGATTAAGCAGTAGTTGAATTTTTAGGATTAGGTTAACAATGGTTTCTGTGACATGAAAATCAACATTAACGTACTACCCTAATCAAAAACTTTTGATTTTGTTCGTACTGCGTCATTTGTATTAATTCTTTGTGTGTTCGTCTATTTTGTTTTTATGTGGGGTTACTATTTGTGTAAGTAATTTCTTAGCCAGTCACTCCCTAATACCCCAACCATCAACGATTTGAAGGTTCTTTCTTTTTGGATAGAGACATACATGTTTAAAACGCACACGTGAAAAAAAATTGTATAGAACTATTGTTTTCAGTTTTCTCTAACTGAAATAATAGTGAAACGATAAACTTTGATTGAGTTAATTACAAGCTTGAAAGTTTAAAACTTCCAACCGGTTTTCGGGTTTTGCTTTGCAGAAAACGTTTCTGCATTTATTCACATTATTTAAAGAAAGTATCAATATAAATCTTTGCAAAATCTTATATTATAACAATTCTTAAGTCAATCTGTTTGAGCTGACAGGTCTTTCTAATTTACTATTTAACTTAACTACTAAATTACATGTTGTAATGCTTTCTTTCAGTTTTAAGAGAGGAGTCTCCAGATTTTTTTTAATGAGACATACTAAGATAAATAGTAACAGATTTTACTTCGATTTGGTCGGCATTTACCTTAAATTGATAAATGTTTTGGAATGCCACCATATTTTAATTAAATTAAACAGCAAGTCTAAGAAACGACATAGCATTTAGAAACATTTAGTTTAAACTGACACAATTTATGAAAAGATTAAGCCTTCTCTGAAACACAAGATCATCAGACGTACAACGTATTACCTAAAGTATCTTCATGTCATCCGCATACAGTAAGCACTGATAATCAAGAGTAGGTGCGACATCATTGACAAAAATATTGAAAAGCAGGAGACCAAGAACAGAACCTTGGGGTACATCCGAAGGAACTCATGAAACACGCAACCAGAAACTGAGCAGCTCAACAAACTGGGTTCTACGACACATGTAATTTTTGAGTAATTGTACTAGATTGTTACACAAACCAACAGCATGAAGCTTTGAAATGAGAAATTAGTTACAAACTGGTAAACAGCAGGTAAATTGGTAGTTGTAGAACGCCCTCTGATAAAACCATGCTGACAGCTTTTGCAAGATTCTAGATGCGATGTGACAGAAACAAAATTCAAAAAGGTTTGATAAATCTCAGAGAAGCGCAATGAGACAATAGTTATAAACATTAGTTTCAGATAATTGAAGGTTAGGTAGAGCTTGTTGAGCAACTTGGTTTTGACATACTCTCTTTAGCAAGGACTGTCAAAGCCAAATCTTTAAAACTCACCCGCTAACGAGTACAGTTAAGCCACAAAGATTTATGTCATTACTATAATCAAATACGTAGGTATATGTTCTGTTGCAGTGGATGTTTCTATAAACAATCAAAGAATTAATAAAATCACAGATTACAATAAGAACTTCTCGATCCATTTTTCATGTTAATCATGTATCATACCCAGGAGATATGTTTTTTGCGAATCCTACCGTAGTTTGAAGAATGAGCAACTACACTTACAGAAGCGGTTTAGAAAAGAGAACCAACTCTTGGAAAATTTAAACATAACACGAGATTGTATTGTATTGTGGCAAATAACAATATTTTGTGCAAAGAAGCAAAAGGAAAATCAAATATTTTAAATACTGCACTGAATGTAAAGATTATTTTAATTTTCTTTAACCGAAGATAAAAAATTCAAGAATGTATAGACGCCTCCAAAAAAGTCTAATAAGCTTCTGAAGCGGCAGCATCAATGATTGTGAATGCTACTTATTTTGAAAAACCAAAAAACCATCGATCAACGTAATAAACAAAACAATCGTTTCCACAACCCTATGAAGATCATAACGCGAACTCAAACCTTCTATATTGAACTAAGGGTAGCAAAATTTTAATCTACAAATAAAATCCGCATACAATGAAAGTTACATAAAGAAGCAAACATTGGTGCGGCGTGTCAGAGTCAGATCAAACAGTTTCAGTGGCACCGGTTCATCGCCAGACTGTTTCATCACAAAGACTTTTTATCGCCGCCATTCAAAGCCGGCTGCCAATGCCATTTCTTAGTCACCCCAACAATATCCACGTTCTTTAAAACGCGGATCAATCAACAAACACAGTCAGCATTAAGAAAATAAAAGCTGACAATCCAGGAAGCAACTGCCGACAACAAATTCAGTGCAACATTGTATGGCAATATAGTACGCACATGGCTCTGTTATCACATTGTATACGTAGTACGCGCTTGTATACATGTCCGCAGTTCGCACCAACATTCTTTGTTTCTCTAATACAACCGGTATTATACAACCCCATAACACCATAGTGGTGATCCTCCGACGTAATCCTTACTATCAGAAAAAGATCAGCGTTTGAAAACAGCAATCAGAGTATGCCAACAAACAGGTATAACAACATTTTTTTTTAAAAACTCCTACAAATGGACGAGAAAACGACCACAACTGCCACCGCTACGCTCGCAGCCGCACCAACCGTAAACAAGACGCCAATCAACGCTACAATGCCCGCCATTGCTACGCCAGCCAACATTAGATCGCCGACAATAAGCGTGCTATCGCCACGCGCCGGCCACAATACGCGTCATAGTCACGCTCACCAACACAACGCGTGCCATCGTTGCGACCACCATGGACATCTTCGCCATCGACACACCACGATGTAACACACATCGATTTGGGCTGATAGAGTACACACTAAGCTGTTTGTCTACTCCATCGCCCAACATAAAACGCGTTAACCAGTGTATCATCCCATAAACGTTACAACGGACACATCGATAAAGAACACACCTACATCTCAAAATGATAGAACTGTCTACAATCACGTACACATTTGCCCCGGAACTCAACAGGCCCAAGTCTTCATCGTGCAACTGTTCTGAGCAATGCGCACGCCTATGCGCTATGAAGCTTGCGACGCCGGTACCGAACACTTTTGCTTGTCAAATACAGGACGCGCTGGAACAACAAATTAGAGTTGTCATTTGCCACGGAACTGCTGGCCTAAGCTTTGAGGTACTACTTGTTGCATACAGGTACCATGGGCACATACACATACATCACAAAAGCTTACAAAACCCAGTTGCGACGTCTTATCAGCACTCGCATTGCACCAACCGCCTCTAAAGCAAGTAACTCGTATCACGGCACCCGCAACAGTAACCGAATCAACCACTACCGATGAACCAACGTCACCAGACACCGCTACACACGATCACATGATCTGATATGCAAGTACATTTTCCAGTTCATTCAAATTAACATAACGAAAAACACCAAGCACTAAAATACAATCGCAAAAGCATTTTTTGCCTGTCCTCGCTTACCCGCCCTCAGGATACTTTATCGTGGAGCCAATTCACTAAGGAGGTACTCCTATGGGGATGCCAATAATATCCGTGTTCTTTAAAACTAAGGAACAAAACACAGTCAGCATTACAAAAATAGAATGCTGACAAACCAGGAAGCTTAAGACGACCTTGCCGACTTTGCAAACAACATACTCCGCATACATAAATATAGAAAATTAAGAATCAAGTAGTACTTAAGTATCATCATTTAGTACAAGTAGCGTAAAGTATTGAGAACAGTCGAAATGTGTAAGTAATGCGTCGCGCATAAAGGACAACAAGTTCAATGCAACCTCGTACGGCAATATAGTACGCACACGGCTTGGATATTACATTGTGCGTTTGCACAATTCATGTAAATATTACTCACGTAGCATAATGTAATAAATCGTACATAAATTTGACCATTAACATTCTTTTTCTTCCTCTGATACAACTGGCGTTATGCAGCTATAACACCACGCCTTGAAACGGTTGTATTTCACAAATAATAATAAAGAAAACGACGGCTTTAGTGATACAACCTATAGAGAAAAGCCATACTATTTGGCTTGAAATAGCGCATTAAATTCGTGGAGAATCCAGTATTTATAGTAGTTAGCACAGCAGTATCTGGCTTAGTCGGTGAGTTGGGAGGTCCTGAGAAACTGAATAGACGTTAACTGCTGCTTAACAAGGCGCCACTTGCTCGGTAATAGAAAGAAATAAAACCGACCAACAGGAATTCGATAGATTTTACTTAAGGTCTAATAAGCTAAAACGAACACAAATCAGAGAGACAAATAGACAATTAAATGTAGCAAATAAAACTTACAGTACTAGAAGAACAGGTGAGAAGTAAGACTTACGGGCGTTAGCAACAACAATTTAATTAAAGCTCGCAATAAATATGTCAAAATTTAGTTGAGCTTTTGTTTGTTACCCAAATTAAAGTTAGCGTTTTAATTGAGGATTGGTTATTATAGAAACTTGCCGTACACACGTCACTCACACACGGAGACTTAAAACTAACTTAAACTCGGACTAGCACGGTAAGTAGCTCCCGCCAACCCAAAAGACCTTTTGTTTCAGCTTTACCCATTTTATCTAAAGCGCCCAAGCACTTATGGAATTATTTACAAACAAAACCGAGCGTCGGTGGTGGAGTCTACGAATAAAAATTTACTTATATGCTAGGATTCAAACCGTTTAATGTTACATGTACGTAAGCTTCATACGCATGGTGTGAATAAGTTTCTTAAACAGTAAACTTAGTTGTGTACTAAAATTGCAGTTCCGATAAGGAAAGTTCTTGCTAACGACAGTAGTTGACAGCTTCAGAAGATAGGTAGCCCCAGGATTTGCCTTAGGAGAACTAGACGACAAACTAAGGAAGGCAGATATTTTCCTCGAAGCAGCAGGTATGCAGCGTAAACGACCCCTCAGTCGGTTGAGTTTATCGGCCTTTGGCTGCTTAAATGTAGGTAAAACCGTGGTAATCGTCGTTTTATAGCGAAGGATTCTTAACTAGCCATTCCAGCACCCCCAGGAATTATTTAAATTGTAATACACGAGTAGAGTAGGAGGTGAACACAACCACGAGACAACAAAAGAAATGGAATAAGAAGTACTTACGGTGAATGCGGTCGGATTTACATTTACACACCAATTTAACTTGGAATTATTGAACCCACATTAATACTTTAAGTGTAAACTTTTAGCTTCACGAAGCACGCCAAAAACGCCCAGTAGAAGAAAATTGAAAAATGTCCGCCCATCCTCTCGATAATTTTTGTGAATGAAAAAAATCCGCCAATGGGAAAATACGTAGCGTACGCGGCAAATTTGAATTTTGTTGTAACGTGCTACTCACGACAAATATTATTAAGAAGGCTTGCGACATACGTTCTAGTTTGAGAAATTTGAACCGTAACAACCTTTAATTTAATATCTATATTTCATATTTGTTTATAAATGTAATTCATTCTGATTGATCACAAAGTTAATAATGTGAAAAAAACGGTAGTAGAATGAACGAGATTAAAAGACGACAATGAAACTCTCGGCGATAAAACGGTAACAATGAAATGCCCCAGCAATGAAATGGCAACAATGAAAAGTCCCAGCGATTTAACAATCTATACATAAAACAGCTGCAATGAAACGACAATGGTAAACTGACTGAAATGAACCGGTGGCACTGAAACGTCTCATCCCCAAATAGAAGCAACCGAAGCATTGATGAGAATTGCTCGATCAGAAACAATAAAAATGTCTCCCATCTCTTAGGTAAAAACGTTAAGAGAGTAGTAGGTAGAATAACCTCCAACTAATGTGGATTAAAAATGCGCCTAATTGCACAATATCTTTTTTTTCTAGAAATATTCAGGTACGACATGTGATACATTGAATATGGAAAGCAAACTTTTCACAAAAAAATAAAGCATAATAAAGTAAAAGTCTTCACACCTTTTATTTTATCTAGCAACAAAATCTTACTTAAATATGGTAAACTAAACTAACGATTATTTTTAAATTCCTCATCCTTTAAACATAACCTAAAATATCGTACGACAGCTTACAGTAATTGATAAAGCTGAAATAGGCTGTAAACATTTAAAAGCTATTTTTATTTTTATACTAGAAAATAGATTTGAATCTACGACATACTTACGGCTACAACTACAACTTTGTTAGATGACTTGCTGAGATGATCACGATATTCTTAACAGACATGCTTTTACAAAATAAGCTTCTAACAAATAATAAACTTTTCTTGGTTTTTTGTTCATCCGCCATAACTAACTAAACTTTAAAAATATATAGGCACTTCCTTTGCACACCCAATAATTGATGACGCCTAAATTACATACAGTGAATGGCTGTAAAATCTTTGCGAGCTGATGTTGTTAAAGTTGGTGGCTGAACTTAAATACTTCTTTCTTTACTGTCCACTAGAAAACCTGCAAATAATGTAATGTATAAGATGTTTATATAAAGATTAACGAAGTTTGACTTGTTGAGTTTGTTCAAACTTGCTTGTCACGCATCTGAGACAACATTAGTAAAAAAGGTATATTTTTATTTATCTAATAAAAGGTCTGAAGTGTTTAACCGCCGCGTAAATTTGGGATCACGTTTCGCAGATTAAAGATAGTTACAAAATAAACGTAAAATTAACGTTTTCCGATTTTAGCACTAATGAGGTTTATTTATCTGTTCTTATTTAGAGAGTTACAGTAAAATAGAAGATTTTTCTTCGATATACAAATACAAACTTAAAATATTTCGATGTAAAACTCTAAATTACATTATATACTGAGAATAATTTAATAATTAACAGTCAGTGTTTCAGGAAATTTTATTTAGAAAAACTACTACAGTCTCATTAATATTCATTAGAAGTAATCTCCTCTGTTCTGCTATGTGCTCATAGTTCTTAGTAGGTGCTTTTCTTACTAAACTTCAATTTATCATATTTTTCTTTTCAAAGGTTTTTCTTGTATTTTTTTCACTTGATGTTATTGTCTGCTGTACACCATTCATAGCTTTGCCTATATTGAATTTAATTATTTGATTTTTAATTGTTTATTGCATCTAATGACAATACAATAATTGTATAAGTGTAACCTAATGTCATACTCATAACCACGATTATAATTTCATTTATTATAATTTATTCAGACGAAATTCGATAAAGTAAGGCGAGACACAAACAATTTTCAAATAACAACAGTATACAAATTATCACAGTCAATACATCAATCCGCGTCTGTTAAGATAAAATTTAAGTTAGAAATAAACTCCACGTGTTCATTTAAGCGTCCGACACAAAAATAAAGGATCACACGTAGAGACACACGATATACTAATATATAATTGTACTTTAGAAATATATCGCCGTAATATGGGGGCAACTTTGTATATCATGTACACACCAAACGTTTAAATTAGTACTACAAAAAAAACATATGATTCGACTTTTCTGAAGTATATCGGTGACAGCTTTACAAGGACGGTTACATATAATCACCACATAAGACTAGAATAAAGTAATAATGGGACAGCATTTCTATAGCGGTTACTAGGGTATTGGTAATGAAGAACGCACCAGTTTAATAGTCCAAAGGTCTATACAACATACACCCTAATCAAAGTTTAATCTAATTTTACTAACGCTTACATGGACGTTCACATAATTTAGTAGTAGACAGATATTTCCATTCTTCGAGGAAAGAATTCTAAATTATTTAAAACTTTCCAAGGAGAAGTTTATCAAACGTAGCTGGAATAAAAGAGTCTCCCAAAATATGTTATAGAAGACTCACAAAGACATACCTAACAACTAATAACAATGTTTCAACGCCGACCTTTACAACAGAATTGCAGGCTCTAATGCGTACCCGTAGAGTATCAACAAGGACGCTTTAAGGTCATAGATAAGTAGGTTTGGTTGCCTGTCGCCAGAGGTTAATAGCATCATAACCAATAGAATATCAAAAGATGGTTCAATAATAACTACGCTAATAAAATAAAAATGATCATCACAGCACTTAAAAAAATTACTTCCGTATGAAACTGAAATTTAATATTATAAAAATTAGACAAACGTACAATTTTATGGTTTTAAATTTTATCAGTCCTGTCAGTTTGTAAAGATTATCGATATTTGGCATTTTAAAATAAATGTACATTATTTTAGCGCCATTTCCTTTCTACATTCGTGTCATACGTGAAAATTTTTCTCAATTTTAATCAATTTTCCTTTTAAAAAGCTCTTGTTGTCGACTAACTAACTCCGGAATTGCTTTTCATCCACCTCTTATGCTTGTCAATTTTCATAACGTTCTTTAGGTACGACAAAGCTTTTGAATTCAGGTTTAATTTTTAACGCTAGCTTTTATAACATTTTTTTGTATGACAAAACCCCCGCCCTCAAATTTGATTCTCAAAACAAGATTTGCAGTACAGTTTCTATTTATTAATTGTATTATTTATAAAGCCATAAATTTGATTCTACGCCTTTACCACATCTGTCAACATTCTGTTATAAACCACTGCTAGTAACTTAGAGCTCTTAAAGAGTATCTTGGGATTTCCATTGCTAAGGGTATGTTGGGCTACAGCTGACTTTTGTCGTGTCCCAGACTGCAGTTTGCTCGATGTTGTTCAAGTCTAGTTTCTATTGATCTCTTGGTGGTTTCTATGTATACTTTGCCACAAAAACAAGGTGTATAGTAAACTCCGACTGCTAAAACACAATTTTTTTGGTTTTTACTTGATCTGATAGCTTGCTGAATTTTTTTGGATGGTTTGAAGAATATGAATGGATAGTAAATTGACTCTTGGATTCCGGTGTTTTTGATCTTTTGATTTCATTAATATTTTGATTTTCCTCCTAGAATACCTGTTAGCACCAAAAGGCAGTTTTTAATGAGTTGTTTTGAACTCTTTCTGTACGGGTACTGATTATTCCGTACTTTTGGCCTGAGTGATGGTTTCATAAGGCGTGCATAAAGTACCTGTCCATGTGTGTAAGTTTTTTATACACTGGCTGAGCTAGCTTGTATCTTCATTTTTCACCAGTACATCCAAGAAGGCCAGTTGTGGTCCATCTTCTGTCTCCATAGTAAACTGGATACTGGGGTGTTGACTGTTTAGGTGTCGAAGAAACTATACCGTTTCATCGATATTGAATAGCCAACACCCAGTATCCAATTCACTGAACACCCTAAAAAGCCTTTTTTTCTATTACACTCTTTTCTGGCAGCTTTTATCACACAATATTTTACCGGCGTTTTTTCACATTTTTTTATTTTATCGTGAAACATTTATGTATAACAAAGATATACAAATATTGTTATTTGGTTGATTGTGAGTAAAGTGCAGCAATTATAAATTAACATGAAACGGTTTTTATAGAGCAAAGTTTTTTAAAAATCAATTAGTTGAGAATTTTCTATTACAATTTATTAAAAAAATATATATTTTAAATTATTCTGTGTTCGTGAGTACAACATGTGCAACTATTCTTTTATCTCTGCTCACATTTAACGTACCAGGTTTCGTTGCTAGTAAGAATCGACTCCAAATATTTCTGTCTTTCTTGTGCAAATAAAAGTTTTTAACACGTTACCGTTTGTAATTTTTAATGAAATTTTGGAGACTCACCAGTGTGGGCCATTTTCGACACTTTTAAAGGGAAACTCCTTTATCCAATTGAGATGGGCAAATACTGATGTGGGTGTCTGAAGCTTATCTTTAATGAGAAACACAATGGCGAAAACCGCATGGCAATATCCATTGTAGTGTCGGAGATACAGGGTGATTTTCGAATATCTGCATTTGCCGTTTTCAAAATGAGTATACGGGGTCACGTCAAAAAGTAATCGTACCAAACTTCCTTTTTTAAATAGAATACCCTGTATATTTTTACCTATTTTATTTCTCTCATAAATATCCATTTCAAAAAATATAACACACTTTATGCTTTTCTTTATTTTTTTTTTATTTTTAAGCATCTTAAACTTTGCGTACGATTTTAAAAGGCGCATTCTGAATATGTCGTCCTTGAACGGCGTAGGTATAGGTTTGTCATTCAATTCAACAACAACGCAATAGAGATAACCACATATTGTTATCTATTATAGTTTCAAAGATACAGGGTGATTCTGTAAAATCTGGATTTTTGAAAAATGTTTGTGGTTTGTTTCCTGTTAGGAATGTGCAAAGACTTCTTTATAGCACATCTTCATGTATATAATTTGCAAAATATGAAACATAACAAAATTAGAAATGACTCATGCGCTTGACGGATTGAATTGTAACCTAAGTTTTGCATGAACTAATTTTGTCAAAAAAAAATTTAAAACCGTATCCAGATTATCATAATACATCAATAATTGTGTTTCTGTTTTTTCAGTACTTTGAAATCTACAGTGACCGGCAAAGAGTTTGCATCAATTGAATGACAAAAAAAAAACACTTTGACAAATGTTATGTGACCACTGTCATGGCGGAAAATTTAAAAAATATTACTTAAACATGTAAAAAGTGACGTTAGATGACAAGATAATAAAAAATGCTTAAGAGAAAAGTTGTTCAGAATTAGATTATACGTCTATGTGCAAATTTTTTGCGTTTGATTTGCATAAAACACAATAAAACCAACAAATGAACTTCACAATCCAGTAATTTTTATTTATTAGTCTACCAATGAACGGTAAAAAACGAAAAACATTGTTTTTTTTAGGACGGACTTTGTTGTAAACTCTTTGCTGGTCACTGTATAAACAGAGGATATTTACTCACTTAACCATCCTTTATGGTTGGGGTAAATAAACAAGTATACAATGGGTTTAATATTTTTATTATAAAATTTTTTTGTAAAATACTAAATTTGAACTCTGGAATTATATTCTGTAACTAAAGTGGTTCCAAACACTAAAATAAATTCTGTTTCGTCTATATGTCCAATTAATCTTTATTCAAAAATTGATAATTGGGCAGCGGTGTTACAAGCTAACAGGTACAGTTTTTCATTTAAATACTCGTTAGTTCTTTCTTTTGATCAACTTTGTAGAGAAAATGTTATTTTGTGTTTAGAACGTCATTGTTGGGTAACCAAGACGCGATTTTTGGAAAACCAACTTTGTGGAATGTTTGGATACGCAATTTTGACATACTCCAGGCACTGAGTGGTCATGATCTAATCTGTTGTATAAATGTATACATGACATATTTGCTTTTGTTTGAGCTTACTACTATAAAAACTTGCTGGAAAACGTTTTTTCTTCAAAAAAGTGTTGTTTCTGAAAAATTATCTGTTGTATGTTAACGTGAAATATACAGTGTGTCTCAAATTGTTAACTATCTTTGTTAATAGTAAAGATCCAATTTTAGTAGAATGAGGCAATGATGTACAGTTTACTTTGCTGTTCATAATGTGCTGAGAAAATTCAAAAGTGTTGCAAAGTTATGTAGAAAACCCGAAACACTATTTTTTCAAAAAATATACTTCGTGAAAGTTATGAAAACATTTTGATACAAAAATTTTGCGTTTCGTTAAAATAAGCTTATAACAGTTTGCAAAAAACAAATTACTCTTATAGTTTTGGCGAAAGTACAACAACATTGATCTTCTTAGATTTTTAATTAAAAAGAAATATTTTTTGTTTTAAATAATCTGCAACAATATAACAAAAAATATATCATTTAAAACCTAGATTGAAGAACAATTATTGAAAGCAGAAAAAAATTGAAATTTTTTAATTACAAAATCAAGATCTCGCTTATTTAAAAAAAAAATAAACTATCTAAGAGTAGCATCAAAGATTGTTTGCAAATTGTTTTATTTTTCCTGTTACCATTGCAGTAGTTACAGCCAGAACATGTAATACATGGAAACCCCAAACGTTACACAATAATCCATTCTGACCTTCCAGTCGACCTTTCGAATGAACGGATGCCAAGGAAGTCTGGTACATCTATAAGTCAGGTTAAATTTTGTCACGCTTGTTATTCCTCTCATCTGCACAAAATTAAAATCTTAGCATCACATACTTGTCCTACACGCAAAGTCAAAGCTGATCTTGATCATTGCTTTTTTGAATGTAAAAAATGCAACATCTAATACAGAGCTTTACAGATCATTATCTAAACATCTCCCACTACCTTTAAATCTACTACATACTTTAGCTATTCATCAAAAGAAATCTATGATAATTTTTAGAACGAAATGAGATTCTACTTTAACCCAATTTTTAATCTTTACTTCGGAAGATCTAAAATGAATCTATTCGCGACTGGCTGCATGGCTAATCCATTTAAAAAACCATATTTTTTTACAAAATAACCTTTTCGGGTTTTTTTTATTAACGTTAAAACTGCTTGAAATTTTCTACTGGTCTTAGCAGAATTTAAATCACTACAATATACTGTAGATCATTGCCCATTTTATCAAAATTTTATCTTTATTAATAACAAAGATAGCCATACAATCATACTCAATTTAATTGGTTATTTAAAATCTGATTCTTTAGGAAACCTTTTTTACTATCTAATATTATTGCATTAAATTTTTCTTGCGATTCCAATCCTACTTATGAGAGGTACTTATTACTATCACTAGTTAGTAATGTCCGGTTTAATAAACGTCGATTATTATGTCTAAAAGATTCTATACTTACCGATTGAATGATTAGAGGTTTAAAAAGAACCAGCCGGATAACAACAAATTCTACCCCGAGTAATTGTTTATCCAACGGAAGAAAAACTGGGCAACAGTCGGGAAACTACTCTACATGTCAATTTTGCTAGATCTTGTCTGTTCGTCGCGATTCTAGTTTTTGCATTGTTACCTTACTTCGCGGGTATTTTTTTGGTTTCCATACTTACATGAAAGTTCCGTGCAAGATTCAAATTGTCGGTGTTGTTTATAGATGTTTAGGATTAATTAAATAAAATATAATGCGTTTTATTTTTGTGTAATTGTAAATCATACCACGTTTTGTTAAACCAACAGAATAACACCAAAAACTGCACCAAAAACTTTACTCGGACACGTGTTTCAACAGCTAAGCTGTCATCATCAGCGATACCAATACTAAAATTTAAAACAACGGGAAGCTTATATATACTATCTGTTATCACGCATAGTTAAACTTAATTGATTCTTAGATAAGCTTAAATAATTCCAAAAATCCTAATGGACCGTTATCATCATAATTCATAAGCAAATTTCTGTTTTAAAATTTCTAAACTTTCATAAGAATCAAGTTCGTTTTATTATCTACCCTCTTAATTAATTCAATGTCGCCTACTCTATGGCCATTTTCAAGCATATGCATGGCAACACTGGACCTATCTGTGCGATGATATTTGACATGAGCTACGTGCTCTTTAAAACGAGTTTTAATAGGTCTTTTGGTTTGCCCTATATATACTTGGTTACAGTCTTTACAATTTATTTTATATATTTCCGATTTATCACACATTTCTATTGGGTCTTTCGGATTGCCTAAAAGATTTTGCAAGTTGTTACTACTAGAGGTTACTGTTTTATAATCAAATTTTGAAAATATTTTTTGAAGACCTTTTGTGTATTTGGGATAATTTGGTAATTTGACATATTTCTTATCTATTTTGCTATTACTAGTTCCTAACGTTGTAATGTTTCTAATGTTTAACTTATGTTTATGTTTTCTAATTATGTTTGTGACAATTGATTCTTGAAAACCATTGTATGATGCAATCTGCTTAATATTTCGCAGTTCTTTATCAAAGTTTTGTTTTGACAATGGGAAATGTAATAATCGGTGAATCAAAAGTTGAAAGATGCAAGTTTATGTTGCATACTATGGTTGGAATCATTTGTTATAAACCTCATAGTGTTAGTGTCTTTACGATAAATATCTATATCTAGTTTGTTGCCATTTCTTGTCACTAAAGTGTCTAAGAAAGGTAACTTAAGGTTTGTTTCTGTTTCATAGGTAAACTTGATCGTCTCAAATTTTGAATTTAAAATTTCTACAAATTGCTGAGGGCTGTAAACTTTAGTGTCGATGACTGCAAAAACGTCATCTACATATCTACACCAAATTCTAGGAAAATATTCTAAATTATTTTTAAATCAGTTTCAAATTTACCCATGAACAGGTTAGCCATAAACGGAGATAAGCTGTTACCCATTGTTGTACCATAATTTTGTTGATAAATATTATTGTTAATTTGAAAGTAGGTTTGACTCATACATAATCTTGCTAATTTAATAAAATTATCTACTTTTGAATTGTCTAAATGGTTTTGGTGTAACATATCTTTCAAATAATCTAAAGTGATATCTATCGGAACGCTTGGAAACAATGAACAGACATCGAATGAAACTAAAACTTTGTTCTCAGTCAGCTCAATGTTTTTAATTTTTCAATAAAATCGTATGAATTTTGAACACTGAAATTTGATTGTTGATATTCAAAACTGTTGAATTTATTTGACAACCATTTAGATATCAGATAAGTAGGAGCATTAATACCTGAAACAATGGGACGCATTGCTTTTCCGGTTTTATGTATCTTAGGTAAAAATACATTCTAGGAAGAACCGGGTTAGATACCGTTAGTCTAAACCTAAGTTGTTTTGGTATAATATTTCCACATTCTAATAAGATTCTACGGGTATCAGCCTTCATTAAGCATCACCTGAACTGACTCAAAATATACCTCTTTGTCCAAAATAACTACTTTATTGCCTTTATCTGCTTTGAGATAACAACAATTTTTTCTTTAAGATTTTTAACAATGTTTATTTCTCTCGCGTTAAATTTAAATTTTGGTAACTGCTGAATATTATCTGAAATTTGAATTTTTCAGCTTATCTGTTGAAACACGTGTCCGAGTAAAGTTTTTGGTGTTTTTCTATTGGCTAAATAAACGCTGCAGTTGGTGTTCCTTTCATTTGACGTTTTGTTAATTATAGTTTTAGTTCATAGAAACTCGGATAAATTATTAAAAATAGAGGATTTTTGTTGTTTGAATTTGGAAAAAAAATAATAGGTTTGACTCTCAAATTTTAGTTTAGGATCCTCTCATGGAGACGCAGGGAAAATGAACTTTTTCACTGTTCTATATTCGCATATAAAACAGTGAAAGAGTTTCATTTCCTGCGTCTCCATAAGAATTCTAAACTAAAAATTGAGAATTAAAAAATCATTTGGAGAAAGAACCACCGTTTAATAGGTTTTGACGTTTTTTGATTCGGGTTGTTGAGATCGTGTGTAATGTGGGTGAAAGGTTTCCAAGTTTAAAGATACTGATGATATACCTTATTGCGGTGGAACCATTCCGGCCTTACTGACTGCAAAGGCACTATCGCAAAAAATTAGCGGATTTTTAAGAGTGTTTCCCATGCTTGGTTTGAGTACAAATTGGATTCGTCTATGGAAAGAACTAACGCATTATGCGGATTTGTTACGATGATCAAGCCAAAGAATTAAGATATTAGGTAATCGTGGTAGTCGATTAACAACATTTAGCAGTGAGTAGAACTAAATTTACGTATTAAGAGTTAGAAATTTTGAAAAGTATCCGTAAACAAAATTGAGTCACTGTTTTCTTTTTGTGGTATAAGGTTTTTGTGTAGAGCGCATGTTAAATAGTTTTAGGATTTGTTTAGTTGATAAGTTGCGTCAGAGGATTAATCGATCAACCTTATTTTTGTTAAACCAACAGAAAACCAAAAACTGCACCAACTGTTGGTTAAATAGACGCTGCAGTTGGTGTTCCTTTCCTTCTTATTTTTGTTATTAAAAATTAGTTATATGTGTTTTAAATCTTTCTGTGAGACAGTTTAAATTTTGTACGTACCTTCCTATAATTTAATAGAGCAATTTTAAATTCCGGGTTTGTTTATTGAAATTTATTAAAAAACATAATTGAGGGTGGAATTTCCTTTTTTAGGCATCCTCAGCGAGTGGCGTAAGTTTAGTTTCAAAAAAGGTGGCGCCCTAATTACGATCAAGGTGAGAGTTTTAATAGACAAAATCCACCCCAATCGCGACTTGAGCTAGCTTGGTAATTACATCTTAAAGAAGCTTCGATTTTGTGGGTGTAACAGCATACCTTATTTTTCAAGCAATGTTTGTACAATCTTATAATAAAATTAATGTTTTATTAATTAATGCTTTTTTTTTGTCAAAATAGTTTTTTTGTGAATCACTTCCTTCTAATTTTGAGGTTGTTCAATAGTTTTTAATTCACACTGCTATAAAGAATGTTTTTAAACTATATTTTCTCTAAATAAATTTTCTTAGAAAATAGAGTAGGAAATGTCAGTTAGTACAATTATATTGAAAATCAACCATCAAATGGTAATCAGTTTAAATTCAAATTTCCAGACTTGAGAAACTCTAGTTCATTAATTGCTTTTAACTTTAATATTTAAATTCCTAAAACCCAAAAGGAAGTTAAATAGTTTATCAAATAATTATGTAAACTAAAATTTTGAAGTTACGCACCAACTGTCCCTAAGATGTTGAAAATTGGTGCTGTAACAAGGGCTAACAGTATAATGAAATGTCTTTAGCAGCCGCTGCATTTAGCTTAAGATCATTCATCATCCTTTAGCGATTGGAACTGCTGTGTGTAATAAACGAGATTGTTTCGTAATTAGGTAATTAGTAAACGATAATTACTTTAGAGATACATTGTGCGAGCTTTCGAAGGGTTAAACTACCTCAAAATGTTGTCCCGCTAGTTATTGGCTTACGTCGATAAGAAGTTTACAAGACCCCATGAAATAAACTGATTCAAACTTTTTTTTTTTTTACGATAATTTATTGGGTGTGGAATTAGCAAGGATAATACAAATTTAAATTATTAATATTTTATTTTAATATTTTACAAAAGAATAAATGCTTGAAAGTCTCTTATAATGTATTGTTTCGAGACTTCATGAATCTAAACTTAGAGGAACTTGAGTTATTGGAACCATGTTTTTTTATTGTTACATTCTTTTGGATTATGTAGTTTTTTATGTTATTTAATTATGAACTCGATTATTGATTTAATTAATTTTACGAAATGATGACTGTTTGTGATATCTTGTGTTTTGAATCTAAAAGATTTAGTGTGACACAATAAATGAATTTAAGGTAAATTGAGAATGACCCTTGATTAGCAATCATAAAAAAAAAACGCATTGTTAATATAAACAATCAAAAAGTAGACTTTTTGTAAATCTCCTTACATTATCTGTCGGAAAATGTTTGAATTGGCCTTTAGATTACTTCCATAAGATTAAGGTTTATTCCACAGAACCTTATACAATTGTATACTTTGAAAATAATTCTGAAGTAAAGACAAAAAAAAAATAAAAATAAAACCAGCTGATCAGCTGATATTGCGCCCTATTCAGTGATAATTATCTAATAAAGTCATTCCTCATTTAGCATCACTAACTGCATAAATATAGTAACAACAGAAAAACACCAAAAACTGCACCAAAAACTTTACTCGGACACGTGTTTCAACAGCTAAGCTGTTATCATCAGCGATACCGATACTAAAAATAAAAACAACGGGAAGCTTATATATACTATCTGCTTATCACGCATCGTTAACTTAATTGATTCTTAGATAAGCTTAAATAATTCCGAAAATCCTAATGGACCGTTATCATCATAATTCATAAGCAAATTTCTGTTTTAAAAATTTCTAAACTTTCATAAGAATCAAGTTCGTTTTTATTATCTACCCTCTTAATTAATTCAATGTCGCCTACTCTATGGCCATTTTCAAGCATATGCATGGCAACACTGGACCTATCTGTGCGATGATATTTGACATGAGCTACGTGCTCTTTAAAACGAGTTTTAATAGGTCTCTTGGTTTGCCCTATATATACTTGGTTACAGTCTTTACAATTAATTTTATATATTCCCGATTTATCACACATTTCTATTGGGTCTTTCGGATTGCCTAAAAGATTTTGCAAGTTGTTATTACTAGAAGTCACTGTTTGATAATCAAATTTTGAAAATATTTTTTGAAGACCTTTTGTGTATGTGGGATAATTTGGTAATTTGACATATTTCTTATCTATTTTGCTATTACTAGTTCCTAACGTTGTAATGTTTCTAATGTTTAACTTATGTTTATGTTTTCTAATTATGTTTGTGACAATTGATTCTTGAAAACCATTGTATGATGCAATCTGCTTAATATTTCGCAGTTCTTTATCAAAGTTTTGTTTTGACAATGGGAAATGTAATAATCGGTGAATCAAAAGTTGAAAGATGCAAGTTTATGTTGCATACTATGGTTGGAATCATTTGTTATAAACCTCATAGTGTTAGTGTCTTTACGATAAATATCTATATCTAGTTTGTTGCCATTTCTTGTCACTAAAGTGTCTAAGAAAGGTAACTTAAGGTTTGTTTCTGTTTCATAGGTAAACTTGATCGTCTCAAATTTTGAATTTAAAATTTCTACAAATTGCTGAGGGCTGTAAACTTTAGTGTCGATGACTGCAAAAACGTCATCTACATATCTACACCAAATTCTAGGAAAATATTCTAAATTATTTTTTAAATCAGTTTCAAATTTACCCATGAACAGGTTAGCCATAAACGGAGATAAGCTGTTACCCATTGTTGTACCATAATTTTGTTGATAAATATTATTGTTAATTTGAAAGTAGGTTTGACTCATACATAATCTTGCTAATTTAATAAAATTATCTACTTCTGAATTGTCTAAATGGTTTTGGTGTAACATATCTTTCAAATAATCTAAAGTGATATCTATCGGAACGCTTGAAACAATGAACAGACATCGAATGAAACTAAAACTTCGTTCTCAGTCAGCTCAATGTTTTTAATTTTTTCAATAAAATCGTATGAATTTTGAACACTGAAATTTGATTGTTGATATTCAAAACTGTTGAATTTATTTGACAACCATTTAGATATCAGATAAGTAGGAGCATTAATACCTGAAACAATGGGACGCATTGCTTTTCCGGGTTTATGTATCTTAGGTAAACAATACATTCTAGGAAGAACCGGGTTAGATACCGTTAGTCTAAACCTAAGTTGTTTTGGTATAATATTTTCACATTCTAATAAGACTCTACGGGTATCAGCAATCATTTTGGGAAGAGGATTTTTAGATATTAATGAATAGGGGGCCTTCATTAAGCATCACCTGAACTGACTCAAAATAATCCTCTTTGTCCAAAATAACTACTTTATTGCCTTTATCTGCTTTAAGATAACAACAATTTTTCTCTTTAAGATTTTTAACAATGTTTATTTCTCTCGCGTTAAATTTAAATTTTGGTAACTGCTGAATATTATCTGAAATTTGAATTTTACAGGCATTCCTAATGAATTTTTAGAATTATCGTCTAAAAGTTTGATCGAACTTTCAATTCCTACAATAATCTTATCTATGGGCGCTTTGTTAAATTGGAGGTTATATTTCAAGCCTTTATTCAACAAAGTTAATTCGTCATTGTTAAAAATCTCCGAGTTTGTTTACCACTATGTTACATTTTTGGGGATCAAAGGTGCACAGACTTGATCCCCAAAAATGTAACATAGTGGTAAACAAATCCTCGGAGATTTTTAATGATGAAGTAATTTGTTGAATAAACTTGAAATATGAACCTCAAATTAAAAGCGCCTTAAATAAGACTGTAGGAATGAAATGGTCGATCAAGCTTTAACGAAATTCTAAAAATTCATTAGAAATACCTGTAAATTCAAATTCAATAATCAGCATTGCAAATTGCTAATTTAACGCAGACAAACAAACTGTTAAAATCTTAAAGAAAAAATTTGTATCTTAAAGCAGATAAAGGCAATAAAGTAGTTATTTTGGACAAAGAGGATTATTTTGAGTCAGTTCAGGTGATGCTTAATGAAGGCCCCTATTCATTAATATCTAAAAATCCTCTTCCCAAAATGATTGCTGATACCCGTAGAGTCTTATTAGAATGTGAAATATTATACCAAAACAACTTAGGTTTAGACTAACGGTATCTAACCCGGTTCTTCCTAGAATGTATTGTTTACCTAAGATACATAAACCCGGAAAAGCAATGCGTCCCATTGTTTCAGGTATTAATGCTCTACTTATCTGATATCTAAATGGTTGTCAAATAAATTCAACAGTTTTGAATATCAACAATCAAATTTCAGTGTTCAAAATTCATACGATTTTATTGAAAAATTAAAAACATTGAGCTGACTGAGAACGAAGTTTCAGTTTCATTCGATGTCTGTTCATTGTTTCCAAGCGTTCCGATAGATATCACTTTAGATTATTTGAAAGATATGTTACACCAAAACCATTTAGACAATTCAGAAGTAGATAATTTTATTAAATTAGCAAGATTATGTATGAGTCAAACCTACTTTCAAATTAACAATAATATTTATCAACAAAATTATGGTACAACAATGGGTAACAGCTTATCTCCGTTTATGGCTAACCTGTTCATGGGTAAATTTGAAACTGATTTAAAAAATAATTTAGAATATTTTCCTAGAATTTGGTGTAGATATGTAGATGACGTTTTTGCAGTCATCGACACTAAAGTTTACAGCCCTCAGCAATTTGTAGAAATTTTAAATTCAAAATTTGAGACGATCAAGTTTACCTATGAAACAGAAACAAACCTTAAGTTACCTTTCTTAGACACTTTAGTGACAAGAAATGGCAACAAACTAGATATAGATATTTATCGTAAAGACACTAACACTATGAGGTTTATAACAAATGATTCCAACCATAGTATGCAACATAAACTTGCATCTTTCAACTTTTGATTCACCGATTATTACATTTCCCATTGTCAAAACAAAACTTTGATAAAGAACTGCGAAATATTAAGCAGATTGCATCATACAATGGTTTTCAAGAATCAATTGTCACAAACATAATTAGAAAACATAAACATAAGTTAAACATTAGAAACATTACAACGTTAGGAACTAGTAATAGCAAAATAGATAAGAAATATGTCAAATTACCAAATTATCCCACATACACAAAAGGTCTTCAAAAAAATATTTTCAAAATTTGATTATCAAACAGTGACTTCTAGTAATAACAACTTGCAAAATCTTTTAGGCAATCCGAAAGACCCAATAGAAATGTGTGATAAATCGGGAATATATAAAATTAATTGTAAAGACTGTAACCAAGTATATATAGGGCAAACCAAGAGACCTATTAAAACTCGTTTTAAAGAGCACGTAGCTCATGTCAAATATCATCGCACAGATAGGTCCAGTGTTGCCATGCATATGCTTGAAAATGGCCATAGAGTAGGCGACATTGAATTAATTAAGAGGGTAGATAATAAAAACGAACTTGATTCTTATGAAAGTTTAGAAATTTTTAAAACAGAAATTTGCTTATGAATTATGATGATAACGGCCCATTAGGATTTTCGGAATTATTTAAGCTTATCTAAGAATCAATTAAGTTTAACGATGCGTGATAAGCAGATAGTATATATAAGCTTCCCGTTGTTTTTATTTTTAGTATCGGTATCGCTGATGATAACAGCTTAGCTGTTGAAACACGTGTCCGAGTAAAGTTTTTGGTGCAGTTTTTGGTGTTTTTCTGTTGTTAAATAGACGCTGCAGTTGGTGTTCCTTTCCTTTGGTGCATAAATATATGGTGTCACCTCCTTTTGGTGAAAAATTGTTTTTTGTTTGTGTAAATAATTTTGATTCGTAAAAGCTCTTTGGAATGGAAATGCATTATAGTTTCGAAATGTTTCTGTTACTTTGCAATGCACGTGTGTTTCATGGTCAAGTTTGTAGGAATATTGTTTTTGGTCATTCGATATTTTTCTTAATTCAGATTTATAAAGAATGTTATCGTCACGTTCATTCAATTAAGGATTTGTCGAAACGCTTATTTCTATAGTTCTTACACTTCGATTTCTTTGAATTCAACTTTGCATGCCATATTTTGTTTTAGTAGCTCAAATGTTTCTTTGTTCTTTCCTTGAAAAACAGTCGGTGTTGGCCGACGTTGCTCAGTTAAATTAAAGATATGTTTGCTTGCGCCCCCAGTCGAAATTCTAGATAACCGGTTTTTGTTTGATACTGCTGAGAATATTGTAACGCAGTAAATTTTTGTAACGTTCGTTGTGTAAAAACCGATGAGAGGGTGACTCTCTTTATCTGATGTTAGTGAATAGTTGAGTTTTTAGAGTTTAGTTTTTAAGTAGACTCCGGACGAGTAAGATGAGTTTTTAAGTAGACACTCGACGGGTCAATTGGTCTTTAGCTAGATGCGCAACGACGCGGAGTAATAATGTTAAATTTTAACAACCGATAAGTAACGCAAGTGCCGAAAGGTGTGTGCGTATCAATCGCAAGTGCAATAAGAAAATTAAGTGAACAATAACTAAAAGGAACTACCCTTTTGAATGCAATAGTATTTGCAATTAAAACGAAATCTTTGGATAATTAAATAGTTCCTGTTGGATTATTCCAGTATTAAGAAAATATTACGACGCATATGGATTAAGAATATGGTTCCTGTTGGATTATTCCCGTAGTAAAGAATAATTACGCTGGTAACGGCTTAGAAGAAGAAAATCTTTAATGTAAGTACCTTTTCTGATTTTTCAGAAACTTTCGTGAAGGATGACTTCGTGTGCGTGAATTTGAATTAGTGTAGGTAACGTTAAGATAAGTTAGTTTTGCTTAGCACGTTGTAACAAGTTGCCGGCGGTTCTACCTGAATGAATCCCATTTTGTAGTAGTTTTAGGTACGCTGCGATTAACCTTTTCGTTACGCTCCGGTACCAAGGTTAGACGACGTAATACTTTTTAAAATTAATACCCCGGGAAATTAACCCGTGTATTTTTTTTTAATTTTATAGAGAGAACTGATAGTAATAATTTTTTCTTTTATTGCATCAAGTGTTTATATTTTTCCCTTTTCTTTAGTGAACATTTAAATCAGACATTTAAAAGAAAAGGGTGGCGCCTGGCAACACCGACTGTAACATATTTTAAAGACCTTTAGTCTTCAATAAAGGTAAGTGAGAGACTTATTTAAACCCACCCCTCGCCGTTAGCTAACCGGTACATTCGTTTTGCTACGAATTTGATATCCAGATTCGTGGTGCAACAATGGTCGACGTTGATAAGAACCAGTATTATTTAACCGTGGAGTTGGGTGTAACAACTATCCTCTAGACTAAACATTCGTAGGTATCATAATGACGAAGAAGCTCGAGCAACTGTTCGACGAAGTTTTAATATCTTTACGCTTCTAACGCAACCACTGACGATAACAGGCGGCAACTATTTATTTTAATTAATAACCAATCTCTTAGTATTTCGAATTGATCGCACTGTTTCTTTCACTACAATCCTCGACATTTCTTTATTTTAAATGTGCATTTTCTAGAGGTAAAAATTATCCTCCACGAGGTCTATTTAAGATTTTTAACAAACTAAGCTATCAATCATCATCTATCTATCAATACTAGCACAACTAGTTACCTATTAGCAATATTAAATTTACTCGTAATATTGATGTTTTTTATGTGCCTGCTGCTAGAGATTAATGGTACCACAATTATAAAGTTTTAGTTATAAGAACTATTGTAATCCGTAATATGTTTTCTATCTATAGGTATTTACTGTTATTGTCGTACGTACTTATCATATCAAGAGGAAATCTAGTCAATTCTATGTGATTCTGTGATCTAATCAAACTGTGTCACTTATTTCGTTTATTTGTTTTTATTATATGCAAAATTAAGTTAACGACAAATTTGGTATCAAAACCGTAACATAAATAGGGGTTAGACAATAGCTCAGCGGGATGGGGTGGTTCGTGAGATGAATTGCGTTCTGAAATACAACGTACGAGTAAACGGATTTAAAATCATCAATAAAATTTGATAAATTCAAGAAGTCGCTAAACAAAGATACGACGTAATATTTGTTTCCAGCCCTTATTTGCCGTAAGTTGGGCTGTGTGGGATAACTTCTAATAGACTTACCTTAAAGTACTATCGTAGTTTCTAAAAGTTAACACAAACCACATAAAATCAAGATCAAACATAAATTAAAAAAGGCTTGTTACAATGTAACATTAACAGGACTTATTGCTTATAAAAAATCAAACATTAGATAAAAATAAAGTAAACGCTACTAAATATTCAATAGGGCAACCGCACGATTAACGACGTTAGACGATATTCAAATGATCACGTTATCGATACCTTTCATTGAGAAAATACTAATCTTAATACATTAAAAGAACATTTTAGAACATTCTTACAACTTAATATAAAAATAAATTCAACTGTCGTAATATCTAATACTATGCTACTCGTGTTAAGAGTTTAAACGTTTTGACTATAAAATGTCCAATTTATGAAAGAAAGGGCGTAGTACACAAATATTTCTAATGTGTATTAAAACAATAACGGAATTCTACACTTGGACTCGCCAACACTCCGCGTATGTTAAAACGTTAAATAATAATTCAATACAATCAGTTATTAAGCGTTTCTCAATTCCGTTAACCTGAAAATATTTAATAAAATAACGTAATAAATACCTTAACAATAATTCTTCCGGTAAACTTTCCAAAAATTAAATTATTTTTAGCACACTCACAAAATTGGTACTTTGGAACTTGAAAGTTCTTTTCGAAAAATTCCTACACTGGATAGGGAAATATGTATGTTATGGAGTTCCTTCAAATCCGTATTATACGACATGGAGTTGGTTACTTAAATATTCCCGAAAACGACGAAAACTGAATATTTCGGTCTAAAATACAATTATAATCCGCACTTGCAATGCGATTATACAGTAATTATTGTCACAAACTTTCCGACACGAAACCGTTATTTATTTAATTAACTCCCGTTACATTTTTCTAACTGAGTAATGTCTGCAGCAAAAGCCTAAAGAAAAATGAAGAAACTTAACGCAAAACTGCCCCCTTCCCAAGGCTATGCCTATCCATGAATCAAGACCACACTGATCCCATTGAATCAACATAATTTTATCTCAATTAGAACTAAAGACAAACAACTGCAGGTGCTAGAAAAAGACTATTGAGCTGTAACGTACGCAAAAACAAAAAAACAACACTTCATTTCCACGAAACTTAGACGCAATTAAATTATGCATCGACGAAAATTTAAAACGAAAGATTTTTTTTGTAGTTAGAATTTGGTCAAAGAATTGACTAGGAAATTGAAAATTTTGGTTTGTTATTGTGTGGGGGTAAGAATGCAGAGATAATCTTTCACGACACAATAACTTTTCTATGTATATAAAAGTGATTAAAGTTTCAAACTAATTGTAATTAATTGTTTGCACATTTTGAGGACGCTAAAGAAACATTCAAATTCTCGTTTGTTAACGAGTGCACTTATACAAAAAATTTTAATATCATAGTTTTCGAAGTACGCATGATAAGAATAATGATAAATATTGCGTTTGTATGGTATTAAAAATACAGCTTTTATCTTGTGGTTAAAGAAAAGTTTCAACACGAAATTGTTTGCTTGCATTATAATAATTTTAAATATAAAAAGGAAAAGGAAATTTAAAAATAACTAGTGAATGGACAGAAAAAAGCATTAAAATAATAAGTGCAACAAATCATAACCCTCAAAATAAAACACCAAAGAGAAGGAGAGAAGAAACACCTGAAGATTTTAACAAAAAAGAACAAATACTACAAGCTAAAAAAGAAATACAAAAACTATTCGAACCCCACCAAAGGAGGTCAAACAAACACTTAGAAGAAATACCAGAGGAGAAAGAAATGGAGGCGGCTATGGAAAAAATGATGGAAAATGGATGGGGAAAATACAAGAAGAAATAAAAAATGGAAATGAGGAAATACAAGAAACAATAACAGAAGAGTTTAAAAAAAAAATGAAAAATAAAGAACCTCGAACAAAAATTACCCAAATGCAGGACAAATGGGTAAAGAAAAAACAAATTGGAGGAAAAGATAGAAGATCTGGAGTATAAACTAGACCTACAGGAAAGGGAAAAAAGGAAGAACAATCTAGTGATAACGGGGATAAAGATGGACACCCAGGATAAGTCTGTAATAAAAAAAGAGGCGGAAAGTTATTACAGAAACACTAGGTGTAAAAGCAGAAATATTAAATGCTTTTAAAATCAATGAGGAAAAATGTGAAGTAACGGTGAAAAGCTGGGAGGACAAACAAAAAATTGTCAAAAATTGTTACAAGTTGAAGGATAAAAAAGTATATATAGATAAGAACATGACTGCGTTAGAAAAAAAGGTTCAGAAATAAATTAGAGACAGAGCAAAGGAAGAGGAATCGCAAAGAAATAAAGTAAAAATAGGGTACCAAAAGCTATGGATCAACGGACAAGAATATAAATGGGATAGGAAAAAGGAAGAAATCGTACCGACAACAGGAGGGAAGCTGATCCCTCCAAAAAACGTATAAACAAACCGGGTACCGGGACAACAAAGAAGAAGACAGCGGCAATGACAGTGGGCAAGAAAGAGAGGTTAAACGACACAATGACAGAGGTTAAAAAAAATACGAGCCAAGAGATAGGATAAAAAGATTAGAAAAGAACATAAACGAAATAAAAATTACTTATACCCCGAAGAATTAAAAGAATAAAAGCAAAATCAAACATAAACACAAAAATATTGAAAAACCTAGGTGTCTAAAAGACCCTGAACCTACGATAACGGGTTCGGCAAAGGAAACAGAAAAGGAGAAAGTTAACGGTTTGAGTAACGAAGGTAAAGTAAACAAAGACGAAGAAATAAAAATAGCCATATGGAACATAACATCACTAAACGGGAAAGAGAAGCAATGCAAAAAACAAAAAACCGAACCAGAGGTGGAACAAGTACAAATAGCTACATGGAATATAACATCCATAAATGGAAAAGAAGAAGAAATAATCGACGAAATGAAGAAAAGGAAAATACACATAATGGGAATAAGTGAAACAAAAAAACAGGACAAAGGATACAAACAGTTAAGTGAAGACTATACATTATATTACTCAGGAAATACAAAAGAAACAAAAATAAAGAAGGAGTTGGAATAATAGTAACGAAAGAAATAAATCAAAGAGTAATAAATTGGAAAGCAATTAATTCAAGAATAATAGTAATGGAAATAGAACTGGAAACAAAACTAGTAATAATACAGATCTACGCTCCAGTCCAAGGAACAGAAGAAGAAAAAATGGAAAAATACTACAACGAACTGCAAGAAACATTAGACAAAATGAAAGAAACAAATGAAAATATATTAATAATAGGGGACTGGAACGCCAGAATAGGTAATGATAGAAACAAAGGATTAGAAACAATGGGGATATATGGAGAGCAGGAGGGGAATAGCAACGGCAAAAAGATGATACAATTTTGCATATCAAATGACTTAAAAATAGGCAACACGTTCTACGAACAAGAAATATACTACACATTCGAGGCAGTAGAAAGAAACGCTAAAAGCCTAATAGACTATATTGTATACACAAAGCAAATGGAAACATTAGTGCAAAACGTAAAAATAAACAAAACAGCAGAACTAAATACACAACATAAATTAGTAATAGCTAAAATAATAATAAAAACACCGCAAAAAGAAGATATAGTGAGATACAAGACGATAAGGATAAAGAATCTACAAAATTTCAAAACAAGAGAGAAATACCAGGAAAAACTACAAGATGAATTAGAGAAAATGGAAGAAAGAAAGAAGACGATGACCATTAACGAAATATGGAGTACAATCAAGGAGAAAGTAATACAAACAGCAAAAGAAGTGTGCGGAGAAAAGACAGTACAACAGAACACAAAAAGAACAAAATGGTGGAACAGCGAAGTACAAAAGAAAGTCAGTAACAAAAAGAAAGCATGGAAAAAATATATGCAAACAAGAAAAGACAAAGATAAGGAAGAATATATCACAAAAAGAAATGAAGCTAAAGCGGAAGTAAAGAAAGCAAAAACAGAAAGTTGGGAAGCTTTTGGAGAAGAAATACAGGAAACGTATAAAAATAACAAAAGGAATTTCTGGAATATAGTAAAATCACAAAGAACCAAGAAAAACAAAAATATTAAATTAGTTATGGATCAGACAGGGAAAATTAGCACAAATATGGAAGAAAATTTAGAAACATGGAGAAAACACTACGAAAGTAAATTTGCAAAAAGTACACAACAAACACAAGAAGAAACGGAAGAGGAAGAAGAGGAAGAACTAGTAATCGGTCAAATAACATTTAAAAAGTGGAAAACGCAATAAAAAAATAAAGACCATGATTAAATGGGGAAGGAACAAAGCTAAATGGATAACAGACCTGATAAAAACCATATGGAAAAACAATCAAATACCAAACGACTGGGAGGAAAACATAATAATACCAATATACAAGAAAGGAAAAGAAAATAAATGTGATAACTATAGGGCAATATGCTTGGCACCAGTAGGAATAAAAATATATAGTAAAATATTAGAAAAACGACTAAGACAAGAAATAGGAAACAAAATAGAAGATGAACAAGGGGGATTTAGAGCAGCGCGACAAACAACCGACCACATAAGTGTACTAAGAAAACTAATCAAAGACAGAATAATAACAAATACACAACTAATACTAACATTTATGGACTTAAAAGAGGCATTCGACAAAGTAAACAGACTAAAAATATGGAGATGCCTAAGACAGTTACAAGTATCAACAAAACTAATAAAAGCAATTAAAAGTCTATTCAAGAACGTAGTAGGAACAGTACAAATAAACGGCAAAACTTCAAACGCATTTAAAATAGCAACAGGGTTAAAGCAAGGAGATTCACTGAGCCCCCTTCTGTTTATCATATAATGGACCTGTAATAAAACTAAGACAAAGTACCACATACAACAATAGGATATAGACACATGAACCCAGTAAAAGTACAAGCACTATTATATGCGGATGACATTGTACTGATATCTGACACGGGCCCAAAAATGCAAACACTAATAGACGTGTGGACACTAGAATTGGGAAAAATGGACATGAAGATCAACGAAACTAAAACAAAAATAATGCGTATTCAAAGAAAAAAAGAAGAAAACATTCACCTCACGTGCAATGGAAAACAACTAGAAGAAGTGTCAACATTTGAGTACTTGGGAACAATAATAAGCAGCGATGGGAAAATTGAGACAGAAATAGCTAACAAAATTAAGAAAGCGAATAACATCTACTACGCAATTAACAAAACAATACTGGGAAAAAAAGAAATAAAAACGAGTACAAAACAGCAAGTATACAATACAGTAGTAGTGCCAACGCTACTATACTCAACTGAAACACTAGCAACACTACCAGACCATAAAAGAAAACTAACAACAGCAGAAATAAAATATGTAACAAAAATAAAAGGAGTAACAAGAATAGACGAATTAGAAATGAAACAATATACAATACACTTAAACAAGAAAGAATATGGAACAAAATAGAAAAGAAACAATTAAACTGGCAAGCACATATAACAAGAATGGAATCAAATAGAATTAATAAAAAATATCTACAAGTAAAAGCAACACAAAAAAACACACTATCAAATATAGCGAAAGATCGACACCTTAATGGTAAAACGTGACAAGAGAAAGAAGAAGAAGAACAAAATTAATTTTATTTTAAATATGTAGTATTTACAGAATAGATGATAATTAATATGAAGTTAAACAAACGAGTAAGTTAATTAATAATATTATTAGATATCTAAAACTACAATCATTTTAAGAAGACACTGTAACACCAACTCAATGCAATAATGTTATGAAAAAAAGTTGTGATTGAACGGTAGCTAATATCGTTATTAGTAAAAAAAGGATTGTATGCCCATAAAAAATAATAAAATAAGGTCATTTCTATATAGTCAGTTATTGCAAAATAAGGAACATAAAAAAGGCAACAAATTCCTATTAATTTTACTATGTACAGGATGAGCCATTAGGGTGAAGAATATTTTTAATGTACATTAATCTGTAGTACTGAGACATGGTGTAGGACCTTAAAAGCTACAACTAAACTAAAAATGTAATTTTTACCGAGTGTAATTTATTGTATCAAAGTTACATTTTTTAATTATTACACATTGAATTTTTTTGTAAATTTTATAGTAACATCATACTTAGTATCAAAACTGAGTTGTTTGATCGCAATTCATCATTTTTTGTTTAAAGCATTCTCTACAAGCAATCGTTTTGAAAAAATCTCACTGTTGATCTACAATCGAAGGAGCAATATTTTTAAATTCATGAAACTGTCTCCAAAAGTTCTACGTGTCTTGAAGAGTACGTATTAGACTCCGATTTTTGAGTTGATAACACTATTTCTCATGGCAGCGTGATTGTTGAACTTGATCTTTATACTCTTTTGCACAGTTAAATTGCACGCAACTCTCAGTTTAATGTACTTCCGCCTAAGAAATACTGGTGAACCTGTCCATAGGTTCCGAATACGTTTTTCTTGGTCCAAAGTTTTCTATGCCAATACTGCCTGTGCTGCTAAATCAGTCTGTGTGCAAGTATGTTATATTTTATAAAATGGGATGTGTGTTCATTCTACAACTCAATTTTGTTTTGTCAAATTCTGCAGTGAAACTGGCTCATATCGTTTTTATACGACAGTAACAATACTCTACTTCACTTCAGACTTCTTAATTAAAAGTTTTCTGTACCGTCCAATTCTCATGTAAAATCCTTATGTCACGGGCGCCATTCTCAAGGGTACAGTTATATATATAAAAATAATTTTGAATTTTATTATCATAAACATTCAATTGTTACGTAACTTTGGTCGGATCCCTTTTTCTCTAAAATGTTCTGATTTGTTATAATTACTATTTTCGCAACTTTTTGTCGTCCAATATTGATGTATTAATATTCATCTTGAATTAAGAAAAACGTCTGCACTAAGTAAGATAGAACATTGTAGAATGTGATTAATAATATTTAAGAATATTTTAATTGCATATAAGAATGTTATTTTGGCGCTTCAAAAGCATGTAATTGTTTCTTCTAAAATAGCACCACAAAACGGTAAAACCTTGAACTAGTTTTCAAACGTGTCCGTGACTTTCTATAAAAAAATTGTTCTTAGCAATTCGATATAATGATTTTATCACAAAAGGTACAAAATGCTTTTAAGGGTATTGGAAATTTAGCCTTCCTGGATAGACAGTGTTATGTGCTTTATAATTGCTACAGGGCCTGCGCACATAACTCTTGTAACGCAATGACATGGAAATATTTGAATTCTTTACAATTTTATTCTTCTTCTAAGGCTTAGGCCAACACACAACATGCCCACAAAGAATAATAGGCACATTCATTGTATTGTACCTCCTTCACAGGCTTTTGGGTTTGCATCTTTGCAGGTCGTTTAGTTGTGGGGTCATTTTACCAGCTAACATCGCAATTGTTCTCCATGACTTGGGTGTATATCACAGTACCAAACTGCTCTTAAAATATATTCATCAAAAAACTACAGATTTCAGTAATTTTAGAGGTGTGTAGATGAATGAGGACTATCCAACCTTTCCAGGAGCTGCGACGGTTAAATGCAAATCGACCAAAATTATCTTGCTCTAACTGCTTATGGTGTTTCCAAATTAACAACTAATCGCCTTGCTCTGATAAGTGTAGGTAAAAATCACTCCTAACAACACTCCGGTCAAAATCACTCCATCAAAAATAATTCCAAACATTAACAATTTCAAACAAAAACACCTCCAGTAAAAATCACTTTTGTAAAAATAACTTGTACCAATAATCACTCCATGACATTAAAATTAATTTTTTTGAAGAAACAAATTGTAATAACTGTAACCTACCAACCAAAACCGTTTACTCCTGATCACACAAAAACAAAATTTTTACAAGATGTGGCTCATAATATAAATTTATACCGTTGGTAAAGCAGTTATGTTATTATATTTTTTATAAAAGTGTGTATGTCATGGAGTGATTATTGGTACAGTCATCGTCAGTGAAAATGAACATGTCCAGGCAGAAATTGTAGGGTGTAGTCATAGTGTAAAGGAAAAAAGCCTGTTTATGATCGTGCAATAATTATTCCTTTTATTTTCTATTCATTTTTCACATATTGAAAACTGAAAGCTTGTTTATTTCAATTATACGTTTTTGTAATATAATTTTTATTTTTGTTTCCATGTGAGATTAAAAACCAATAACAAATTATATTCTTAGGAAACTACATTGAAGTTTTCGAACTTAATTTAAGAAACAACGATATGACAAAATTAATACTTAGATCAGAGGAATGGAAAATTAAATTGCAGCGTCTATTTTAATAAACGGAAAACACCAAAAACTTTACTTCAACTTCAATCGCTAAGCTATAAAACAAAAAACAATAGAAAGCTTATATATATATATATATATATATATATATATATATATATATATACATGGTGTCCCGACGATTAAGACAAGTAATATATCAGAATTGGGCAGTAGTAGATAATTATAATTTTGGGGCTGTAAATTAGAACAAATGTTGCATCTTTTCTTGTTATTGTGTTACCCAATGAGGTATTTTTCAAATCTTCTAAATCTGTAGCCGAAAATTACAGGGGATTCAATTTGAATTTTTAACTTCCAATTCTTTAAGTACCTGTAGCTCTTGAATTAATCACTTTAGACCCCAAGTATGCTAGTTAGTTGGAATTGTTTTATCGGGAGGAACACAGAAAGGCTCAAATATACAGGTTGTCCCATTAATAATTTTGAATGCGACGTCACGTGACCAAAAACAAGTACCTCATTGGGTAACACAATAACAAGAAAAGACGCAACATTTGTTCTAATTTACACCCCCGAAGTTATAATTATCTACTACTGCCCAATTCTGATATATTACTTGTCTTAATCGTCGTGGGACACCCTGTATATATACAATATGTGTGTCACGCATCGTTACGCTTCATTAATTCTTATATAAGCTTAAATAATTCTGAAAATCCTAATAAACCGTTATCATCTTGTACTTATAAATCAGCCTTGATAAAGCTCTCACATAGAGAGTAAAACGTCGGTGGTTTTTTGTACTTCATCTCCACGCAGGAGGGGTCTCAGACCAAATTGTAAACTATTTATTTAAAAAACTTTGGAGGAAACCTCACCTGTACTTTATCGATTATGTTAAACTCAAATTTAATGAAAAGTTTTAATCCGTATGAGAATGTAACTCTTGACGAGCTTCCATTTTTTTATCGCGGTAGGACACGCTTTACTCAGTATATTACCATCTAAGCCTGCCAAATATGGTATAAAGGTATTCGAATGGTAGATAGAAGACAACGTATCCACTTCAGGGTATTTTGTATACTGGTAACTTCAACAAAGGTTAAATTAAAACAAATAAGTAGATATATTTTACAGGAAAGTTATTGGAAAACAACACTCGTTAAAAGTAACATTGGAGAAAGAACTGTTATTGATTTGTGCCAATTTTTTAAGGGCTCTGAAATAAATGTAGCCACCGATAATTTTTTTACATCGTTACCTTTAGGCATTCACCTAAAATCGCTGGGAATGACATTGGCGGGAATACAGCATAAAAATCCGCAATCACTATTACCATCCAAGGACAGGGAAATTTGTTCTATTCGGTTTGCTTTCCGACAAGATGCTACATTATGCTCATACGTGCCAAAAAACAGAACAAGGTAGTTATTTTATTGTCTAGTATGAACTTCACGGGTGAGATTGAAGAAACCGGAGTCAATAAACCCAAAATCATAAAATATTATAACAGTACAAAGGCTGACACAATTGACCAAATGGTCAGCAAATATACAACTAAAAGAAGAACCAGCCGCTGGCCGTTTGCTTTTTTTATAACATTATCAATATAGCATGTTTAGTTGCAGATGTTATATACCGGGTGGCCAACTAAGAATGGACGCCGGCTATATCTCGGGAATTATAAATCTGACAATATTGAAAAAACATTTTAATAGGTAAATCGGCTACCAAAAATCGTGGGAAATTATCTTCAAGTATGTAAGATGACCGCTAGGGGGGCGAAACTGTTATGGCCGATCATATAATTGGTTCTTTCTCAAAAATAAGCAAATATAAATATATTTTAAATATTGCCGTAGTTAAGACTGCAAAATTTCTGATTTTTTTTGGTTAGAGTATTTTACTCTCTCTTATAAAATGTAGTGGTGGAAAAACGTCAAACAAGTTTTTATTTAAATGAAATAACTTCGGTATAAGTTAACAGAATTGAACAAACTAGGTCTCGTTTAAAAGAGCTCTTTTACTTAATAATATGTTGTATAAAGATAGTCATCGAATAAATTTTGACGTGATAGCTAGAGGGCGCTGTTTAAAATTACAACAATTATTGCGCATTATCATGAGATTTTTAAATAGCACCCTATGTATCTTTTACACAGTTAAATAGAGGACAAAATTGTTAAATAGTCGGTGCAAACCGCAACTTTCTATCTTTTTGAAACCGAAGATATCAATAAAACAAATGTTAGACCGCTGACTATTTACATATTTTACGCGTAAAACAAATTTAAATTAGTTGAAACAATTTAATTAATGCCGTCCTAAATGTTCAAACTGCCGTCCATCGTTTTCGATGCACTTAAGCATCCTTTCCTGCGTAGACCAAACTGCACTCTCTAGTTCAGCTACTGAAATAGTTTGCATACAGTCTCTTATTCGTCATGTTATCACGTGTAGTGGGTCCGGTTGCGAAAACTATATCTTTTACTCGACCCCATAAATAAAAATCCAGGCATGTTAAATCCGGTGATCTAGCCGGCCATGGAAAAATGCTGTCCCGTCCTATCCATCTACCAGGGTAGTTGGCATCTAAAAATTGACGAACATTCACTGCGAAGTGGGCTGGACAGCCATCGTGCTGGAACAGCATTCGTCTTCAAATTTCTAGGGCACTTCCTCTAACAGAATCGGCAATTGCTCTGTTAAAAACTGTAGGTAATTGTGGCCATTTAGTTGGTTATTAAAAAGAATGGACCGATAATTTGCCCTTCTAGAATCCCTGCCCAACAATTTACAGACCAACGACCTTGGTGCTGAACTTCTTGCATCCAGTGCGGATTCGTTCTTGACCAATAGTGCATATTATGGACATTTACACTGCCATTACTATGAAAGGTGGCCTCATCTGTCCACAATATACGTGATAGAATTTGGGGATCGTCTGCCATCATACCCAAGAGCCAGTGGCAATGGTCTAGTCTTTGATCAAAATCTGCAGCAGTCAATGCCTGATGCAGGACTAAGTGATATGGATGTAACCTGAAAGATGTAAGATGATCACTACTGATTCAACAGTAGGATAAGTATTAAGTAAAACTTTGTAAGTTTACAGTAGAGTTTCAACATTGAAGATTCGCTTACCTGTGCTCTTTGAGAATGTTTTGAACGGTAGATCGAGTTACTCCCAGATCCTGTGCAATACTTCTAGTACTTAGGTGTGGATTAAACTGCACATAAGCTAAAACATTAATAATGTTCTCTTCGGTACGTCTCCTGTGTTGTCTACGGTATACGGGAACATGGACGCTTCCAGTTGTTTGTAAACGATGGATAACTCGCAGAAAAACCTTTTTACTCGGGTGCCGTCTATCGGGATATTGCTGCGCATATACCCTTTCAGCAACTGTAGCATTTCTCATGCATTCAAAATAGACACCTATCATGTCAAATAACTCTTCGTTGGTATAAAGCATTTTGTAACACTTAACAGCACAGCACTAAGACTATCTAATACTAATACTAACAACACTAACGTAACACAAAAAACGACAAGAAAAACTAACAAACTAACAGTAACGTAACACAAACAACAACAAGTAAACTCAAACTACACAAAAACTCAAACAATCACACGCAATAACAAAATCGAGAACAAGCTTTGAAAAATAGCAACTAAATGATATTGACATGAAATTCAATTGTTCCAATATTTTGACGTATTGCTTCCAATTTTGTTTCACAGCCTACTAATTTTATGACGGGTGCCTTCGCTAAGAACTGATTATTATTTACCATTTTATTCTCTTTTTTGCATACATTGTCGGTTTTAGATGCTTAAGTGCATCGAAAACGATAAACAATTGTTTGAACATTTAGGGCGGCAAATATGTAATAGATGTTGCATAGTCAGCGGTCAAACATTTGTTTTATTGATATCTTCGGTTTGAAAAAAGATAGAAAGTTGCGGTTTGCGCCGACTGTTTAGAATTTTGTCCTCTATTTAACTGTGTAAAAAGATACATAGGGTGCTATTTAAAAACCTCATGATAATGCGCAATAATTGTTGTAATTTTAAACAGCGCCTTCTAGCTATCACGTCAAAATTTATTCGGACTATCTTTATACTGCATATTATTAAGTAAAAGAGCTCTTTTAAACGATACCTAGTTTGTTCAATTCTGTTAACTTATACCGGAGTTATTTGCATTTAAATAAAAACATGTTTGACGTTCCCCACCACTACATTTTCTAAGACAGAGTAAAATACCTAAACAAAAAAAATCTGAAATTTTGCAGTCTACGGCAATATTTAAAATATATTTATATTTGCATAGTTTCGCCCCCTAGCGGCCATCTTACAAACTTGAAAATAATTTTCGCGATTTCACGTAGTCGATTTACTTATTAAATATTTTTTCAATATTGTCAGATTTATAATTCCTGAGATATAGCCGGCGTCCATTCTTAGTTGCCACCCGGTACACAGAAAATAAACCGACATTAGGAAATAAAACTGACCGGAAGCAAAACTTTTTGGAACAGCTTGCATATGACCATTATCTTTCTTCTCTAATTAATCGAAGCAAAAAACCCCATCTCAATAGTTATCATTTTGTAAAAACTACAGTAGAGCAAATACTTAGATAAACAAATTGTTCCTCTTCATGTACCAGAAAGAGATAAAACGGGTAAGATGAAAGTAACCGGCTTATGCCAAATTTGTCTTTGATGTTCTGAAACTGAAAAAAGAAGCGCAAAACGTAAAGAAATTGCCAATCTTGTAAATCGGAACCTCCAGCAGTAGATGTAATATGATTCTTACAAAAAAACTAAAGTACAGTAAAGACTATACATTATATTTTTTAACCCATAAGTTTATTTTATGTAAATTGAAATTTGTAGATGTGTCACAAAAGTACAAGTTTATGAGACATCTGTGAAAACATATATATTTTATTTTTACAATCTAAACAGTACCTGGGTACCTCCAACAGTATGTCAAGAATTTTTTTTTGAAGTGGTTAATGTTTGAAATTATTTTTGATGGTATGATTTTGATCGGAGTGGTGTTAACTGGGGTGATTTTTTTCGGTTCCCGTTTCGATGCCTCACTTATCCTGATCACAGTGTGGATACCAAGTTCGGAGGAGCACCCGCTTCACGGAAAAGTAGGAAAATGCAACGACACTTCCCTTTTCTTCTCTTGCAACTTTTTGGAACTCTGAAGGGCCGTTTAAAATGCTGAAGTTTCTATTCGTACTGATACATGAGGATCAGACAGAATACCATGTCGTCCCTCTGCCCAATTTGCGCTGTCTAAGACTTCGTAGTGATAAATTGTTTTTTAATGTCTGCAGGGCGTCGTTTTTTGTTAATTCTTAGTTCTTTCTCAAGTGACCTTTTTATGAGGACGTGGGGTAGATAAAGTCCACACATAACTTTGCAAGAGTAAATTAGTAAATCCTTCTGCTTCGTCAAGTAAATTAGTAAATTCCTCAGTTTCTAGTTCATAATTTACTCTTGTATGTTCAACTTTTCGAAATAAAACAAATAATGGTCTTCTTTTAAACAAAATACTTTCGTTAAACTATAAAACAAAATAAATGCCGTTTATCATTATCCAACAAAAAACGGATTAGTACTATGTTTATTTATGCGTCATAAGAGTAAAAAAATATTTGACAAGCGGAATTTTAGATTTAACTCATTCTACCTTATGTTGGCTCCATTATGCACTGGCACAAATACAATAACCTGAAAATATAAAAAATAAGTTTGAAAAGTGTATTATTTTTGCAAAAACTTAATTTGCGATACAGATGTAAACGCGCTTTTACAAAAGCTTTTCGTGCGAGAAAATTACATTTTCTACTATAAATTCTAAATTTCACAACGCAGATGTACAAGCATTACATTTGAGTAAAGTTTCACAATATTGACTGTATTTTCAAGACTAATTCTGTAACGTAAGATACATTAGAAAAAAGGTACTGGCATTAAGGCATTGCACCTGCAGACTTCATGAGCTTAACACCGGAACTTCGCACCTGAGACTGAGTTTAAATCCATCGACCCGGTTTAAACTATAAAGTTTTAAGAAAGAATTTAAACATCAGCAGATACAATCCAGATTCATAAAACTTTATTGTCGTTCGCAAATTGGACTAAAATCTAAGATTTGATGTTTGTGAATCTTTTGACTATAAGTGGCACAAATTAAAAACAAATGTAAAATATATTTTTACATTTTATTGAGTCAACCAGTCAGTTTCGAATTTAGAGGCTAAGAAAAATGAAAAGAATATTTTGTTAAGTCAATTTATTTTTTTATGGTTTCTGGAGTCATTTGCAGCTAAAAATTACAAAAGGGTAAAAAATAAATCCAGCAGGTTATTGAAACTCGATATTTGACCGCTGTGTTTCAAATAAAGAAAAAGTAAGATTTAAACTATTCGAAACTTAGTAGCAACAAATCGGATCTAATTTAAGAAGAAAAACGTAAAGATTTTATAATAGCATAGAACGAATAATCAATTAAAACACACTCTGCTACTGCCAATTAAATAAATCCGCACAAGTTAACAAGCACCCAGTACATTTTTCAATATGGTGCTTTTCGAGAGTTTATTTTATCTCCTCAATTTCAAAAAGTTTTTAGTATATGTTATTTATACAATTATTTGTAGGTCGAGTACGTCCTTTTAAAAACACCTTTTCTTATCTAGAAACACCGCTCTAAAGGTTTGACTACTTTTCTGAAAATTTGACAATGTATTTAGTTCGTACGTCGTGTTTGTGGTCGCTTTTGCACGTTAAGCGCGTCGGTTAGTACTAGACCTGACGCTCCTACATGTGCATCACCAATATGTTTAACTGCTTGTGTGCTTCTGCAACTAATTTTTCTTTTTATGTTGGTAGTGGTAGTCTACTTTCAATCGCTTTTCTGCTTTTTTCTTTTTAGTAGTATGTTTACCACATGATCGTATGTTTTTAACATAGGCATTGCAACATAAAGTTTGGAAACCGCTGGTTTAGAACATTAAATAAAGGGTGTGAGTTTTATTTTATTGTTGTCTTTAAGTCGCTTCCATACTGTAGGTGCCTATCTAATATATTAAATATGTAGTTATAATTATAATAATTACTGTATAATTAAATATTGTTAGTAAAACGTAAAACTGCAAAATAAACATATTTTTACTCTCCTCAGGCAGTTTAGTATCTCAAGCCAAAAGTTCAAAGTAAACACTAGAAAAGCACGAAGACCTACCGGTAGAGTAAACCTGATGTCCTTAAAGACCTTAAATGAATTTGGCCTTATTGAAGTATTTGTTTTAAGTAAGTTGTACTGTATTTTAAGTATATTTTGTTTACGTAATAATGCACGTATGTTTTTGTTTCCACGTTGCTGCAATATTTACTTCCTTTGTCTTTTGATATTTTTAAATCCGTCGTGCTCACAATTAAACTTCAAACAAATGATTATTTTGATAGTTTTTATTAAAGGTTCTCCTAGAAGTCTTAGCCACATTACACCACATTACTTTGCTGACTAAATAAATTTTTTGTTTGTTCCGTAACAGAGCGTGTAAATTGTGTTGTTTCTAAAAGTAAATTTTATATTTTATTTAGTCTAGACACATTCGTAAAATTACATCTCACGGTTAAATTCTGAGAACTGTTAAACGTGTTAATTTTGTAGGGTTCTTTGTGAATGTAGAAATTGAGAGAAGAAGACGCGCTCCCTGAGTTTGTGTGATTGTGTGTATTTTTAAAATTAGTCTGTAAGTAGGTCTAGAGTTTGTAAGCAGATTTGAAACAACCAAGTAATATATAACTAAAAAATAGTACAAAGCGGATCATAATTGTTTTTACTAATTGCTAAATATTGAACAGTGGGCGGAAAGTTTTTGGCTGAATTGTATGTAAGTATTAAAGTGATATTTTTGATAACTGGCAAGGAATAATTCGGTTGGCGAAAATAAAAGAAATCTTCCGTTTGACTAACGTCAGAACAACGTTTGCGGACACTTTGAGTATCTCTTATACGTGCGAACTAATTGTAGAAATGCAATACCGTTTAAGACATTTTACCGATTAATTTGGCGGTTCATGTTAAAGAACTTAAGTGTACCGATTAACGGATTGTTGGATACGTCAAAAGAAAATAAAACAACTGTAACTAAAATTAATTGTTTACTTTAGAGAATTATCGTATATTGTTGAATTCGATATACGTGTATTTATTTATCGAGAATATTTTTGTAACATCAGAATAAATATTAAAATCATCTTCAGAGTTGTTCTGATGGGTGGTAAAGCTTCTGTACCATTTTGCCAAAAACAATTTAATATTTATAACAAATACATGTGAATTTTGATAAAATGTTACTTATTTTGAATGAAAATCCCGAATAGGTTAAAAGGAATTCTGCAAACAGTACAAATTTAGTCTGTTCGCACATGATTTATAACAGTACAGCATAATTCACAGCGCCTGGTTCCTCTGACCGGTAAAGAATTTGTAAGCCTCATTTCTGCTGAAACCTGTAGTTTATGTTTTTTTATGCAAATTGTAGAACTTTCATAATTTTCTTGACTTTTCAACTTCTCTATATTGTTTTAGAAAACTCTTTCTTTGAATCTGATTGTAGATTTATCAATGGCCAAAGACTCATCAAAATTCTAAGTACTTTTCAAAATATTGTAAGGGTTTATTAGACAGGGGGAAATTTATCAATTTATCATAATTTGGCTGGTTCGGGGGAAACATGACATAATTATTGTTGAGGTGATGAGATAGTAACTAACCAAATCCAGTGACAGTCATACACTGGCTAATGTAGAGTTCTGAAGGTCTGGTCTTATACCCTAATAACCTCTGTATAAAGGTAATGATATACTTGATTTAGGTAGTTACAAACATCTACTAAAAATGTGAAGGAGCTCTATCGTGCGTCTACAACATTTCCAAAATTAGTCTTGCCAAATTTTATTTTGCTTCTTTTCGTTTATTATTATTAACAAAGAAGAAAAAACTCAGGTGCATTTTTAGATAACGTCCTAAAAGATCTTGACCTGTAATTTTATGGTATGGACATAGCAACTGTTTTCTAATTATTGCATGAACGACATCCTTACGTACTCTTAGTTTCCTATCTATTCGTCTACTACTTATTTTTTTTGACGCGTATTAAAGTTCTTTCTTCGGCTTGAAGAACTCTTACAAAACTCTGCTTCCCATAATCATTCAAAATTTTAATTTTAAGGCTGCATAGCGTCTAAATTAAGCGCCTTTGGACTAATATAAATTTACTTAAATCGGTTTATTTTAGTCTAAAGAATAATATGTAATAAAAAAGCTCTGTATTTAGTTTCAAAAACACCCTTATCCTACTAGAAATAGTGAGTGTAAAGTTTTTTCCCGTAGATTGATCTGCTTGGAAAGTATATAAATTTGTTTAGATTACCATATGTAACCTATTATTTTATTAATTAATTAATTAATACGGTGTAGAATTTGCAATGTTAGATACAATAGCTTTGTGTTCCGATTTACCAATAAAATCTGTTTGGTGCTAAGAAGGAACAGCAGTAGCAGTAGTAATAATTTTGAAGTTTAGATAAATGCATTCTACTATCAGGTATACTCTCATCGATTTGTGAGTCCTCATCCACCTCTAAATCCTCATCATATTAAAAATTAGATTTTGTTAATTTATCCAATTTAGAACCATCTTTATTATCCTACAGTTCAAAGTTTGCACCGAATGGTAATGCATAATTGTTTAGTAAAAATTGCGTATTGTGTAACATAATATTTTCCGTTTAAATAGAGAAGCAAGAAAATGTTTAGTAATTAAGTTTTATTTGTAGCGTTTGAAAAATGCAAAATTAACATTGATATGTTTCTCGGAAAAGAATACTTTGTGTGCCAAGAGACGTTAAACGCGTTTGGTGAATGTTAAATTTAGTGTTGTGTGTAGTTAAATTGTTAAAGGTTACAAACAGTATTGAAATGAAAGGAAGTGAACTATAAACTGAGGAAAAAGTGTTTTAAAAAGATAGTACTGGACATTAAAACAAAATGAAGAAAAAGATGGGAGTGCATGTTGCGACTAGAGGTCAAAGGTATTTATTCAGAAATTTTAGTTTGTACATAAAAGATATAGTGTCTCGAGAATTACATTCAACATTAAGTTTTTTTCGTTGTACATTCAGTTTAAGTATTAAGCTTCGGCTATTTAAATTAATCTATACAAAATCGATCAATTAATAATTCTTCCTTAAAGAAAAACAGTGCCATTGACGTAAATAATGATTTTTTGTTAGAATTAAGTTTCACTTGTTTATTTAACATTGTTATTTCTTGTATATAAAAAAAAATCATATTTGTGCACATATTAAATTTGTTATTTCATAATAATTAGTTTTTCTAACTAACGGACCCAAGATACCTGAGAAAAGTAGAAGATAAAGAGTTCACCTTACTTAATAATTTAAATATTTAAATTATTGCGTTAACCATCGCGATATGTTAGCTTTATGAAATTTACGGTCAATTTTATTTTGGTAGGTGGCAATGAGTACACGTTTCTTTTCTGTGGTAAAAGATCTTCTTTTTATTAAACAAATTCTGAAAATTATTTAATTAAGTTGGCAAGTTTTGTCGTGACATTCGCGCCATTTGTCATTTGTTTTAGAACTACAACTTGGGAGAAAAAAACTTCCTTCTGGAGACAAAATTAGTCATGAAAAAAATTTTGGTTCATTATTCCTTGTGCTAGCGAAATCTTTTGGATGTTATAACTTATAAAGCTGAAATTGTCGGATCTGTTGCAAATTAGTGATAAGCAGACGATCTTCGAGCTTGACGTCAGTTTATCACCTTTAAATACCAGCCAGTTTTTGCTTTTTTTTTACCAATGGTTGACGTCCAAAAATTTGAAATGTACCTGAAGGATGTAACAAACCCCAACAACAGCACGTAACTTGTAGCTAAGTTGATACATTTTTAAGATAATCATTTTACACGCAATTGTTATTGAAAATTTCCATAATTATAACTGGTACATGTATGTTCAAAACCGGTCGTAAACAACCTGGATTATTTATTATTTAAAGCCGTTTGTGATTATTTGTATACTAGGGAATCCCCCAAAAAATTAATTACACGTTTGTTTGCGCTAGTATTTAATTATTAAAGTTAAAGCCCTCGTCTCAAAAGCACTTTTTATAACTGCGCATCTTTAAAAATTGACCATGACACCTCACTGACTAAACTACGGGTAAGTGCACCGTAACGATAACAAACTTGTCTAAAATAAATTCGTCTACAAAAACAAACTGTAACAATGTTTATCTTTATTTGAAACAAAAAAATACGAGTAAATCATGTCATTGTTATTCAACAAAAAGAAACAAAAATGTCTAATTTTAAAAGGTATTATTACCACAAATCAAAATAATTCTTTCATGCTCGCTTTCTTCTTTTTCATTCCCTCAAAAGCTACGTACTAATTTTAACAAAATAAGAAAAAATGTATTGCCTTATTCAAACGAGATATTAAATTTCACATGTTCGTTAAAACAATACATTTCAATCTTACTTTTGTTTATAACAAACTAATTGGCTTTTGACACATGATGTATAATAATTTGAGCTTCTGGAAAACTAAAAAACAGCTTATTTACGAAAATTTTATAATAAAATTGTAATTACAAGCAGTTTATGATATAAAAAAAGTGATAAATAGAATACGTCAAAATAGAATACTGTTTAGTGCAGTCATCATCTTGAAACTTTTTGCAGTTATAACTTTTCTAGTGATAACATCGAAAATGAATCGTTGCTTGAAAACTTGTCACAACTCCAACTGACTTTCCTAAACTTTATTTTTTTCGCGACGGAACAAAATACGTAAAAGTTCTTCTGTAACAGAGAACTTACAATTTATTCATTCTTAACAGTAAAAGAAAATTAAATTAGAGAGTATATCAAGTATTACAAAACTTAAATTAACATTTTAGAAACTTCTACGAGCATTGCACACTTTGAAATATTTCTTTGTGTAAACTTAAACTGTTTTATAACAGTTTGAAAGTATTATTTTAGAATCATTTAAAAATAAACCAAGTACACCTAATTGAAGTAAGAAATGCAAAAACTTTTTTAATCCACTCTGAAAGCAATTTGAGTTAAATAGTGTACTGCGCTAAGGGATTGTAATGAGACATATTTTAACAATTTTGAGATACGAGACGTAATTAAAAACTGTATTAAGTGTCTGCAAACAACAAAAATAAAAAAATATATAAATTATTCCCAGTCTGTCTAGTAGTTGTTGTAATTGCTTCAGTTATTTGTCTTAGGTATAAACTTTTTCTTTCTATTGAAAGGCGTACTTTAAAAGTTTGCTTTAACTTTTCATAGACAGAATCGTTTTTTAGTCACATAAACATTTCTTGGAATGCATTGGACTTTTTCAAATTTTTACTATAGTTATAGATGGAAACTTATACGACGTTACCAAATTAAAATTTTAAGATTGTTCAAACCTGAGAAGAAAGGGAAACAAAATGTATTAAGATTGAACCAAAAGTAAATCTAATTTTTCACAAAATTGCAATAAAACCATTTTTAAATTCACATTAAATTAATGGTGTAATTTAGTAAAATAGCTGAAAATATTTAATAAAAAAATAATTAATAATAATAAATTAAATTTAATTATTTGACAAATTAAAAAAATTATCAACATTAGAACACATTTGAGTGTCTATACTTATTAGAAAACAATAATATTAAATGTTCAAATAACGACAAAAGCTGCACGCAAAGAAAATGTTGAGACAAGGCTGCTGCCGAACAGTATAACGTGCAACAAACTGTAGGACTGCATTCCGTTACAATACCATTGTCGAGTGATTGAAAGTTTCCATACGTTAAACATCCCTCAAACGGCTATTTATGTTCCTAAATTATAGATGGAGTATGAAATATGATATGAAAGATAAGATCTAACTATTTTCCCGCAATCCAAATTCTTTTGATTTAGTAGTACAAACAGGCAATTGATTATTATAATTTTGCCCCACTTAATATCATCCCGTGCAGTTTTTACTGACTCTTTAGTTAGTAATAACGTCCCCTTTATAAGTGGGAGCCCGATGCCAAAAAGGCACTTTTCCTTCAAGGTTTCTTCAGAATTCTCTGAGAATACCAAGCTCCCTTAGCAACCGTTTGAATCCTGTCCGAATAACCGCACTAAATCTTTACTTTGCTATATGCTGTACTCATTCTTCTCACTTCAATAACTGCGATACTACTCTGAATCAGATGATTGAATTCCGTCTCGTTCAGACATAGAGATCAGTTATTTTATTAACCGAATTTTTAAAGCCTACCTCCACGGATGATTAGCATTCGGCACGGGTCATGCCAAAGCTGTATTAACACGTAAAACTAACCTATACAACTATCGTTACTATTCCGCTCTCTTACAGCTATCACATACTCATTACCAAACTACTACAGTGCGGCAGATTTACTCGGCAGCACTAGCAAAGAGTGTGTCTAGATTATTCCACTTTAATTACAGTCGCAGTCAGACCACTACCAAAATCAGTGCATAGACTCGGGTAACTATAGTTTATCTGGTGTGTTCTTTAACGTCACTTATAAAGCTGTAATCTTAAACTCCGTTTCTTATTTCTTACGGAGCGATACCGGCTAGAAGTTGCCCTAACTTATAAGATTAATTTTGGTCTGAAATAACCGCCGCTGATGCATAATCTGACTGATCTGTTTTGGTAATTCAATAGCACCGTCTGCTAGAAACAACCCCCCGCACCACTAACACCGAGACATTAATCAATTCAACTGTAAAAGGAAGCCAAAAAAAACCACGTGTAAATACCAAGCCGCCAAACGTACGCAAAAAACGTCAAATCGGGGGCAAGGTTACGGCATTGTTTCCATAAACGCTACATTCTATCGGAAACGTTCGAGCGTACAAATTAAATACTTTTTACATTGTGTGTTATCATCGTGTGTAAATATTTACTCTAAAATTGTTCTGCAGAACTACGAGAATATATGTATATTATTTTCGAAATTTTCCAATTTTCTGACTCGCTACTTTTGGCACGTTGAAATTAGAAAATTGTGGTAATGTGAACTTTTTATAAACATCTTTTAATACTTTTTCTTAATTATGGCGGTTATGTTAATTTTAATAACAGGGAAAACGCAAGGATCAAAGTTGTTGCATTGCTTCTTTTTGCAGCAAATCGTCGCAGGAAGCAAACAAACACATAAACTTAAACTTGTAACCTTTGTTAGTATTTTTGTTGTTTATTCGCTTTTGCATAAAATTTTCGCTTTGACTTGTTAAATTGCGTCATGCATACGATTTTATCTTGGAAATTACGGATTTATTTTATTGCTTTCAACACATTTCAAAATTTTCTTTTTCATTTAATACAGTCTATCGTTTCCGTTAGCTCGGTACATCAAGTATTTATGCTATCGATTTATTTAAGTAAACAATTTTCAGAACAATGCTGAAATTAAATATATAAACTTTGGTATTTTTTTAATCAAGGGAAGGAACACCAACTGCAACGTCTATTTAACCAACAAAAACCACCAAAACTGCACCAAAACTTTACTCGGACACGTGTTTCAACAGATGAGCTGTCATCATCAGCGATACCGATCGGTATGATGTCGGTATATTTGGTGCAGTTTTTGGTGGTATTCTGTAGTCAATAGATTTATTTGTAAATTCTTTTGTCGACCGTTATTACATCTGTTTAGATTATACGATAATTATTTAACTAGGTAGATGTTTCAAATGCAATAAACTATGTTAATTTATCGTTGTCAGATGCTTGAACGTGTTTAATCCTGTTTTGTGCAAGGGTTAGAAGTTATTCACCAAGTCATCCCCGTCCGGCGACTTTCTGACTTTGACGTATTTTCTAATGTTTGACGACCTGGCAACCTTTTATTTCGACCCAGGATATTCCACAAAGGCCCCACCCTCTTCTTCTCTGAGTTTCTGTACACACCTCCAATTTATGTTGTTTTTTCATTCATAATTGACGTGGAATTTATTTCTCTGAAACAACGGAAAACAATTAATTTAATAAACAAAAACAAGCAGCGCAGCCAAACTAGCCTCCTCTAACATACTACTCTAAAGCTGTGTTTGCCAAACAATAACCGGTGCCGTCTAATGTTTTAGTAGGAATGAACAAAGTTGATCGGTAAACAGCGTACTCAAAAAAAATAAGAAAAGAGTTCGAAGACAACAGTTCAGGTTAGATAAACGTGCAAAACGCGTCACGTTAATTAAAGTCAAAGTGAACAGCGTCCTCAACGTGCAAAATGCGGCACGCTGAAGACGACTTACGGACGGGTCACGTCTACCTGGACTACGTAGTAGACAGCATCTTCAATGTTCAAAACGCGTCACGTGGAAGAACGAGGAAAAATCCTTCAAAGCCGCATTTGGTTTAACTTCGAAGAAAATATTCCAAAATTTTTAAAACGGACCGTATCCCACGGTTTTGAAATTGGGCAATTTATTATGAGTTTCGTATGTAAACGTGTACAAATAGTAAATATACGTGGTGTTTTGTGTATGTTAATTGTTTTGGGGATTCGTTGTTATTTTCACTGTTTATGATGTTTGTAATTTTATAAGAAACTGTAAATGTCCTTTCTATGCTAACAAAGTTGTGATTCCTTAAAAATCAAAGATGAAGGTAAAAAATGCTTTAGCTGAGTTTAAACATTTGATACCACAAGTCGGAATCTTAAAGGAGTTTAGCACCTGATCGTAAGGTACCGCAGACTATATCGAATATCCAAGGACAACATTGTTTTTTATTTTTCAAAAGCAGAGCAATTAAAGCCAAATCTTAGAAGGAAGTTAATATTGCAATCCATTAATATTATTAGGTACCGATGTTTATAGGGTTGAGAGAGAACTGTTAGAAAAAATTTTTTTTTTGATTTTGTAATAACGTTTCATTTTCATAAATTAAACGTTTATGCTTTAACTGAAATTTGTTTGAGCTGGTTATTAAAATAAAACTTACATAAAAACTTACAGGCCACTAAGTTATGGAAGAGTAAGTTTTGGCAGTTTAAGCGTCTTTCTCAATATCCAGTTTAGCTTACAATTAGCAATTGTTGGGTGGTTGTTTAGGTAGTATCTGTCATGCTTAATTTTTTTGTCTTTCAGTCAACCATTGACTAAACTGATTCTGGTGAGTTTGTATAAGGTCTGATGCTAAAGCTTACACACCACAGCCTTGGGGTAAGGAGGCAAAGCATACTCTTAAATTTTATTTAGAAGTTTTGCAAAATTTGTCCTCTCATACCAGTTAGCTATTCAGCCTAAGAAAGAGTGCTCTTTTAATATAATGATCTCAAATCTTAGCTGTGTAGTACTACATCAATTACAAAAGTAAAGAATTGAGGTTCAAACTATTATTATTGATTGAAGGGGAAATTTCTTGTTGTGATATTAGTATTCTAGCACACTACCATAAATATTGAAGTCGCTGACGACAAACCAGGTGATTTAGTTATAAAAAATTTTGTGGATTAAAGTGAGACTCTACATCAGGTGTTTTGTACATTGACGTCAGAGGGAGCTCATAACCTATACGGGAAGAAATTAAAATTGTAATTTCAAGTGTAGGAAATTGGAACCATTGATAGGTTTTGAAACTACTATACTTTCTATGTTACAGCAGTTTTCCCTTTCGAAGATGTTATTTGGTAATTAATGTTAAAACCGTTAGCAATAGTCTTAATAGAAGTCATTCCTATTTCTATTTGAGTATCTGATACTTTAACTCTTTGATCATTATCCAGGGGTCGTCCGATATATGAAAACAAGTGGCTGCAAGTTTGGGAAGGAAGAAACAAGCCGTACTCTTTATATAGACAATAACTCTAAATAGACAGAGGCAAGAACTAGAAAATTAGAATGCGACCTATCTTGAATCCCTCCAGCAAAATTCTTCTCCACGGGCAGTAACCATAAGTTGGTAGCCTGGAAATCCATAAACAGATGTGGTGTTGGATAAGTTTCTAATTTGGTGAACTTTTCTTAATTACTCCAACATTCTACAAAAATAAATGGAAGAAAACTACTCAGCACTTTCTACCACAATTTAAGCGGTAAAGTTTTGATGCCATATAATATAATTTTATACTAATGTACAATGAATTGATGTTTTAATAACGTGTTTCCCGTAAAAATACGTTTCATAATAAAAACATCACATGATGTTTAAGTGATATATACACACGTAGGAATTCGTGAAACATTATTTTTTATTCATATATTTAACCAAACTTATTAAACATTTATTTACAAACATTTAAAATAGTAAATGACCTTGAAGTCAGTTTCTTACACGTGCGGTAATGGTACTTTTTATACTCGCTTTCCACATTAGTTTTTTTTGGGATATATTTAATCCGACTCTACTTCCAAAAAATCACAAATGGAGCATGTCGAAGTTTAACTAAAATTGAAAATTTGATAAAAAATTAAAAAATACGACTACTAATTACAGAACGACTTGCATCTACACAGCCTCAAAATTTAGGCAACCATAAAATCATTGACACACGGAAACGCCTAAAATTTCTAGTGACAACGGTGCCGCATGAAAATTATTAAAGAAAAAACTTTTCCAAACGCTTTACTTAACGTTGATAAACGGCGGTTTTGCCACTTTTCTTAAATATTACCACCTCAATTACCATGAAAAGTTTTAAATAGATGTTTAATATGCACCCAGTCAAAGAAAAGGTACATGTTTCATGTGAGAATTAGTTTGAAAATTTATTAAATCAAACTGAACTGTTGTTAAACTAAAAGCTTCTGTAAGAAGTTGATTTTATATTGTTCATTATGCAATAAATCTAAAGCTTGATATTTGAAAACAATGTTACTAGATATTTTTAGATGTAATTTAAAACAGTAATTAAGCTTTCTCCAGAACGACGTTATTACTGAGAATTACTTCTTCGAGCTATTCGTAGTGATAATCCTTTTTACGAAGTTTATAACATAGAAGTTTGATAGAAAACAACTAAGAAAAAGGATTATAAAGAGAAAATTGTTTTTCTTAATTCTTCTTACCTTGGCAATTTCTAGATCGCCTACTCTTTTCTTACATTGAACGTACTGAACAACTACTACAACATGCAATTGGTTTTTCATTGTCTTCTTATCCTTAACTTAAATAACTACTGTAGTAATTGTATTCTCAAATTAAATATACTTAAGAATTGAATGAAGATTTGGAAGTGGTTTCCGTGATGAAATGTAAATTAAAAAGGCATTTAATGTGTAATCTAGTTTTAAATGCAACTTAAAACTTCTGGTTTTATCCGAAATTAACTTTTAACATTCCTTTTCAATATAAAACCATAAACTTACGTTTCAACAAAAATTGTTTAATAAAAAACAAAACAATTAATATGTACTCAATTTTAATTTAAGTTGACACTCATATTTTTAATCAATGACACTATACAATGAATAGAAAAGTTTTGAAAAATAAAATAAACCGTTATCAGAAAAATAGCTAAAAAAGTAAGGCAAAAAAGAAGAACGTACTGAAATTAAACATAGCTACATAAACATTATAAGTTTCAAAAATCAAGAAACCTGAGTTTAAAATGTTATGATTTTTTTATTTTGCGTTCGATTGTGTTAACAGTTACCTTGTACATATCTACGAGGGTGGTCTGAAGAGTTTACGACCTAACATAGCTCCAAGAATTTTTATCTTAAAATTTATTTTTATTTTTCTACATAGTCTCTTTGTGACTCTATACACTTCTCTCAGCGATGCTCCCATCTCTTTAATCCGTTCAAATAGTACTCGGTGTTCTTCTCAGCAATATAATTGTTCACGCAGATGGTTGCTTCCTCATTTGTCAAAAATCTTTGTCCTCCGAGCGCAGTTTTTAGTTAAGAAAACAGAAAAAAATCGCTTGGGGCTAGATCTGGTGAATAAGATGGATGGTCAAGCAGTTCAAACCGTAATTCATGGATATTCGCTATGGCAACTGTTGAGATATGAGACGGGGCGTTGTCTTGGTAAATTCTACTAATGTGGCCGTTTATCGGCAATTTCTGCTTTTAGTTTGTCAAGTAATGATGCGTATGGTTTTCCGTTTTTGAAGATAATTTATTAGGATAACTTCATGACTATCCCAAAAAACAGTCGCCATTACTTTCCCAACCAATAAAATAAATTTTGCTTTTTTTGGAGCCGAGTTCCCCTTTGCAGTCCACTGTTTTGACTGTATTTTTGTTTCAGGCGTATAGTGGTGTGTCCAAGTTTTATCTACAGTGATTAATCGGCGCCAAAACTCGAATTTATTGCGCTTAGATTGCGCCAACAGAGCATTGAAATGTTCATTCGAACACGTTTTTGGTCAAACGTTAGTAAACGCGGCACCCAACGGGCGGACAGCTTCCTCATGCCTAGATTTTGATTTAATATGTGACCAACACGTTCTTTAGACATTTTCATTGCCTCTGCTATCTCTCTTACTTTAATTCGGCGGTCGTCTAACACCATTTGGTGAACTTTAACGATGTTATTGTCAGTAGTTACAGTTTTTGCACGTCCCGAACGTTCATCATCTCCCAAGTTCTTACGGCCACGTCTAAATTCAGCTGCCCAAAATTTCACAATGGTAAATGACGGTGAAGAGTCCCTGTACACAGAATCTAATTCATGTTTAATTTACGTAGGCGTATTTCCTTTCAAAAACAAATATTTTATGACAGCTCGATACTCGATTTTCTCCATTTTCACAAAAATACTCACATCTACTCACTCAAACGACTGTCAAACAAAAACTGTTTGTCCAAAATGGCTGAAACTTTAATGTGCTGCTGTTAAAATATGCACAACTACATTCCCTACATTATTGACAAGTGTTGCCATATTCACGTTGAGGTCGAAAACTTTTCAGACCGCTCTCGTACTGGCTCTCAATAAATGCCAAATTTGTAGGTAAACTTCTTCAGCAGTTATTTGTCAATAAATAAAAAAGAGGTTTTATCACTTATCTTACATAAGGACAGTTGGAAATTGTGTAACTTCATTATTTTTAACTTAAATTAGATGAAATTTAAAAACAATAATGCATCTATCCTAGATGAAACAGTTAGTAGTTACAAATCTTCCCAAAGTTTTGAAATTTTGAAAATAATGAATTTTTTATCAGTATCTGCTAGTTTTTTAAATTGCTAAATTTTCTGTTTCAACTAAACCAAATTGTAGATTTGAATTGATAATAAATAATCACTATTAAATTAAACCTATTAATTACATAACTTTGTCTACTTTAATAAAAACTTTAATTTCACACGGCAACGTAGACAGCAATGCAAACTTTTTATTAATTGGGACAAAGTTATGTAATTCATAGATATAATTTGTTAACATTTTATTACTATCAATTCATATCTACAATTTGATTTAGTCGAAACAAAAAATTAAAAGTTTATTCCTATCAAAATTTGAAAACTTTTGGAAGATTTTTAATTACTATCTCGTTCATATTGGATTTATCCATCATCGTTTCAAATTTCATCTAATTTAAGTTAAAGCGAATGAACTAACACAATTTCAAACTGTTCTTATGTAAAATAAGTGCAAAAAACAGCTCTTTTTAATTTATTTATAAATAACTGCCGAAGAAGTTCACCTACAAATTTTACCTGGAATCGCAGTCAATCTGTCCAATAGTATACAAATATTGGGTTGCTGGTTATGTACGACTGTGTGATACCAACTGAACCTTAACTAATGTAGATTGTATGTGTTAGAAATATTTCACTCAATATTATCTCTTGGAGTAAATTGTTTCAAATTTCGTTATAAGAAAACTAATTAACCTATTTACTTCTCCTTTACAACTACTTTTCTAAACTACACTGTGAAATATTGCAATGTAAAAATTTGATCTGATGCAGTCTATTTGAATGTTTCAACACTTATACCAACTCTGGAAGGAAATGTACCTATCATCTGTGGGTACATTAGAACGTTTACATAACAAGAAATTAAAAAAAGATCAAGATACTATACATTTAGTTAATAGATTTTCATTCACTTTGTTACGTGCACAATGTCGTTACTAGATACAACGCCACATAAATAGGAGTTGGGCTTAGCTCAGAGGGGGAAGGTGTGGTCTACAAGAAATCTGCTTTTGTGTATTTAGTTTGAGACTTGTTAAAAAGTCGTTGGAAAAATGATTCGGTTAAATAATTAAAAAACCCTTTACGCTAAAAACTTACGCACGCAAAAGAAAAACACTCCTGTAAATTTACAAACTATATTTCGGTATGAAAGCCGATTTAATTAGTTTAAGAACGTAATAAAATTTAATTACGCAAAAATTCTATTGCAAAAAAAATATGTAAATACCTGGTAATTTAAGTTGACGGTAAACGGTAGGACAAGGAGGTGTGCCCCACCACAGTAGACGTCGAAAAAGGTGTCGTACGGTTGGACTAGAGCGGACACGGCAAGCGCTGTCAGCGCATTTAAAAGTAACAACAAGGAAATATTGTACTAATTCTATTTAAGAAATTTGCCATAAAAATTTATTACTAATCCACCTAAGAAAGCAGTCGTTATCAATGACCACAATGATGTAGTCGTTACGAAGAAGCATAAAACAAATTTTATGCCAAAAATAGCGGATAAATTCTTTAATAAACCGCTTGAGCAAAATTTTGCTTAGTGGACAAACTAACAAAACTCAGCTCTCTCGGAAATTACCAAGCATGAATGAAGATTTTATAATAACCACTCAAAAGGCTCTAGGAACCCACTTAATTCACTTCAACAGAGTACTTGAATACTTTCTATGTGCTAACCGCATATCGTTACGGTTGGAGAACTAAACGACAACTAAACTAAATACGGCAACGGGAGTTTTTTTATGCAAACAACACGTACTGTTCATACATTCGTTAAGTGATAGGAAAATAATGTACTAATTTGTGTTAACATTTTTCCGAAAAAAGCAAATAAATCTTAAACAAAATGTAACCAAAAAATCAATTGAATCAATCAATGAATATGTCTTCTAGATAATAGACACAAAATTGAAAACAAACAACGTTAATATCGTAAATCAACCAGTAAAAGTTAGAATTTTTAAGGAAAAACGTGCAAGTTAAATCAAATTAAAAAACGTAATAATTTGACAGCCAAGGACGCAAAAACAAAATTTTAGCGACAGGGAAGGTACTTAATTAATATAAATCGTAATTAAACGACCGTAGGTTACAACTTTCTATACTCTTTTTGATTTTTTTACATTGTCTTAATAGGAAAATCAGAGAGAGTATAGAAACAGAAACATTTCTTCAAGTGTTTATTCTAATGAAGCAACGAATAGAAAGTCAGTAATGTCAATATTAAAATAATACATTGTAGTTACAGGGGGATCTTTGGAGCGACATAATGGTTTTTCAGCAACTTGAACAGACCAGTTACACATCTCTGTGTAAATTAACGTCAAAAATTAAATTAAACGCTTTTTTTGTTTAGTTGGCTATGATTGAATTTATCAGTGTCTGAACGTTAAATAATTCAGTCTCTGCATTTTTATTATCCTTTACACCGCTATAATGTCTTACCTCCACTACTTTTTTAAAACGTTTTGTCTCATTTACTGTTCACTTGCTTTCATTTCAACACATAGCAATTGTTCGTTACCGTTGACATTTAAATTTCGTTTTAACACGACATTTGACCCTCATCGAATTGAGTTTATAATGGTAAGAAAAACCATGTTGGTCTTAGTTGTTGCAACAAAAAAGTCGAAACGCCGGTACTCGATTAATCGTTATTGCTTTATTGCTTTAAAGTTAGAAATCTATTAATCACTATTCCTTTAAAATTCAAACCATTAATAAACAAATCAGTATTTTAACCAGTTTGTAAATTGATGTAATCAGATATAGATCACTTTTCAAGTTTAACCAATTATTTGTGTCGGATATTATTAACTTGAAATGTGTAAATTAATTTTATCAAATACACTTGAGTTGTTTACAACATTATACTACAAACAATAATTAACGAATGACCCTCTTCAGTAATTTAGATATATCTTGCTTTTCGGGTACTGCTATTTAACTTTAATCCGATATGGTGTGTGGTAACATATTTAAAAGATTTAAATAATAGTGCTTAATGTAATTGTATATTATTTTTAAATAGAAACAAATACGATAAATTACTCCCAGAAACTTTATTTTTAAATGCTTGAATTTTTTTATAATACGATTGATTAAAGTTTAATTAAGTCAACACATTCAAACAATATAACATTAATTGAATTACGATTTAATTTTACCATTTAATTTCTACGCCTAATCACGCGTATCCACAAGGAATTTGTTTTAACGTAGCCATAATTGATATTTGATTATAAACCAAATAAATTCCTGAATTAACGTTGATCTACGGATTTACCGCAAAACTCCCATTCGCACAAAATTTCGTCGAATTTTTCTCACGCAATCAATAAAAAAATATGAAACATTTCATTACTTATTTAAAATAGCTTCAATAGGATTTGAACCCTTGAGAGATGGTGTTACGGTGTGGTTGTAACAAACGCTATATCAGCAGACAAATACATGTAGGATTTTTTACTTTATAATAAAGTATATAATGATAATAAAGTAGTTTATGAGTTTATTTACAAATCATGTCTCTACTTTTTTTCTTAAATTTTGCACTCTAAAGATGTTATTTAGTAACACAAAAATTATCTAAACAGATGAAGATACTTTCAGAACGATTTTCATCAAGTAGTACATGAAATAAACAACACCAACAAACAATGGAAAATCGCTACCTTGAGCTGGCATAAGGTTTGTTTTGTATACAGTAGCTAACATTGGTTATGTGTGTTGATTGTTAAGATGCCGCGTTTTTAAAATTTTGAAATGGTTGATATGTTGTTAATTTATGAAAAAGCAAGGCAAAATTGTCGGAGGGCTCAAAATATTTATCGTGAGCGCTATCCTAACAGAAGAACTCCAGATCGTCGCTATTTTGAAACAATTAGAAGAAGGCTAAGTGAAACTGGATCACTAACTATAACTAATGATGGTAATCCTACAAGATCAATTAGAAATCCTGATTTAATGAAGATGTTCTTGCTCATTTTGCCGCAGACCAAACAACTAGTACAAGAAGAGTGGCAAGAGATCTTTGAGTAAGTCATTAAAGTGTTTAAAGTAAAGAGAGGTTACATCCGTATCATCTTCAAAAGATGCAGCATCTTAAGAATATTGATTTTCCAGCACGAATCGACTTCTGCAGGTGGTTTATTAACCTCAAAAACTTGCAAAGAAACTTCCCCAAGTATATTCTGTACACAGATAAGGCATAGTTCGATCGCGATGGAGTATTTAACTCAAAAAACTTCCACATATGGGATGCTGAAAACCCTCATGGTTTTTTAATAGAGAGCATCAGAATGTGTGAGCAGGGATGATAAAAAGTCATTTAGTCGGTCCCTATTTAATGCCTACAAGACTAACAGCTGAATGGTATACGGTGTTTTTAAATACAGTTTTAGATGATCTTTTAGAAGATATTACATTACAAACCAGGCAAATAATGTGGTTTCAACATGACGGTGCTCCTGCACATTCATCTAGGCTTACTCTAGCATCTCTTAATAGAAAAATTTCCGAGAAGATGGATCAGAAAGGGAGGTCCAATTAGCTGGATCTCAGGATCTAAACACATCTGATTTTTTTCTTTGGGGAGCAATGAAGTCTCTTGTATATGCAACCGAAGTAGAAAACGAAGATCTTGTAGCATATGGTTGCTGCTGCCGAGAACACACAAATAAGCCCGAAATTTTTTAAAAACTGTTGTTGAAGAAATGTTTAAGCGTTGCCAGAAATGTATCAAATGTAATGGGGGCGTTTTTGAACCTTTTATAAATTAATAAAACAACCTACATTACGTTTGTCAGTCCTGATAATAAATTATATTAATTTCTCGACAGTTCTTTAACTTGATGATTATTTCTGTCACCCAATAACACCTTTAGAGTGCAAAATTCAAGGAAAAAGGTAGAGACAAAATTTGTAGATAACGTCATAAACTACTTTATCACTATTATTATTTTGAAATTAATCGAGCAGATTTTGTATAATTCACTTTCAAAAATTTAAAACTAGAAAGTAGTAGATATTCACCCTATGACTTCAAATTACTTTTGTTTCTTAAAATTGGACAACAAATGATGAATTTATACATAAACAAAAAAAGATCGTAATTCGAAAACAAAAACATAAAATAAAAAAAATTACTTGGGAAAAGTGTTTGTCTTGACTAGATCTATAACTTTTATTACGTTGTCCACTTTGAGTAGGAACACCCTGTATACCCGTAATGAATATGCAATTAAACAATGCCTTTTGTAACACTGGTCTGCAATAAAATCCTTCTTCAGAAATTTATGTTATAAATATAAAGATTTCGATGCTTTGAATCTGTTTCCCTATGGCCAATTTTTTCTATCACGTTTAGATTTTTCGATATGAATTTTTTTTCAAAATATCATAAATTTAGGTTTTTTTTAATTCGTTTTATGCGTTAACATTATAAACAATGTATATACATACGAAATAGGTTTTTGCTAGTCGTAAGAGAAAGAAAGTGCCGAAAGTAATTTCTATGGTAGTACATATGCGCCTGCGCAGTATACACTGTGACTTTACAACAATTAGTTGATAACTTGTCTTTAATTGCATTGGTTACGTTCTATATCAAATACCTTAGTAAATTTTGCACAAAATTTATATTATACATATATTTTAAGTATTTTATGTGTAGGTTATCCATTTTTTATGAACAGAGATAATAAATATAAAATAAAATTTTTTTTAAAATAAATTCTATTGAATTTTAGGTTATAAAATGCCGCGTTCTTGTAAGAATTCTAAAGACTCTTTTTGCTACATTTGTGGTAAGTTCACTCTAAAAACACAGCGAAATGCAATAACAGATCTTGTTAAAAAAGCTTATCAGTTGTATTTTGGATACTCTATCGATGAGAGAGATAAAAGTTGGTTCTAAAAAATTTGCTATAACAGTTGTTCAAGAACGTTGAGAGGTTGGCACAAATATAAAATAAATAAATAAAAAAAATAAAATAAATAAAAATAAAAAAGAAATATATGCCGTATACAATGTCAATGCTTTAGAGTGAATCCCAGAATCATGAAAATATTTCTGCATGACATCAACACGAGGATTCTCAAAAAAAAATAAAAATAAGATTGTATATTCAAACATCGCATCTGAGAAGAGATCACTTGCAAGTGATGAAGGCAGTTTACCTCTAGTACCTCCAAAAATAGCGAAAAATTGAAAATATGCAACAAATATGGCATTTTTCGTTGTAAAACTTAGACCATAGTCTTTTCTCACTTTTTGTAATTGTTGTTACTAAAATAATATCATTTCTTAATTAAATAGACATTGTATTTAAAATCTATGTGTTGTCTTAATTTGCATGTTAAATTTCGTGTTTAGAGCATCAAATATGATGTAGTCAGGCATGAAAACAATAAGAAAAAAATTTTTTTCTGCAGACCGATGTAATTAGCATTACTCTTACTTACATTTTAGCGATATTTTGTAATATTTTCAAAAGGGTGATTTTATTCTCATGAATTAAAAATAATTTTAGAAAAAATAGTTTAAAAAAATAAAATTTATTAGATTTTCGTATAAAATTTTGTTTGGCCTACATTTTAAGTTGGAAACGAGATATCAAGATGCGTTTTTTGAGAGCTTGTTTAGGGATTATTTAGCTACTATGTAATGAAAAAAATCATACTAATGCATTTAATTTTTTTGGAAAAATTAACCATTTTTGCCCAAATTTCGAAAAAATACCTCTAGCGGCAACATGTGAAACTAACAATGCTTCAAATATTATAAAATTTGTAGCCCAAGAATAGCTCCTTAAAATCGGCTCAGTTGTTTAGAAGATACAGTGTGTTTTTTACGGAAACTTTTGAATACCCCCTACCACTTTGTTTTTAGAGATACAGCAAAAAAATGTCAAACAAAAAAGGTTCAGATTATCCTCGACTTTAAAGATTAGGATTTTCTTGTTAGGTTAATATAGCGGAATTCACAGAAACATCACTTGTTTAGATTCAAGATTGCAGTTACACCCCTAACGGTCATTTCAGAAACTTAAAAATAATTTTTTTTTTGGGCGTTTTAGTAATAATTTTTGCCGCAAGCCTCTACGATGGATAGTTTTCCAGATACAGTATCTCGCATTCTTAGTTTGCCACCTTGTACAGGCACGATAAGTAAAATAATTCTATCTAAAAATCTGAAAAAACCTCTTACTCTGATAAAAGAAAAGACACTTGGGGTGTTACGTAATTTATTTTAATTATTTATTTTTGTAAACAATTCTCGTTTAAATCTCTGTTTTTATTTGACGCTTATATTTTAATAAGCATTGCGTCTAGCGAGTTTTTAATTTTATTGAAAACGCGTTTAGAACATAATGAATGAGGTCTTATTTTACTTTATCCAAAAATAGGTAATTACGCAAACATACATGCAAAATTTTAGTGCGTTGCTACTTAAATAACTCACGCCTTTAACCCTCAACCGCTTAGGTATTTTACAACGCAATTAGCTTAACCAAAGTAATCAGATTATCTCTCGTGTATTTGAACATCAAACTGAAATAAAATTTTTTTATTTTATTAAGTTTATTAATACGGTAAAGCTCGTAGCTTATTAATTTTTCAGTAATTACGACTAATTGAAAAACTACATGACCACCTAATTTTCTTTTTCTCTCATTTTTGTCTATGTGAAGGTTGATACTGAAAATAATTAAGTTATGTAAAGCAAACGAATTCTTGTGTAGATTTTATGCATTATTTATATTTATGCTTTAAATATAACTTGTGGAACCGAAATAACACGAGAACAAATAAAAAAAATGTTATAACAAGGAGTAATAAAATAACAGAAGAGAAGTGTGTGTTTTAGTAAGACTACAGCTCTGGAAAAGGATTCGTTAATATCGATATGTTTGCTACTGTAAACAAAGTCAGCTTAAAGCAAATAGTGTATAAGTGTCCCTAACCCAAGTATAACTCCCACCATCGATTTCTTGAGATAAAACAAAATTTAACGATTGGATTGGCGCAAAAATATTTACTTAGTACAACAAGAATCGATAATAAATGACGGTTGAAAATGGAATTTGGAATTGAAATAACTCTAACCACAGTTCTTTGTTGAAATGAAAGGATTGATGTTATCTCAGTTTGTGCACTATTTTGATCAAAACTGAAAACCATTGTGTTAGCAACATATAATAAAGAAGAGAAAACGTGCAGTTTATTTTAATTAGGATAAATACTTTACTGTCGAAAACAATATTCTTTCAATTGTAATGACATCAATCTCAACATCAGTTCCAATTTAAGGCGATGATTACAGTCTGTATTGATTTTAAATTAATTTTCAATTTCAAAGAATTCTAGAACATTAAATAAGCAGTTTTGTAATTAAATATAGTTTTATGCAGCATTTATTAATAACTCTATTTTTCGGCTTGTTAAGATTGTATAAAAAACTTTATAAATAAAGAAAAATTGTGTACTCACAAAAAAAATCAAGTTATGCACATTTATATTATCTCAGAAAATATGAAAAATTTAAAAATCCAACAAATGTTGCAATTGCAGCAATTACACATTGACATACACACTGTGTCCCCCGATTAGTCGTCTCTTGAAAAGACAAAAAATATCCGAATTAAATTTTGAGCTTCTGGGGATCAATCTAGCTTGGTTGGAAATTAATTTAGTTTTGAAAAATTAAGGGTGCTTTTGAAACAGTTTTTCGCACAACGGTAAAGTGCTCTTTGAGGCCCAGATATGCCCAAATTATTAAGAAAGTTGTTCAGCATGAAAAACGTTCAAAATGTCATAATCCTAGGCCTACTTTGATTTGTTGATTCTGAACAACTTTTCTTAATAATATTTGTGCGTACTTCGTACCCAAAGAGCACTTTACTGTTGTGCAAAAACCGTTCTTTGAAAATTATGTCACAAATTGGATTCCAGAAGCTAAAAAAATATTTTTGTCTCTTTTAAGAGGCGACAAAACAATTGGGGGACACACTGTATTATGTACACACATATTAAAAACATAAACTATTGACTATAAACATTTTTACTGTATAAAACTTTTGTTATTGTATCTTTCATGTTATTGATTTTTTAATTGAGTCGCAAACTATTCCGTTGACCATTTCACACAATTTCTGAAAGTCTTCAACTGAATTAATTGATTCCTACAAAATCATGTATTGTTTTTCTAATTTTTCAATAATTATGTGCATTATTTAACTACACACAGTTGAAAGTTATTTGTTTTTAAGTTTTTTCAAGTTTTGTACTTTACTAGAAATTTCTTCATAACGTGTTGCTAACGAGAGTGGTCAGCTTTTTAGAAGTCATTCCATCTCCAATGTTGAATGTTGACTGATGAGGTCGGCAGCGCAGGTTGTATTTATACTGGTTCAAAGGGGATGGAGCTTGCATTGCGCCAGTCAGAACCGGTTTTTCGTAAGAAACCGACGATGATGTTTTTAGGATTGGATTTCAGATCTGGTTAAGCTTCAGAGTTTTTTTTTTCTTATTAAATTTTTCTGGATGTTTATGAATATTGATGGCCTCCCTAACTAATCTGTTATAATAACCGTTAGTCGCTGCTAGTAAATAAACAGATACGATATGTTATCAAACGGAAGATAAGAAAAGAGAAGGAAGAATAGATAAATGCGAAGAGATAGAAGAACTCCAAAAAGCTCATGACTCCTTCAATGTATACAGAAAGGTTAAAAAAATGACAAGTCAGAAAAAGAAATTCCAACATGCCATCATGATCAATGACAATGGAAAATAGATACAGAAGAGAGAATAAAAACATGGTCAGAATATATACAACTTTTGAAAACCAAAGAAAAAAAAACAACACAACAGCAGCAAACACCAATGATGAACCTGAAATTACCAACAAAGAAATAGAGAAGGTATTAAAGAATATGAAAAATGGACGAATCACGGGCCTGGACAAAATACTTAGCAAATTTCTAAAATAAATTGAGGAAGATAACCTTGAAATTATAAACGACTTATTCAACTCTATTCATAGAACACAAATTATACCACCGGAATGATCCCCAAGAAACGCAATGCTAAAATGCGAAAATCATAGAACCATCAGCATCATCAGCCATACATTAAAACTAAGACTAGGAAGAACATATCAGTGTTTCAATTTGGTTTCAAGAATGTAGTTGGTACGAGGGAAGCTTTATTTAATTACAACGTAATGACGCAGTGCTGTCTTAACGTAAACAAAGATGTATATGTCTGTTTCGTTAATTACAAAAAAAAACGTTTGATAAGGTACGCCACAACAAGCTAATAGAAATATTAAACATCAAAATCATTGACAAACGAGAAAGACGGATATTAAAAAACTTATACTACTATCAAAAAATTGTTGTATAAATAGAAGGTAAACTATCAGACGATACAGAAATAAAAGAGGCGTAAGACAAAGTAGTGTTTTGTCACCATTACTTTTTAACATATCTCCATAGCAATCATGGAAAAACTACTAGAGAAAGAAAAGGCCGGAATTATAATAAACCCATTAATGATCTCAGATATGCTGATCACACTGTACTGTTGGCCATGATCTTCAAAGAATAATAGAGAATGTAAACAGAATCAGCCATCAATATGGGCTAAAGATAATCTTAAGAAAACCAAAGTTCATGCTACATAATAACAAAAACAAACAGCCACCCAACTGCTGATAGTAAAAACGTCGGTATTAAGAGAATTTAAAAGTGTAAGTTTTTAGAAAAATGGGTAAACAAAACAGATGATTGTTCAACGAAAATTCAAAGAAGAATAGATAACGCCCAGACAACCTTCATGACATAGAAGCAACAACAATGTAGTTATATCAAAGAATAATAAAATGAATAAAACAAAGTAAGTCTGTGGTCTCTATTTTAAACATGCAAGTCCCATCTTGATTTGCGCACCAAACACAATATACGATAATTCTTTGAAGTAAGTAATCCATTTACTTACAACCAACAGAAAAACACCAAAAACTGCACCAAAAACTTGACTCGGACACGTGTTTCAACAGCTAAGCTGTTATCATCAGCGATACCGATACTAAAAATAAAAACAAAGGGAAGCTTATATACTATCTGCTTATCACGCATCGTTAAACTTAATTGATTCTTAGATAAGCTTAAATAATTCCGAAAATCCTAATGGACCGTTATCATCATAATTCATAAGCAAATTTCTGTTTTTAAAATTTCTAAACTTTCATAAGAATCAAGTTCGTTTTTATTATCTACCCTCTTAATTAATTCAATGTCGCCTACTCTATGGCCATTTTCAAGCATATGCATGGCAACACTGGACCTATCTGTGCGATGATATTTGACATGAGCTACGTGCTCTTTAAAACGAGTTTTAATAGGTCTCTTGGTTTGCCCTATATATACTTGGTTACAGTCTTTACAATTAATTTTATATATTCCCGATTTATCACACATTTCTATTGGGTCTTTTGGATTGCCTAAAAGATTTTGCAAGTTGTTACTACTAGAAGTTACTGTTTTATAATCAAATTTTGAAAATATTTTTGAAGACCTTTTGTGTATGTGGGATAATTTGGTAATTTGACATATTTCTTATCTATTTTGCTATTACTAGTTCCTAACGTTGTAATGTTTCTAATGTTTAACTTATGTTTATGTTTTCTAATTATGTTTGTGACAATTGATTCTTGAAAACCATTGTATGATGCAATCTGCTTAATATTTCGCAGTTCTTTATCAAAGTTTTGTTTTGACAATGGGAAATGTAATAATCGGTGAATCAAAAGTTGAAAGATGCAAGTTTATGTTGCATACTATGGTTGGAATCATTTGTTATAAACCTCATAGTGTTAGTGTCTTTACGATAAATATCTATATCTAGTTTGTTGCCATTTCTTGTCACTAAAGTGTCTAAGAAAGGTAACTTAAGGTTTGTTTCTGTTTCATAGGTAAACTTGATCGTCTCAAATTTTGAATTTAAAATTTCTACAAATTGCTGAGGGCTGTAAACTTTAGTGTCGATGACTGCAAAACGTCATCTACATATCTACACCAAATTCTAGGAAAATATTCTAAATTATTTTTAAATCAGTTTCAAATTTACCCATGAACAGGTTAGCCATAAACGGAGATAAGCTGTTACCCATTGTTGTACCATAATTTTGTTGATAAATATTATTGTTAATTTGAAAGTAGGTTTGACTCATACATAATCTTGCTAATTTAATAAAATTATCTACTTCTGAATTGTCTAAATGGTTTTGGTGTAACATATCTTTCAAATAATCTAAAGTGATATCTATCGGAACGCTTGGAAACAATGAACAGACATCGAATGAAACTAAAACTTCGTTCTCAGTCAGCTCAATGTTTTTAATTTTTTCAATAAAATCGTATGAATTTTGAACACTGAAATTTGATTGTTGATATTCAAAACTGTTGAATTTATTTGACAACCATTTAGATATCAGATAAGTAGGAGCATTAATACCTGAAACAATGGGACGCATTGCTTTTCCGGGTTTATGTATCTTAGGTAAACAATACATTCTAGGAAGAACCGGGTTAGATACCGTTAGTCTAAACCTAAGTTGTTTTGGTATAATATTTTCACATTCTAATAAGACTCTACGGGTATCAGCAATCATTTTGGGAAGAGGATTTTTAGATATTAATGAATAGGGGCCTTCATTAAGCATCACCTGAACTGACTCAAAATAATCCTCTTTGTCCAAAATAACTACTTTATTGCCTTTATCTGCTTTGAGATAACAACAATTTTTCTCTTTAAGATTTTTAACAATGTTTATTTCTCTCGCGTTAAATTTAAATTTTGGTAACTGCTGAATATTATCTGAAATTTGAATTTTACAGGCATTCCTAATGAATTTTTAGAATTATCGTCTAAAAGTTTGATCGAACTTTCAATTCCTACAATAATCTTATCTATGGGCGCTTTGTTAAATTTGAGGTTATATTTCAAGCCTTTATTCAACAAAGTTAATTCGTCATTGTTAAAAATCTCCGAGGATTTGTTTACCACTATGTTAGATTTTTGGGGATCAAGTCTGTGCACCTCTTTTTCTTTTTTAGATAATTCTGTGAACTTTTTGTTGTGGGTCATCTTTTTTGCCAAAATTTGTGTTGAATAATTTCATTAATATGGTGCAAAAACTTAATCCATTGAACATACTGTCATCATTTAGTCCTGAAGTCAGTTTTAAATGTAACTCATATGCTTCTAACTCTAATTTACCTAATTTACCATAATGACATTTAATTTCCAAATCTAACCATTTACGCTTAGCAAATTCAAGCGCCTTTTTACATGAGTTTGAATTAAGATTTGCATAAACTTTAATAAATTTTGGAAAAACACCTGCTTACAGTTGTGTCGTTTCTTTTAATGAGTCCAACATTTACAATAAGTTGTTGACAGGAACAGTTTAATTACCGCAAATGATTTGAAAAAAAAATGCATTCAACGGTATAGCATCTCAACAGTTGGTTGGCACGTTATCAAAAGTATCATTTTAGTACTCAAATACGAATCACTTCTATTATTTCATATGTGAGAACTTTACGCCTACTGTTCGATAATTATCGTTTGTTAAAAAAGATAACAATTTTAATCCGCTACAGTTTTGATACTTGTTGATAGTTACATAGTACTGCGTCGTTGTTAATCTGCTTATCAACTACTGCCTTAACTTACAGACCGTTTTCTTAAATATTTACATACAAACTCGGGAAAGCTTCTCGCTTTTTTAATTTTCTAAACAAAAAACTCTACAAAAAATTAATAAGTTAACAGTTCTAAAAATGCAACCGTGGGTATAATTTTGCAAATGAGTTTAGACCAATGTAACTATAATAGTTACTCTTTAACATAATACGATTTACACGCTCTGTCAGGGGAACAAACCAAGAGTTTATTGAGTTAGCTAAGTAAGGTGGTTTAATGTGGCTAAACTTCTATGAGACCTTTAATAAAAACTCAAAATAATAATTTTTCAAGTTTAATTGTGAGCATGACTGATTTAAAAATATCGAAGAAAAATTTACTTAAAATAGAGTACAACCTACTTAAAACAAATATTTCAATGAGGCCAAAATAACTTACGCGTAAAAAAAATAATTTTTACCAAACAGGTAACACAATCTTTTTCAAAAGTTTACAGATAGATTCTTTACTCTAATGTGCTAAATAATGAAACGTCAAACAACAAAATACCGAATTGAAATTAATTTAAACACCGGCAAAATAAAAAAAATATTAGAAGTTACAAGTTGTACTTTATTGAAAAATTATTTTGGGTAAATTATGTTAACAATACAATTAAAAACATTTTCCATCTCAATATTTTAAGGTCTTTAACTGCAATTACACACTGTAGTTGAAGTAGAATTCTTGCTAGTTACTACAAAATTGGTTGTAGCTGCTAATTTAATATTTGTAGCCGATGAATTGTTCTTTCCAGTCAATACTTTTTTAGTTATTTTATACAAAATTTTCTATACACTCTTCCGCAACTGAAGTTGAGTTCCAGCTTTCCTAATTGTTTGATCCCAGTCATTCCTTCGCCTGCGTTTGCCAACAAAGTCGCCGTGAGCGACAAAATGAGTGTCCAGTTTTGGGTTCGGCAATTTAAGATAAATTTCAATTTTTTTTGAAATTTTACCAAAAATATTTTGGACGGTCACTTATCTGGTACATTTCCGATTTTTGTAAGACAAGAAGAAACGCCGAGCACCTATATTCATCAGATATAAAGCAGCACAATTTTTATAAATCTACAAAAAACTTGACCATGTATAGATGTCGACTACACTTAAATTCTATTCTTTTGGTTTTAATTAGTGGTGACAACAAAAATCGATTAACCGGTTAATCGAATATTCGATTTTCGATTAATCTCGGCTTTTAGAAAAATCAAAAACTGATTAACCGGTTAATCAATTTACATAGTCGACTTTTGAAATGGATTTTTAGAATCGATTTTAAAATCGACTTTTAAAATCGGTTTTTAAATTTGATTTTAAAATTGTTCTATAAGTTGATCTTTAAAAATCGGTTTTTAAGCCATTTTTAATACTGGTTTTTAAATAAATTTTTAAAATCTCCTTAAAGTCGATTTATAAAACGGATTTTAATGTAAATTTTACGAATTCGATTTAAAGTTGACTTTGTTAATGGAGTTTTTGAAAGGATTTTTAAATCGGTTCTTAAAATGGTGGTTTTTATCAATTGTAATGGCGAGTATAAATGATGTTACTAATGTTAATAGATTTTAAAAATCGGAAAACGCGGAATAAAAACTGCCAGAAAAAAACAGAAGCATAAAAAACCGGAGAGAAGAAGCTGGCCCAACAAAATAGCCTGATACCTTGGCGTAGAGGCCCGGCTTGAGTAATTCTCCTCCTGGGGCATTATTTGAAGAAATAAATGCTCATCATGAGTCTTATGGGGGTATTTCTTACGGTTAGTTCTCTATTTCTAGTATTCAAAGATTTGGGCCAAAACGCATAATCATCTGACATTAACACGCTTATATGGATTAACAAATTTACCAAAAATTCGTGCAATAATATTTTCTTCTATTATCGACCTCTAAAAAACAATAAAATAGTATATTATACACCAAGGTTGTGAAGTCTGTCATTATTGCCTTAGCACCAGTAATAAGGTGCGTAGGTAATAATGGACTTCACAACCATAGTGTATATACTATTTTTCCACTACTAGCCAAAATAAAAATAAACATTTTTCTTGTAAAAATCAAATAGCACAGGAATGCAAATAAATCAAAAAGCATTAAAAGCTACATACGTTGATAAACCAACTGCAACTGATTCACTAACCACTTGTGTGGCATATTGCACCTTCATTTTCTGAAAATTATTCTAAGTAATATGTAAATTAGTTGATTTAGGAGCCAATCGCAGAGGTTTAGATTTGTCTGACATGTAGAAATTTTAATGTCTTTCCAAGATGCTTTTTGTTATTAAAAATTATATTGATTTAATCAAGTTATTTTGCACCGACTTCAATAAATAGAAGAAATAATAGATTTTCTTATCGTGTACGAGGTATGGTTTTTCCGGGGATACATCTATTCTTTTAATTAGGTTTCGAAAATTTTACTACTGCCCTAACATTGGCACCGCATTGTAGTTGTAGCTTTTCTATGCAGTTTAATACTATCGACTTCAATTTGTCACCTTTGCATATCGTATTTGTAAAGATGTAGCACAAGGGTTGTTTAACTTTTTATATATAACTCTAACCATGATCACGTAGCAGTTTGAGCTGGCAAAAATTTAAAACCTACTTGAAAATTAACATTTTGGTGCTCGTAAAATAATAATTTTAGTAAAATTGTTTGTATTCCTCTATTTATCTCCTGCTTCTTAGTGGTTTATTTTTAAGTCCACTTCGGCTGTCACAATTTGTGCTCTGCTTTCAGGAAGTAATTCTTTACCTAAGAGTATTTGAGCTGCAAGCTTGAGTAGTTTTGGTATAGCTAGAGATGTTAACGGGCATTTATTGCTTCGCCAATATACCTTGCATCATTTGAATATTGGGTTTCAGAAATTGACACTTGTAATTCATTTAGGAATGGCAAGTGTTCGCCACATACTCGTTAAGTTTTTAGAGTCGACATTTTTATGCAACAGATCGGACCTTCCAGATTCTGTTAACCATTCAAAACACCTACAACCAAATGTTTGTAATTTACTTAAAATTCTTGATGTAACTTAACTCGCCTGGTTAAATCTCCTTTGGGAAACCTGAAAAAACTGATTCTACCATCATATTTAATAAATAAATTCAGGTTATGTATTTGCGGTTATGGGATGGGGACGCGAATTTTAAACTAATGATATTTTTTATTCAAATAATTTTATCGTGTTAGGTAATTTTTAAGCAGCAAATACGTTGGAGATAATCTCCTGGATATACAAAATTATGTTTCAATCGGTTTTGTTAAACAACTATTCTTAGATTCTCAAAAAAATTGAAATTGTCCATTATTAACCTAGGTCAACAATAGAAAAAATTATTAACCACTAATAGAAAAATTCAACTTCTCAGTTGGCTAGGAGACGCAATAATTGTCCACTTCACAACTAGTAGTGGAAAAACATTTTTAAATATCCTAACAATGACAAATTTTACCTGCTAAACCAACAAACAAATATTTAACTTTTTAATCCTCTTACCGTTAACTTCAAATGATTAAAAACACAGGGTGTCTCATAAATTTGAGCATAGGACATGTTAGTATGTATCGAAAGATGACAACAAAAGACATCGATTGATGATAAAAAACATAGAGTGTCCCATTTGAATTAAACAAGTTTATCAGGTCAAAAGTTGTTCATATTGGCACCAAAATTTTCAACACCCTGTACATGCAATTCGAATTTCCATTCATAAGTGAGTTACTGTAACACATCAACAATTGCCACAACAAATTAGGAACTAAAATATTTATATCATCTTGAGATATGAACAATAACAATTCAGCATGATTTTAATTATTTTTTTTTAAATCGATATAACTAAAAAACCAGTCATTTTTTGGGTATGGTATAGTAATTAAACTACACCTTAAATTTTACGTAGAATTTGAAAATAAAATAAAAATAGCATGTTCCATTTGAAATAAGAAAGTTGACAGCTACTTCCGGTACAACCGAAAGTGTAGAAAAACAAATGAACACTTTAGGAATTGTAAAGTGACTGAGGATATTATTATCTGCCATCTAAAAAAACTTAAAGCTACTCAAACGTCTGGCTAGATAATATACTCTTTTTTTGTAAGAGATTGCGTTTCTATAATAATAAAACCGTTAAAACACATATACAATCTTATAATTATGACGGGTATATTTCCGGAAACCTGGAAAAAGTAAGAGTAACCCCTGTACAAAGTTATTTACTATAAATTACCCACCCCTTATTATTTTTATTATTGCTCGTAGAAAAAAAAGTTATACATGAAAGTTGTATGGTTGAATTTTCTTAAAATGCCATCAATGGCTCAGTTACTCCCCCGTTTACAGGGCGCAACAAAAATATGATATATTTTTAATGTAACACCCTCTATATTATTATATTTTTAAAGAGATCTTTTTTTTCTAATCTTAAAAATTATATGTTGTCTTTATATTGAGCCGTTATTGAGTTATTAATCGTAGAATATCACAATTACTTAATACGGAATTATTAATATTGTCAAAGTAAGCTATGTAAATGACAAATATTGTGTTTGAAAATTGACATTTCATTAATTAAATCACCAAAATCGTTTATAGTAAAGCAGTTGGCTGGAGATCCAAGCTTATTCTTGATGTCCTACCGGTGGTTTCATATGTAACTGTAATATTCTACGATTAATAACTCAATAACGGCTCAATATAAAGATCAACACATTATATTTTTTGAAATTAAAAAAAAACTTCTTCAAAAAATATAATAATATACAAAGTGTTGCGCTCTGTAAACGGCGAGTAACTGAACTACCGATAGCATTTTAAGAAAGTATAGTTAGAACCATACAACTTTTATGTATAATTTTTTTCTACGAACAATAATAACGATAATAAAGGGTCGGTAATTTATAGTGAATAACCCTGTACATAAAAGTGGTGACAAATCTGATATAATGAATTATTGATTTATATCAATATCATCAAATTTCTTTAAAATATTTGAGTCGTTAATAAATGACCATACCACTTGGATTATGACACCTAAAATATCTACATTTCAACACGGTTTTGTAAAGAAGAAATCAACAATTACAAACTTGGTGAATATGACTCAATATATCTCGAAAGAATTGGGTAAACAAAAACAAGTAGACGTTATTTATCTTGATTTTAAAAAGTCTTTGATAAATTGGATCATGAAATTTTGGCTACGAAGTTGCAAGAAAATGAAATTGATGAGAAACTGTGCAACGTTATTTCTTTCTATTTATATAGAAGAGCAACATGTTATTTATAAATCCGAAAAATACATTTCTTTGAGTGGGGTACCACAAGGATCAAATCTTGGGTCTATATTGTTCACAATATTTATAAACGATTTGTGTGGAATTACTAAATTGTAAACTTTTGTTATATGCTAACGATATAAAAATATTTACTACAAACTAGTGATTGCAATAAACTTCAACGAAATCTTGAGACGATTGGTTTCAGGTGTAGTAAAAATTGATTACAACTTAACATTGAGAAATCATTTATAATATCTTATCATAGATCAATTAAACATAATATCAATACCCTACTTAGTGATTGTGACTCAACAGTTGTTCGAAGTGTTGTGAAAATTGAGAATTTTTTTTATTTTCTAAAATTTAACAACCCAAACAATCTCATTCCCATGCCGTTTTCTCAATCTCTGTCATAGTGTCCGTAAAATTTGGGTTTTTTAATTAATTTTTTGATAAGAAAAGAAAACAATTTTTGTCAAAACATTATTATATAGTGACCGGCAAAGAATTTGCAACAAAGTCCGTCCTAAAAAAACAATGTTTTTTGTTCTTTACTCGTCCATTGGTAGATTAACAAATAAAATTTACTGGATTGTAAAGTATATTTGTTGATTTTATTGTGTTTTATGCAAATCAAACGCAAAAAATTTTGTTTCTCAATATTTCCGGAAAAAAATGCCAAAAAACTGATATTTTTGAAAATTATTATTTTTTTTAAATATTGCACATATACATCTAATTTAATTCTAAACAATTTTTCAATATCTTGTCATCTGACATTATTTTTGACATATTTAAGAAAAATTTTTTAAATTTGCCGCCATGACAGTGATCACATAACATTTGTCAAAGCGCTTTTTTGTCATTTGATATGCTAAATTCATTTGCCAAAGAAATTTTCGGATATCTCAATTACAAAAAATTTTTGCTATTTGATACAAACTTTTGCCGGTCACTGTATTTTATCAAGGATTATTATTATTATTATAATAATTAATATTATTTTATTATTATTATTTTATTATTATTATTATTATTATTTATTGCCGTTGACGTGTTTTTAGCCCTCAGCAGACATTTTGGGCTAAAAATCAAATCTTGGGCAATATGAGCTTCATTACATCCTTAATACATAAATAACTGTTATACATATAAGCAGTAACATAAATGGGAGTATTCTTCTTGTCGCTTCTGGTAGTAAATTCCGTTACTAACACCTTTGTTAGCAAATTTGTAGACAACCCCGGAGGAGCTTTACAAGAAGCAGGACTGTCACGAACTTAATGGCATATGAGGGGTCTAGAAACTAACTCTATCAACTCAACAACAACAACTCCAAAATCCAGAACTTAAGCTCACCATTCTCCTTCTTTTAGTTTTTGATGCTCTTCTAGTTAAGACGAATAAGATAACGATGAAGAAAGCAAATCTCCAACATTTGCACTCTACAAAAGCAGGCAAGGAAAAAAGTTTTCTACATAGATTAGGTATCTTAAATCTTCTGGAAAATGAAAAGAAGTTCTCTGTAGTAGAACTCTATTCTCAATTAGGGTTTGTGTGTTAATATATAAAAAGTTTCTTTTGGACGTACGCCATTAGACCTTATATCAATAAATTCCATTTATTTGTTCTTTGTAATTATTTAGATAAACAAGAGATTCGATTTCTTACACAAAATAATTAAAAACCACACTCCATACATATAATTCCCTTTCACTTTTCTTAATCCCCAAAAAACAAACAATACAAAAAAATTATTCCCATATTAGTACAAAATTTTCTTAAATTACACCTTTCTCTTTTCCTCTCATTTTCTCTCTTTTTTATCACTTCTTTCATCCATTCTATTCGCTGTCCATTATCTCCTAATAGTATCCTTCCCTCCCTCTCTTCGGACCGCAGTTCCCCATAATTTTCTTTTAAATGCTCAATATTCTCCCACCCTTCGCTACACATCCTTCATATTCTCTCATCATTATTCCTCCAGTACATATTCTCTCTTGCCTCATTCCCGTATCTAAACCTCGTAATGATTTTTTTTCTTTTATACTTCTTTTTCCCTCAGATATCCTGGTATTCCTTCCGTACTTAACTCCCTGTACTTTTCATTGTATCTTCCCTATTTATATTATCACTTTTTTCCATTTTTCCCCTTCCTTCTATTTCTGTTTATCTCCTCTCTCGATGACCCTACCCTTTCATAATAATGTTTTCTGTCCTCTTCACCGTATTTGTTTAAATATTTCTCTACTTCTTTCCAACATTTCTTTAATATCTTATTTGCCTCCTTGTCTCTTATCTTTTTTTAAATCTCGCTCCTAATTTTTCTATCCAAATTTTAATCTTATCTATTTTTCCTTCTTCTTCTATTATATATCTTGGTGTTCCTTTTTCCATTCTTTCCATCCCCATATTTCCGCCTCATTCAATAATACACTCCTTATTAACTTCTCAAACAACCATTTTCTTTTTTAATATCGTTTCAAAAATCTTTTTCTTATCCTCCATACCTGACTCAATACTTTGTTCTCTTTCTGTCTTAATTTCCTTATATGCCCCTCATCCTTATTGTTATAACTAAAATGATACCCAACATACTTGTATTTGTCTACTGTTTGTATTTTTGTTTGCCCCCATAACCATCCCTCTTTTATTCCTCTCCTTTTTTCTTTTTAAACACCATCATTTTAGTTTTTTCTGCATTTGCTTTAAGCTTTTCCTTTACTAAATACTTTTCGCTACCTCTATCATGCTTCTCATTTCCATTTGATTTTTGTTAATAAAACAACGTCATTTGCGTACGCCTACAGCTTTTTCTTCTCTATCACTATTGCACCTGTTTTTTTATCACCTCTTCCGAATCACTAATATATATTGAAAATAAACTTGGACTTAATGCACACTCCTGTCTAAGCCCCTTAGTTACTCAAAACTCTCTTCCTATCCTCCTTCTACTCTAGTTCTACATGTTGTTTTTTTTATACAGTTTTTGTATCCCTGCTACCAAATCTTCGTTTACCCTTCTGACTCATCACTTCCTACAACAGCTTCCTATCCACATTGTCGAAAGCTGCCTTAATATCTAAAAAATAAGGCATACATTTTTCCTGCATTCTATCCTATCTCTTTATTTACCATATGCCTCAAGATACATATATTGTTCATTATACCTTTGCCTTTACAGCCTGCCTGCAAATGTGGTATTAACTTCCTCTCTTCTATTTCCTTCTCTAATCTACTTCTTAATATTTTCCATATGTTTAGTACCCCACATTTGTGAGACTTACCCCCTGTAGTTTTCAACTTGTATTTTATCCCTCCTTTATATATTGGACATATTATTGCCTCTTTCCATTTTTCAGGAATTTCTTTTCCTTTCCATATCTTTTCAAATACCTTTCTTATCCTGTCTTACATTTTATCCCTATATATTTCTACTGTTCCCTTGCGTTCCATCAGTACTTTCGGCTTTACCTATTTTCACCTTCCATAATGCTTGCACCAACTCCTCCTTTTTATACCTTTACATCTTAATTTTTCTTCTTCTTTCCTATCTCCTACAATTCTTAGCTTCTTACTTTGTCTTTCTAATAATTTTCTACAATGTTCTTCCCATATATTTCCATCTATCCCTTTTCTGACTTCAGAACTTTCTCCTCCTTCTGCTAATAAACTCCCATATTTCACTTTCACTCTGTATTTTTTCTATCTTTTCCTCCAACTTCTTATTGTAGCTTTTTTTCTCTGTTTACACCCTTCTTTGAAACTTTTTTTTAGATTTTTGTATTTTTCTAACTCCATCTTTCCTTTTATTCTTATTTCTTCTTTCCCTTATCATCTCTTTTTTTTCCGCAATTATCATTCCACTATTCTTTGTTGTTTTCTAATATACTTGTTTTTTTCTTACACCTTTTTTGTTGCATCATCCATTTTCTTCACAATTCTATGTATTTCCTCTTCAACCTCATAAAACACCTCTTGCTCCTCTTCCATCTTCTTCTTGTACGTTTCTATATTTTTTCTTGACTACACTTTTATTTCTCCCACTCTCCATTATCGTTTAGTTTTTCTTCTTCTCACTCATTGATCATTATCACCTCTAACGGTTAATAATCGGATTCCTCCTCTTCTCCTATCATCATTTGTTCTATTTCCTCATTTATTATTACGTAGTCTATGACTGATTCTCCTTTCTCCTATTTATGTGTACTTGCCGTATACCCCTTCTTCCAGATTACCATTTATTATAGTCCATCCTTGTTCTTCGCATTATTCTATCAGTATCCTTCCTTGTCAATTTACTTTTTATACATCGAACTCCTTTTTCACTTTTCCCTCTATCATTATTTTCCCTCCTTAGCCTGTTCTTGCGTTAAACCACTTAATTCCACTTAATAAACCCGTAATAAACTTAATCACTGCTCTACTGCTTCTCACACACAACCTTTCGCTTTGACGTTTACACATCAAATCCCATTATACCTTATAGACATCTAATTATTGGGAGTCTGTGATAAGTATAAAGTGGTTTAATATACATAGATGTGTGAAAATGTTATACAGAAGACATATTGCGCGTTTCTTTATTTGCTAAGAAATAAATTTAAGAAAGCAAGTTTATTCATTAGTAATGACGCATTAAATATGTTTTCTCGAAAACCAAAAACCAAAATCGGAAAAGTTAGAATAAATATTTGTGTACAAACATATTTGTGTCGTCTTGAATTTTTGATGTTAGAGAATACAATGTATTTTGTTTATAAAGAGAGCATAAATTGTAGTCTATTCGGAAGCAAACATAGTTGCACGTATTTACATGTAAAATAGAAATCCGTGCAATATATCCATCAATTTAAAACAGTGTTGGTTGTCAAGTAATGAAACCGTGACTGGCTTGCACATACATAAAAACAATATAAAAATATTGTCTTTTTTATTATTATATTACAAAAATAAAGGCGTTTCACGGTTATTCCGAAATAATACAAAACGTACAAAATAGTAATCCAAGTCGCGCGTAAAAATGTATAAAAAAAACGTATAATATTTTTACGGTTATGTAAAAATATAATTTCCATGTGCTGTAAAAGGTTCGTATTAACTGACAAATTTTATGGAAATTTTTCCATGTGTTCGTAAACTGTAGCCTTTCATCAGAAACAAGGTACTCAACGAAAGTTAAAATATCTATTAAATTACGAGCTGGAACGTAGTTGAGTAAGCAATTTCATTAATAAAAAATTATGACTAAAAGCTATTCCAAATGAATGTTAGCAAGGCAGTTACAAACACCCTGTCGAATTTCCTTTTAAAATTAATTAACACATTATTTGAATGTCGATTTTAACTGTAGAAACAAATTGCACCGTTTGGTTTGTAACAACTGCAATTTAAATATTTAGTTTTAAAATAATTAATCTAGTTACACAAACTTCGTGTTGCTGCGAACAAATAATTATTTAAAACAAACTACACAACGTGTGGAACTTTCTGTTTAACAATGAAGTTAGATATTCATTTAAAAAAAATGTATTCCAAAATATGCAAAATTAAAAATGAAATAAATACTACTTATTTATTTTAAATATTGGCATATACAGGGTCCGGCATTAGTGCGTCGAAGTACGATATATCGGTTATTAAAGAAGATATTAAAAAAATTGTTAACAAAATTATAGGCCGCTTCAAACTTTACATTTTAAAAAATTATTTTGTATTTACAGGGTGTTACATATTACCAGGTGAACCAGACATACTTTTTTTAAATGGGACACCATTACTTCAAATTTAGATTGAGCTCATATTCACCGTACTTTCAATATTGGGTTTCGTTACGTTATACAGGATATTTCAAAAGTTATAGTCAATTATATACAAAAATAAGTTTATTTCAACTTCTTGTATATCCTACACAAAACAACCTAATTATAATTCTTTTTTAAGCATAATTTTTGACAGTGTTACGAGAAAGTGCTATTTCTTTATTATTGCACATAATTTTGTCAATTTTTTCAAATGAATTACCCTGTATTTTATTCTAAAAAGTGAAAATACACTTTATGTTCTTTCATTTTTGTTTACTACTCTCTATTGCTAAAATTATTAATTTCTTGAGATATTTTCAATTCAATAACAGGGAATTTTTTTTTTAATTTCTATAATAGGTATCAAGTTAGTAATGAACAAATGACAGTATATTATTCAGTAACTGTCATTTCACAAACTTCTTTGAAATTGTGTAGTACTTATTAAAATGTTAAACTACTTAAATATGGTTCGAAATAAACTTTCTGGTTGAGTAATTAACAGACATGGTATGGGTACTGGGAGAATGTATAAAAAATTGTGTATTAGTTCAAAAAATTTACAAAGAGATATTATGAAAAAAAAAAACGAACAAAACCTGTACTTAAAGGAGAAAATGAATTAAACATGTCCGAATAATATTGCGTAAAAGTAAGATGCATCTATACCATATCCAGTTGCATCAAGAGTTACTTGAAGATGACTATCGCAGAAGGGTTGCATTTTGCGAATGGGGTCAACAACAAATTCATTTCTTTGATTTTGCCCTCTTTGGAGACGAAGTCACATTTCATAAATACGGAATTGTAAATAGACAGAATTTTCACTACTATTCGACAAGTAATCCATATCTTATAGAAACTCATGGTCAAACTAAGTGGTCTTTAAATGTTTGGGGTGGTATAGTTGGAGATCACGTAATTGGACCACATTTGTTTGATGGAATAGTGAATGTTCAGATTTATTTGAACGCTTTAGAAAATTATTTACCATTACTGTTAGAAAACGTACCCCTTAGCATTCATCAAAGAATGTGGTTATTACACGATGGAGCTCCGGTACACCACACTAGATTAATTTATAATCATCTTAATACCCATTGCATGGCCAGCTCGTTCATCAGAGTTAACTAAAATTGATTTCTTTATGTAGGGTTATGTGAAAAGCATGTGTATCAAGTATTTCCAACCACAACAGATAAAATGAAGAATAAAATACAAGAAATATTAATGTTGAAATGTTAAGATGTGAGTTGAGAATTTGAATATCGACTGCAATATTGCATTGATGTTTTTGGGGGGAACTATTGAACACTTATTATAAAATTATATCACTTTATAAAAATTTTGTCTTAATAACTAATATTTTTTGAGTTTTTATAATAATAAGTCACACTTTTATTTGTTTATGGCTAACTTGTTTTAATAGAAATTTAAAAAAAAATTTTGTTATTAAATTGAAAAAAGCTCAGAAATTAACGATTTTAGCTATAGAGAGTACTAATCAAAATTGAAAAACATAAAGCGTATTTGCATTGTTTAGAATAAAATACAGGGTGATTTATTTGAAAAAAATTGACAAAGTATGTGCTCGCCTTTACGTCTCGCTCTATATTCCATTGATGCAATAATAAAGAAATAGCACTTTCTCGTAACACTGTATCAATGTCAAAAGTCATGCTTAAAAGAATTATAATTAGATTGTTTTGTCTAGGTTATACAGGAGGTTGAAATGAGCATGATTTTCGTATACAATTGACTATAACTTTTGAAATATCCTGTATAACATAATAAAACCCTATATTAAAAGTACGGCGGATATGAGCTTAATCTAAGTTTAAAATAATATATAGGGTGTCCCATTTAAAAAAAAGTATGTTTGGTTCACCCTGGTAATATATAACACCCTGTAAATATGAAAATAGTTTTAAAATGTAAAGTTTAAAGTGGCTTATAACTTTTGTTAATAACCTGTTTTGATATCTCCTTAATAACCGATATATCATACTTCGACGCACTAATGCCGCACCCTGTATGTAGATTCATCATTCTTAATATGTAAAACTTGACAACTACAACTTATTAAATATATTCGTTTGTTCCATACATATTGTTAAAACATGTGCTTGGACACAGAAAAACTCTCTTGAACATCATTGAAAGTTATAGGAATTGCTATGAAATCAGATAATTTGCTTCTTTTGAGATGTTTTATAATATTAATAATATTACTATCCCCTCATTGTTTTAAGCGTCTAAATAAGTATTTTTAATTAGGTCGCCAACTTTACCTTTATTATAAAGGTCAAATATATATATATATATATATATATATATATATATATATATATATATATATATACTTCAAATAAGTAAACTTATTTCATGCCCCAGTTTATTCAGATTTTTTACAAGTTTTCATCACTCTTAAGCTGATGACACAGCTGGTCAATTTTAAGATGGCCGTCTTCCTATTGGATATAATATTGATATGTCGGCCGACATACGGGCAATATCTTCTAAGGGAGAAATTGAAGCGAGTAATTAGCCTTATTCAGAGTAACTTAAGTTATTTGGGATTAGACCGTACTTCATGTAATAATTTATTTTGATGATGAAGTCAATATCTCATTAGCGAAATATTGAAAATAAACATTTTACAAACTTTCAAATTATTTCGGTCTAATCCCATACAACTTAACTTCTACTAGGGGATATTTTCTTTGAATAAGATCCTGTTCAAGTAATTGAGCCTCGGATCACAATCCTTTTCTAGTCTTTTAGGTGCAGTAGCGCCAGCTTGGCCTTTCTGTCAATAACAAGAAAAATAGGGGTCAACCTCAAAAGATGATAAATACATGCTGTAGGGCAGGGATTCATATACATGCGAGTCTCTGAACTTTCTTGAATTCCTTCCTGGTTTTTAAGATCAGAAAGTTTGCGTCATCGGACAACACCATACGTAATAATGAAGCTACACATAATGCACTACTTCCATCGCAGTATTTTAGTTTTCCAATCCCATTTCTTTGCCTGCGAGTCTGTTCCACACTAACTATGCTTTGGTGACTTTGTTAGTAACATTTACTAGGTGTTCCTTTTAGTTCAGTTTCTTATCTAGTGTGATATCTAGGTATTTGATTGAGTTACTACAACTTACGACTGTCCCACCAACTTGGATTGGCTTAAGTCCGTTGAGTCTCTTTCTACTAGCGCAATTTTGCTGGTATTAATTCTCAACCTGGTAGATCTGCATCATCTCTCTGTCAATTCTAACCCTGTCTGTACGATGTTACAGAGGTTGTATTCATACTTGCTCTGTGCAAATATAACAATGTCGTCAACAAGTAGACTCTATATCAGAGGCGATAACACTCCGGCTCTGGGACGTTTCTTGAGGTATTTACTACAACGGTAAAGTTTTACAGTCTTGCTTCAGCCTTTTGAACCTCAGAAGTTCTCACAACCATCTGACTTAGTTTAGGACTCTACCATGCAGTATTTCTGCCTACCAATCGTGCGGCAACAGCCCTTGCTTCATAGGGTTCTATGATTGCACCGTTTACCTGGCGTTTGGGTTATCTAGATACTTATTAGGCAGGTTAGGGTCTAGCGAGTAAAGGTACTTGTCTTTTCCAAGCCCGTAGCTCGTCTACTTCCTGAACCGCCATTGTCAGATCTTCTCAGTAACTGGCTCATCAGTAAGGTTTGGAAGCTATCCTCCGATTTTTTCCTAAACCGATCTTTCCGAACCGATAGTGGAGGTGTCGCCTTGTTGTTTTAGTTGCTGCGGCTAACATTCCGTCAATGCTGACGGCCAGAACACCGCCTTTTCTTTCTTTCTTGGAGCGCTGGCTCACATGCAGGGCAGCATTAGAGTGACTTGCAGCCGGAGGATTTTCACCGCCGTGAGTTCCGCGCTTCTAGAGGCACAGAATGTGTTATGTGCTGTTTGGAGTTGTTGTCACCCTCTATAACTGCTTCGTTGTTGTCACAGTTTACAATCAACGTGCCTGGTTGAAAGTAGATAACTTCAAACCACACTAGACAGTTGTTATCATTTTCTATCCGGTTGATAATGGCGTCTTCAATCTTGGATAGTTTATCTGACGTGAGAATCACGTCCGCGTACTGTTCTGCCAGACTGCTACATTAAACGCTGCCGCGTAGGTGGTGCCAGTATCTTTCCCGGTATCTCTAATAATGAGGATTTTAGTTCGGAGGGTGGGGTGTTTCATCTGCTTAGCTCTTTCGCGGTTTTGAGGGCTAGATGCGTTCCTCAATTGCTTTTTTTGCGTGCTCTTGGATAGGTTCCGGTAGTCGATTCAGTGTCAAACTCAGGGATTTCTCATAACGTACCTTTGGCAAAGAAGCGAACATAGCGTCGCATCTTGACACCGTTTAGTTTTCTGCCAAATCTCAAAGTTGGCTATTTGTAGGAAGTATGATATCCTTCTGCGGGGCCTGGTCGTCATTCGTCGGTGCTGTTGTCGCAGTTGACGTGTTTTGCGACGTACCATAGGAGAGTGGTCTCTTGCTACATACTGTAGCCCGCGTCGGTTTAGGGATGGTGATCTCCTTTTATCTCTTCTGACCATTGAATGTCGGCTAGTTCGGGAAACTATTCTCCTCTCTGACTAGTCGATGAAGCCTGAGTTCCCGGAAGAGGAGTCATCTCCTGTAGAGTCAGCACCGGTCTGTCACTTGAATGATTAGTCTTCCGTTTTTTGCCAAGGCAGTAGCAAGGATATCCTCGTAAATTATTGTATTAAGTAAGCAGCATCGGAAGCTACTCCGTATGAGTTTCGCTATTTGGTCACAAATAGAAAAAAGCAAATGTAAGCTTACAAGATATTATTTGACAGTGATACCTAAAGTACTAGTTACTTTTTGTAATGATTAAATAAAACCAAACACATTTATTTCAAATTTCCTTTTAATGTCACAGGTAGTGTGTAGTTGTGTCCACCATAAGTTAGTAGATGAATGTTCAATTAAAAAAGACCTTGTCCTTTATTTACCAACGTGCACTTAGACTTTCATAATTAATATATTGCATGTGTACAATGTGTATATTATTGAATCTCATGAAGTACATAGTTTCTATTAAGATTCAGAACCAATAAAAATTCATCAGCATTATTATATTATACAATATCCTGATTTATGATTCATCAACTTTTACAAATCATATTCCTAGTGTAACTAATGAATTGACACAATATGAAATTTATTATTTTGTTACGGAATGCAACTTCCTCAGGTTCATTTCTTAATTCTCCTATATGTATCTTAAGCTGATATTATTTCTTGAAGTGTGCTTTTTTAATTCAAAACGTAAAAGAAAATTACACAAATTGACTACACAGGTTCAAAATTACATCAAACTAAAAATATATAACTCATATAGATTCATTACATTTAGCTGCAGCATAATAAATTTTCATTTGCAATGCATGAGTCTGGAATTACACTGCAAAGTTACTATATTATGATATACATTAAAATTTTTACTAGACGTACTTGTACTGTTGAATATAAATATGAAAGCGTCGTTACGCTATAAGAAGTTATAATTTTCTTTTTTGATCCTCAATCAATTCCGGACAGAAAGTTGGTTTTTACAATTAATTATGTTTAGATGTAGTTTTGTCATATGCAGACAATTATAAAAAACAATAACAGATAGTTGATAAAAAAATTTCGCAGATGAGACTCATTTGAGCTGTAGCTGTTATAAGAGTTTACTAAGGTAAAGTTACAGGTGAATAAAGTATACTATAAAATATTACATGTACTTGAACATTTACTAAACCTAAAAATTAACAATTAAAAAAATTTAAATCATTGTGTAATAAGAAAATAAATATTTAATAATGAACCTGTATGACAATAAAAATAATAAATCGTATAAGAAAAAAAATCGTAAAACTGTTAACTTACTGTATAAGTTGTTTCCTTGACTGCAACAATGAGAAACAGTATGTCTATTGCGCAACAACCTTCCAATGAAGCTAAAATACTCTGTCCTCATTGCACCTTGCCGTACTTTAGGGGGACTGAAGACCCATATGTCAAAAAAACACAAATTGGTGAACAATGACCGCGATTCAGAAGAAAAAGAGTGTGAAGTTATACAGAAGCTAATTGAATACCTAACGGATTTCAATACATCAGTTCCAGTATTGAAAAAAATCCCAAAGTCAGCTAGAAACTTGCAGCTCATACCTTGTCCTCCGTTATTAAGAAATGTGTTTCCGTCAATGACGTTTGTACCTAAAGGGAGCTACTGTTATTTTCTTATTATTCACTCCGCGTGCCAATTAAGAAGCAAAAGGAAGGTCTTGGAACAGCTGTCAAGTTCAACTTATTAAACCCCTCACACTCTACAATTTCAAACTCTAAAAGAAGCATTCACGTAACCTTTCTAAAGTTGTCCAAGCCAAAGTAGATGACGGTGATGTCATAGGAGCAATCACATTACTTTCAATCAGTGATTTTATCGCCCCGTACAACAAAGACGCATTAGCTTCACTACAGTCAAAACATCCCAAACCATCAAGGGATCTCAAAGACCACCTTTGATGCTTCCATTGTTTTGATTGTTTTCGAGATGGATATGGTTCAACACGCAATTTTCAGTTTTTCGTGTGGCTCCAAGTAGAACGAATAATCTTTTGGCCTCAGCATTTGAAAGACCTCATCTCACAAAACTCAATTGTAAATAGAAGCAGATTGCCTCATGGGTCACAAAACTCGTCAACCTAATCCTGTCTGGCAGAGTAAACCCCCTTATCTAGCCTATTCTTTTCCGAACGTCACTTACAGCTTTAACGAAAGAAGATGAGGGAATACGACCTATTGCTGTCGGAATGATTTATCGCGCATCGCAGCAAAATTAGCTTCTGCAACTCAGTCAGGGAAAAAGTCGAAAACCACCTTCGACCAATTAAGTTATGCGATTTGGCATTAAAGGAGGCTATTGTTTATGCTGGGAGAAACCTACATTCAAAATAATACTAATACCAGCAAAATTATTTTAAAAATCAACTTTAAAAAACGCGTTTAACTCAATCAAAAGAGATAATATGCTTTTGGAGGCTTTATCAACTTGTCCTATGCTGTTTCTCGTCTTTCATCAATGCTACAGCTCGGAGTCCATCTTATTCTATAAAATAGACAGAATATCATTAGCAGTAGGAGCCCAGCAAGGGGATCCAAATAGACCCCTTTTTTGCTTGGCTATTCACAATCTAATTAAGGAATTAACCTCAGAGTTCAACGCGTGGTACCTCAACGACGGTACCTCTTGGAGGATCACCTGAATCTGTCATAGCAGATGTCACCAACGTCATCAGTGCTGGCAGACGTTTAGGACTAGAAGTTCCACCTAGAAAATGTGAACTCTTATTTCTCTTCAACCCAAATCCTGAAGTCATTCAGTCGTTAAATTTAGTATGTCTAGGAATCAAAATTATCACTGACGAACTTACCCTCCTGGGAGCACTTTTGCTAAAATCTGCCACCGAAGACATCTTAAAACAGTAACTCACCGCATTACAAAGCTTATCTTCAAGAATCAAAGGTTTGAACTCTCACGCTGTCTATTTTCTACTAAAATGTGATATTGGAATCCCGAAATTGAATTATCTCCTTCGATCAACTTTACTCATAAATTTTCACATAACATCTGATTGACAAATTTGATCAAGAGTTTTACCAAACCATACAGACAGAGCTCAACTCAATCATTCATAAAGCCTTTGGTTCTGCTTACGTTCCCTCTGTTTTGGAACCAAGTATCTGTAGAAATGATGAAAAACAAGCAGATAGAATGTTCCTTGTTCCCTGGACAAGTGGAAAGCTTTTAATTTTGGACGCCACGTGCACGGAAACTTTATTCCCATCTAACATCACCGTTTTCGCCAAAGTCTCCCTTAGTGCCTCTAATTTGGCCGCCTCAAACAAACGAAGAAAATATAAGAAGATTGTAAGAAAATGAAGCATAAAGACCTTGGGATTTTTTAGTGATGATGCCTTATAATTTGTTACTCATCTTAGTAACCGTTTTCGGGATGTTACAGAAGAACCAAGATCCAAGTCATACCTCACTCAACATATCAGTCGGCCTATCCAAATAGGAAACGCGGCAAGTGTCCTTGAACCCTACCTTCACAAACCTCTTTAGACAAAATCTACCTCTTTAGTTTATTTATGTTTTACAGTGTTTTTATAATTTATGTCAAACTATTTCTTTATGTTCCCTCATCAGTGCTGTTTAAATAAAAAAGTAACTTGTAATCTTGGTAAGTACTTTAATCTATAAAAAAATTCCAGATTCCTAATACTCAGCTACTAAAAATCTTGTATCAGCCACTACTGCGCCAATAGTTAGCCATGGCAAAATAGCGTGGTAAAAGATCAGTCAAGTAAAACCTTTAAAAATGTTGATCAAAAATTAAAGAAACAATATCGACTTGTAATTATTGTATTCTTTATTTTCAGAAAACAAACTGGACAAATGAAGGATTTGTCTGGAATAGGAGTAACAGTAATTATGGTGGTACCATTTTAAAACATGTGCTGCATTTTATAACTTTCAAGTTATCTTCTGTATTATCATCTAAATAAAAATTACAACTTGCACAAATTTCATTTGATATTTATTGATCACCTTTAGCAACGTCACTTTTAATTCGTTTATTTTTATCGTCCAGCTGAGGAAGTGGTTGCAACGTCTTGGTTGAGTCTTTTACGTTTTGTTGATTTTTCGCTCTTGTTTTCTTCTTTCTTTTTCATTTGCAGCTTTTTTTTTGACGTCCAATTTTATTGTAAGTGCCGTCTAAAAGCATCTGAAGAAATTGCAGCTGGTAGTTTTACTTTAGATTTTTTCTTTTCTCTTGTTGCAATATGAGTAGGAAAAAACAGATGATCTTGTATACAATCCCTGTTTTTATTTTTTTCTGATTTTCACTTGGTATTGTAATACCTTGTAATATTTTTATCTTATTATTAGCTGACGTTATCGACACATTTTTTCTATTGTTGGTTCATGTTTAGTTGATGAAGTGTCATTTCTTTCAAGTTTAATGATACTCGCCCCATATTCATCAATTTTTGTTTTGTTAAATTCAATGTTAATCAAATTGTTGTGCTCCACAGGTAAAACATTATCAAAATCTGATTCGGGTTCTATTTTGTTAGATTCAATATTAATCAAATTGTATTGCTGCATAAGTAAACATCATTAAAATCTGATGCTGTATAATTAGTTAGAATTCTGTGAAGTCAAATGTTATTAGATCTGTGATGTGTTGGAATTCTGGAATTATATGGTTGTCGACTATGTTAAGGGTACCGTCAGCAAGTACTTCAAAAGTTTGTACTTGTTTCTTTGTAATGTCAGAGTTTTTTTTATTTTCTCGATTTTGAAGTTTCTCTAAGTGATTTTGCATTTTGAGTAACTAACGGCTTCTGGATCAAATGGAAACAAAACTACATTTCCAAAAACCATTTCTAATTATTTTGGGCAATGACTTATCCTGAACCACCTGTTTCAATAATGGACTGATAGTTTTTTTTCAATTTGTTTTAATGGTTTGAAAACACTGACATCAGCTGGCTGCATGATATATGTAGTGTTCGGCGGAAGAGCGTATAAAATTATCCCACAATCATGACAGAATTGGCTTAGTTCTATAGATAAATAGAATTTATGGCCATCGACCAAAAGTAATACGGGCCTTGTCACATTATTATCTGCACACCATTTATCTAAACCATTTGTCATGTACTCAAAAGTATCACTTTTCACTCAATCACATCAACAATAAAGCTTTATCAGATCTAACGAACGGATAAACAACCATTAGTGTTAATGTTTTCCATCTGCGGAAAAAACGAAAAGTACCGCAATGGTTTCTTTTCGTTTCCCTTCTTTATTTCATAAACATTTTTGTAACCTTTTGGTGCCAACACTTTTCATCTTTTCACGCTATTAAAAAGGTCGTTTTTCTTTTGTTGAAACACACATTTTTCTAACTTCATTAACCATTTTTCAAAATCTGTTTCTTTTTCCATTGTCAAAATTGTAGTAGGACCTATTTTACAAGGGGTTTCCTTAACGAGCCCATGGAGCCTGTCCACCAAAAAAAGTTTTTAAGAAAAGTGGCTGACTACTGGTTTAATAAGCTATAATCGTCTGTTTTTTATTAATGAACACCGAAAGTACACACGGTTCTATCAGCGTGGTAAATACAGTCCAAATTGGAATATCAAATGAATTGCCCATAGTCAGCCACCTGGCTGACATCAGGTTTTTTTAATTATTTTAATAACCAAATTTTGACCCATCATTAATGCGACGCCAGTAAATAAATCTAACACTCAATAATTAGTGGTAACACTTAAGACACTTTTAAATACTTATTAAATGACACTCTAAATTGAGAGAAAATTTCTATAAATAGTTGCTACAACTCAGCTACAGCAACACAGTACTCTTACGCCAGTCACAGAAGCCAACATTTTTAGGTTAGAATATTATTAAGAAGTTGAAGGTATCGGCGGAAAATGTGGCTGAGCATAGGAGAAGAAAAATTCAACATGTATTTGTATTACATTGCTTTAACCACAAGTGGCTGACTTTAACTAACTAACTTTAACTTATCCTTCATCATTCGGTTAAGTTACAAGGGCTTTTAAAACCGCGAGGCAAGATTAGTGTCTTGGGGCGATTGGTTATGTTGTCGCGAATTAGATGCAGTATTTACTTGAGTGATGCGGTTGATGATAACATGAGCTGTTTGATGTTTTATATTACATAAGGGTGTTGTTGGTGTGTCTATTGGCGTGATGTTGTGGTTCCCAATTCTTGATTTCTCGGGATTATGCTTATTTCCTTTGATTACAGTGGAATACGGCCATGAGTTAAATCATGGTCATAAATAGTTGTCAATATATAATTTTATTTGATATTTTATAAATTACTAAATTTATTACAATTTTCATCGCGTCATACCGATAAGTTTAAATTCAAAAGTACGAGCAATGGCTAACAAATGAACATACTATTCATCTTACAAAAAAATACGTAAATTTTGTCGGAAAAATAAACAAACGCCGATTTTTCACGTAAAGTGAGAATCAAGTCTAGGTACTCTTCTGCCAGTGCTGCTACCTTTGTGTGGCTGCCGCGTATCTGGTGTCAGCCGCTTGTGTACTTCTTAGATTTCTCTGTCCTGATGATGAGGGTCTTGCAATTTGAGATGTGCGGTGTTTAGGCCTTTCGCGATTCTGAGGGGTGGTTTGAACATAAATCGCTTTCTTGTAGTCTGCTCTGGAAGCAAGTCTTGGTAGTTGATACAATGTCAACCTCAGGGCTTTCTCAGGCGACTTGCCTTCAGTCAAGAAACGAAGATAGTGTCGCGTCTTGGCACCATTTAGTTAATTGCGGTTGGTATCATCCAACCCACTAAGTTCGTCAAGTACAGAAAGTGGCTTTTGTTTCTCAATGTTGATAAATTCATATCCAGCATCTGAATCAATACAGATTTTTACAAATTATTATCAATTTGATAAATCATGTACATGACACCTATAAATGAGGTAACGACCACACAGTTGCTTCATTATTCTTTATAATTCCCTTATTAAAAAGCTTATAAAACCATCTTCGTAATATTACTTGTAACTGTTTTGGTCACTAATTAAAAGTACAAGTAATCTTACAAAAGCAGCTTGGAATGTAATTAGTAGGCAAGTGTACGGCTCATGCTTTACACAAACTACAATAGAGTGACAGAGTGCTTTAAAGAAAGCAGATATTCTCTAGCTATATTTTGGATATATCCAGCATACTTGTCAATAAACTTAGTAAATATAACTGCTTTTATATACCTGTCGACAAAGTTGCTTAATGCGAACCATTGCGTACGTGATCGCTAACACGGGTCGACACTAGATGTCGCAAAACTTACAGTTAGTAAATATCATTTCGATCAAGTAAGTACAAAATTCGTGGTATCTTACTTAAATAATAGACAACAATGTGTACGATCTAATGGGTCTTTATCAAATAACAAAACATACAGGTGTTTCACAAGGATCCACCTTTGGTCCCCTACTGTTTCTAATACATGTGAATGATTTTCCTAATTGTATAAAATCCGATTTAGGTAGGATATTATCTGCTGACAACACAACTCTGCTATGTAACAGTAAAAATCTACACTCAGTATGTAGTATGGGAATGTGGCGCAGTTACTTGCTCTGGAATGGTGCCAAGCTAACAAGCTTATTATTAACACTAACAAAACCAAGTAACTTCTAAGTTTTTGGTGCAGTTTTTGATGTTTTTCTGTTAGTTAAATAGACGCTGCAGTTGGTGTTCCTTTCCTTTGAACTTTGTAAGCGTTTACCAAATTAACTTAAATTATTTGTTTATGGTAGTCGCGAATCAACAACAAATCGCATTACAAACGCCGTATAAACAACCAAACGCCATTTAAGAGTGTAACCGAAGTTACGATTCATTAAAAGCCAATGCAAACAACGAAAACGCAAAATCTTGATTTTTCAAGCCAATCAACGACGAAACAATGGTGAAGATTACGATATATTCCGAAATTATGAATCAACAATATAATAATTTCATACCTCTGTACTGCAAATTTAGATTTGATAAGAAATTCTTTTCAACAATACCAGTATGGAATTTTATTAATTCTACGACTGCAGACGATTTGAATTCTTCAACCAATACAACGACAATAGCAACAATCAGCAATCTGCAACTAGAACGCAACTTTATTTCTGTTATTAACATCTGGATTGGTTGCGACATCCAGTAACAACCAAATTTTCCAATGCGACACTTTATCGATACATCAAATCCTGACGCCATTTCCTCCTATACGAACGGGTCATAAACTACTACTTGATATACGAGTAACGATGTACATATGTGTTATCGATCCATTACAATTTTTTATATTAACGATTGAACGAAATTACAATAAATTCTGCAATATTTATAAATGCTTACCCTTTTATTTAATTAAAAGGTTTAAAAACTTTGCACGAGCTTTTAACAACGAATAACGATCGCTAAGTACGCATGACCAATTGGCGAATTTACATAAGCGTTATATAGGAATTAAACAATTTAAAAAAGAGTTAAATCCTTTTTGCTGACCAAAGTTTTCTATAAGTATCAAGAATTTCTTACATCTGAATTAAATATTTAATTTTCTGTTGACAAATTCCGCTTTCTTGTACTCTCTCATCAAATATGATGCTATTTTACCTTAAACCACTTTTGACGTCTGTAAATGTTATATTAACATTATTAACAACAATAAATGTAAATGAATAAATAGACAAATAGATCCTGAACAGAAAATATAACCTTACTTGTATCTAAAAGATATCGATATCAAGGAGTTCTGTTACGTATTATATTATTTTAATTGTTGTTTAATAAATAAATCCAAAAAGAATCATCTAATATTTTACGTTTAGTCGTTCTGAAGTTATTTAAAATGTCTTATCACCTGCTGTTACTATAGTTAAGTCTCATTTCCTGGCAACAATCAAACGTTCCCAATGATTAAAAGGAAAAAGTCAATGTCTGACTACGGCAGGTGTTGCGTATCAAATTCTATTTAGATGTCCGAAAAATCGTACGTATCCTAGCAACATATATAAGAAATTCAATACGGATAAATTATAAAAGGCAAGGGACGAATAATGTAAATTACTTTGGATACAGCAATGAATGTGTATTCTCAAGAAGATATGGACACTATTCAGAGACGGTCGTGTAATGGATTTTTTTGTAAAATGATCTTAGATTAAAAAAAGTTGAAAGTAAGTTTTCAGGATCCTTTTAAGATTATATTCGTTGTAACGAAAATCTATTTTTTATAAATTTTTTTTAATTGTTGAAGAAATTTAAGCAAATAAAAAGAACCACACGATGAATCAATGCAACAATTAATGATGATTGTAAAAATCTGAACATTTAACTTGCATTTTTATAATTTAACTCCCAGCGTCTGAATCAGAAATTATTAAAAAATAAAATTATTCATCTATAAAATTTTGATGACAAAAATTAATATACAGACGAATTTATAGAACGTTGATAAAGTTTTCAAATTAAAATTTTAGTACAACAATATAAAAAATACACAAATATTGTCGATGGAATAAATATGAGATTCGTACATGGTAAACACATTTTTATTTTGTATTTCGTCTATGTGCAAAAAGCAGATGTAATTTCAGTTTACAAGCCAACACTTCGACTTTTACATTATGTGTAATGAAACAATGTAACGATTTTGTTATTCCACAAAGTATTTGAATTCAACTTTTTTTAAACAAGTTTAATAACAATTTAATATGGTTGTTCGTAAGTTCATTCCATTGTTCATCTAAATACACACAGACAACGTTAATGTTTTTATTTCTTCTTGTATTATGTCAACGTAATTAAAGAGAAAATTTATGAAAATTATAATTTGTGTCCAAAATAATCAATTCTTATGTGACCTGTTTTAATTCTATTATTTAGTTATTAATATTATATTCAAAAGTTCACTGTTTACAACGAAACATAATTTGACCCTTTAAGTATACAAATAAATAATGCAACACTAAAAAGGAAAATAATCAATTAACAAAGAGTTTAAAAATAAACATTCTTGTCAAAAGTTTGTTTGAAGAATCGACTTTCTCGTTAATTTAAAATAATAATGGGTTTCTTATAAAATTTTGGAAGAGAGTTTTATGGTTCCTGTTATTTTAAATTACATTTATCAAGGCACTTGCAAGGGGGCAACCATAATCGAGCAATATTTTCGTTTTTACTTTCATTAATTTCTAGTTAGGTTTTGACGAGACTTTACGTCACTTCAAATTAGTTAGTTATGTAAGTAGTACCTCAGTAATCGGATAGTAGCACCAACTTCTCTAACAAGTGATAAATTGTATATCCAAGATAAGGATTCTACTATGGGGATCCCGGAAATGTCCGATTAAAACTGACTATGCCATGTCAAAGTTCGTAACAAGTTGCCATGACGAAGTGTTTGTATTTTTGCTCTAGCATTTATAATAACGCTAGAAAAAAAAACAAAATAGAAATTTTTAAAATTCGATTTTTTTCACCTAATCACACAACTTTTTTTCCATGTAACCGGAGTTGTATCTATTATCATTTGCGAGGTCCCCATAGTGAGAATCCTGATCTTGGACAGAGTGTATACATAAGTGTTTGTTTTAATTTTCTTCTTTCCTACATTTTAATAAGTAAATTAATCAAAAAAAGTGGTCATTATAGTATTGTGACGTAAGTGTTATGTATAGTGCCCCAGAAGATCAGTACAAACCTGCATGACTGTGGTGTCGAAACCGTGTGCAATTGTGGATTCGTTCGTCTTGGTAAAGCATATGCTTTAAGGTTTTGAAAACCACTAAAATTTATATGTCATAATATTGATTAAGGATGTAAACAAAGCATGGCAAAGGGAAAGAAGAACATACACAGATTGAAGGATAAACAGGGACAAGTTGTTAACGACAGAGAAAAATTTTAGAGGTTGTCGAGGGTTTTTTACCGAGAACTTTATAGAGAACCAGAACAACAAGAAGAACACCAACCTTTAACAAAGATAATAAACCAAGGCTCAGAAGAGATGCCGGATATAACACTGCAAGAGATACAAGGGCCCTACAGGAAATGAAGAACAATAAATCTCCGGGAGACGATGGAATAGTGATCGAGGCAATAAAATGTGCTGGGGAAAGACTCCTGAGGACCCTAACTAGACTCTTTAATAAATGCTTAGGAGAAGCGACAACGCCAACTCAGTGGAGCAACGCAGAGGTAATTCTGCTGCACAAAAGGGGATATCGCCGATCTCTCAAATTATCGTCCTATAAGCCTACTTTCTCATGTGTACAAGATCTTTACAAAGATACTCACAAAGAGACTAAAAATAAATTAGAACTTTACCAACCAAGAGAACAGGCAGGTTTTAGGTCGGGATATGGCACAAACGATCACCTACTGGTAATAAAAACTTAATTGAGAAATGTGCCGAATACAATAAACCTTTGGTGTTGATATTTCTTGACTACGAAGGCTTTCGACACAATAAATCACAATAAATGTTAGAAGCTTTAACGGAATGTCGAATAGATCACCGCTACATAAATATAATAAAACATATATACAAAAATGCTACAGCGAGAGTGAGAGTAGGAGATCAACAAACAAATAAATTCCCCATAGGACGTGGAGTTAGACAAGGAGACACCATATCGCCAAGACTCTTCACTACGCTACTAGAGTATGCATGCAAAAGAGCTAACCTGGATGAAAAGGGCATAAATATAAATGGCGAGTGGCTCAGTCACCTGAGATTCGCCGACGATATAGTCTTGATAGCCGACCAAATGGATGATGCCAGGGATTTGTTGGAGACGCTCTATCTCTCCTCCCGAGAGGTGGGACTAAAATGAACATGGCCAAAACACAAATTATGACAAACCTCGTGCTCAGCGAAAGCATAGCTGTTGCTGGAAAGGCAATTGAGCAAACTGTGTCATACAAATATCTGGGACATGAGATTTGCATAGGCAGAGACAATCAAACAATCGAACTTAACCGACGCATAAGACTTACCTGGGTAGCCTTCGGAAAATTAAGCCATGTGTTCAAGTCAGACCTTCCAACGTGCCTTAAAAGAGACTTTTTGATCAGTGTATATTGCCTGTATTGACCTATGGAGCAGAAACATTAACACTGACCAGAAAAACGATACACAAAATCCGTGTGGCACAGAGGGCGATGGAACGGGTAATGCTTGGCATTTCTATTAGAGACAGAGTCCCAAACAGGGAAATACGACAAACAACAAAAGTAGTAGATGCAATAGAGAATAACCACACTCAAATGGAACTGGGCAGGGCATGTCGCCAGACTGACAGATAACAGATGGACCAAGCGAATATTGGAATGGAGACCAAGACAGGAAGCGTATCGAAATAGGGGGACGCCCTCCAACGAGATGGACCGATGACCTAAAGCGTTGCCAGGAAACTGGATGCAGGCGGCGCAGGATCGAAGCACATGGAAGAGATTAAGGGAGGCCTATATCCAGCAGTGGATACAAGAAAGGGCTGTTTGATGATGATGATGATGATGTAAACATTATAGGAGGTAAATAAAAATTTTGAAAACAAATAATAGGTTAATGGTTTTGCTATTAGAAATCAGCTGAACTTCAAGTTGTTTTCTCAAATTTCTCAACAAAAATAAAAGTAAGTTTTGATAATGAAAAAAGAATAGTATTGGGTTGCCTAAACAATCAACATTCCTACGTTTTGACAATAAGACTGAAAGAAAAGTCATTAATAAGCAAATAAAAGCTTTATTCCCAAGGAACAGCTTTCCAATGATATTAGAACTACATTCAATAGGAAGGTTACAATAAATAAACATAAAAAATTACTAATTTTTATTAATGAATTTTCAAAAAGACCGTGTAATTCAGCTGATTTCTGTTAGCGAGCGCTATGCACAATAATTTTAGATGCGTTGTGATACCGAAACCATTTTGTCACACTTGAAAAGGGCAAGCAGGAATTCGAAAAAATCAGTTCACAATGCTAAATCCCTGACTGGTTTTCAAATGCACCACCGTGTGTACCTGGAAAACCAGGACAGTGAATGCAAAATAAGATTAAATTGTATTGAATAGCCTGTTCTCATCCTTGTTTTTTACTGATTCCTGGCTATTTTTTATTACTTTCTGGTCATTTTTTAACGCTTACAAGTATTGAAATATCTTCGAAACCATATCCCTAGTTTGCAAGCGCGCCATCGGCAAAAAAAACGAATTTATAAAACTGTTATTTTAAAGACACACGCGCACTTATTATCCACTTTAAACAACGTAAATTTATGATAGATAAAATGATAATACCAGCTCTCGCGTTTGTAAAATAAAACACCCCACACCTGACACCAATGTTACAAATATTATCATGTTTTTGTCCGCATTCACAAGCGCGAGATAAGTATAAACACAGCTAGATCTTTTTATACTATTCAGAAATTATTTATTTAACACGTACAGTTCTTATAACTTTGATAAATGCACACAATGATTACACGTTATAATTTATATCAACTCGTATTCAATGAGAACTTTTAACCGAACTTCAACAACTACATGACTATATAAGTTGTAGCATACATAATATTATAGATAATACTGACTATTCAGGAGAACAAAGTTCTTGTTCTTGTTACACGTTATAATTTATATCAACTCGTATTCAATGAGAACTTTTAACCGAACTTCAACAACTACATGACTATATAAGTTGTAGCATAATATTATAGATAATACTCGACTATTCAGGAGAACAAAAGTTCTTGTTCGCTGCAAATCATTTTAACTTATTTGAGTAACTCCAGTGGCGCAACAATTCGTTATAATTGCATTACGTGCATACTTGCAGTTGGTTAACATTATCAATTGAACTGATTCTATAAAATTCTGATAATTTAATATAACTATTTAAAAAGCTGATCCTCAATTATTCGTTATAACACACCATTTACAGGTGTGATGTTAGCAATTTGGTCAAATCAAAAAGTGTTAGTATTTAATTATCAGATACGTGTATGGCACGCCATTAAATTTTTATAAATTCTGATTTATTTAGAAATTTATTTCAAAATAATTGAAAACCGATTAATCAGTTAATCGATTTACATAGTCGACTTTCGAAATAGATTTCTAAAAATCAGTTTTGAAGTCGACCATTAAAATCGGTTGACATTATAAATTGAGGCTTTCAATCGATTTTTTAAATCGGTTCTTAAAATGGTGGTTTTTATCAATTGTAACAGCAAACATAAATGCTGTTACTAATATTATTGATTTTCAAAAAATCAAAAAAAACGCAAAATTAAAAACTGTCAAAAATACACGCATAAAAGCCAGAGAAAAAAAGCCCGCTAATAAAAAAAATCGCTTGAGGTCAATGTCTAAAATATCAATTTTAAGCGACCAAACGATCGAACTTTTGATACCTTATGTCACAGCCCAAATATATTCCAGTTACCGAATGTCAGCAAAAAGGCTCTTGGAGTATATGTCAAACCATAAAGAATTTACTGCAGAATCTATGGAAGGGCTCCCATCAATATTAAATTCTGAAGGTGTTGGTGCCCACAAAAGTGTGGAAAAGTGGCAAAAGTACATTTTTATATTTGTTTCAAACATAAAACTAAAATGCCAACATAAAAAAATTTAGACATAAAATTGTATTTCGAACAAATGTTTTAAGTGACGGAATTTAAAATAATACACCATGTTATGTACTGTTTGATTTAAGTGTGAATCTTTTAATATTCTGTTGGACTGAGTGAAACAAAAAACTCGAGCAAAGAGCGCTGCCATAATGAAGCACCAAAGTGGCACCGGAAGAGGAAAACCTTTCTCGGCAATGCTAACTGACATTGAACTGAAGCTGCTAGAGTTCATTGTGTGGGAGGTGGTGACCGGCTTTGTTTCGATACCCGCAGCAGGGTTCTCATCAGAGGTAAAAAGAGATTATAATAATAATAAAATAACAGAAAAGAGGATGTTAAATTACTTGACATTAAAATACTTTTATTTGTGTAAATTTCAGTCATCTTAATGTATTTTTTGATTTCCTAATTACACAGATTCAGTTTGAGCAGAACATATCTCCACCTATTCTAACGGCTAGCGAAGAATTTGTTGCAATTCCTGGGCCGTCAGTAGAAGAAGGTGATAGTAGTATCGATGCTGTTGATGTAGACAATGCAACGCAGGCTTTAAATAAAAATTTAGTTACGCCCTAACACGATGCTACCTCGACACCAAATGAGCAACCGCCAATAAGTAGAAACAAAGATAGTAAATTAATTTTGTCTTTATACATGATGTTATTTACTTATTCACAAGATAGTTAAAAAAATATTACAACTTGTTACAGTAGAATCTGATAGAGCAAGAGAAGCAGGAAAATTAGAACAGATTCTAATCATTTTCATATAATATCAAACTTGTACATTTTGAAGTAGGATTAGTGAATTAATTTGCAAAATGCAAACACTAACATACATACCTACTTCATTATTTTTAAGGGATAGAAAAGAAGAGGTGCCATGCACCTACAGCTTACGCTGAAAAATTTGAAGCGATGGAAGGAAAGAAAACGAAAATAATGGATAAAATAAGTGATTCATTGGCAAAAATTGCAGAAGCAGAGTCAAGGAAAGCCGCAGCAATAAAAAGAATGTGTGAAGCAATCATTTTAAAATTTCAGTAATTTTTGTTTTTAAATCTCACTGTAGTGATTATTTTTTTTTATTTTTAATATTAAATTACGTTATTAAAATATTTACCACAGGAAAGGAAATTATTTAATTTAAGCTGCTTTCTAACATTTCGAGAATGCCCCAAAAATTGTTATTTAAGTTAATCAAATTGGGTGGAATTTGCTCCATTTCCAATTGCCTTTCAGCCCACGCCTCCTCTTCGGTAATGGGATCTGGTTAGGGAGGTGGGCATCTATAGTACAATATTGTGTAAGAGACAGCAAGTTAGCATTATTTGGACCGCTGTTTCTGGCTTGAAATAAAGGGTCCTGTGGCGGAGTAGGCAGCGCCAACGGGCCTTCAAAATCCCAAAACAGCGTTTCACGCTACTACCTGCACGGCAGTAGATGTTAATGTGTATGTTTTCTTAACGGCAGATTTTTGCGCAGTAGTAAGTGAATTTGTAAAAAAACGTCGGCAGAAGCGCAATTTTTTTACGCGGCGTATTCGGTTGGCCTAGGAAAGTCGCGAACAAAGTAAAATGGTGACTATGTGCAGGAAAAGAAAGTTAATTGTTGCATTTTTATTAAGAGAAATTATAGACAATGACCAGGAAGAAGAGGTCTTGCTGACGGAGTATGCGAAACCCAGAAAACAAGTGAGTGATGTGTTAAAAAATCGGAAAACTGAAGGAACAGTTTGATCAAGACTCATCTCCTTGATGAGGAAGAAAAGTTCTAAAGGTATTTTAGATTGACTCGTGAAAGGTTCTCCTTCATTTTAAACCTAGTTGAAGATGAGTTGACAATCTCTTCTTACAACCGAGTGAAACAACCTATAAATGCAGCTGAAAAATTGGCTCTAACGCTAAGGAAGCAAGCAAGTACTCTAAAATATGAAATTGTTTTTTATTTCTTAATACAAAATAATCATTGGTATCCTTCTGAATTCTACATAAGTACATATTATCTATAAAATCCGTGTTATTCCAAATTATCCCTTTGTAAGGCTTCAACAAAAGCTTGAGAAACAATGTCAGAGGAAGCTACTGTGTAAGGTGAATGTGGAGTGGCCCATGGTGATGATGTTGACAAGGGGAATAGAACGACTGGTTTTCATTGTAGTCAATATTCGTAAATCCTGTGTTATGTGAGACGATTGATTGCTGGTTTCGTATTTCCATTTCGGTGACTACTTTAAAACGGCCGCTTTTGTCTGGGTGGCAAGATTTTGTCGGAATTTTTTTACCGTCGCTGCCATTGTTTTAAAAATAAGTCAATGTCATTATCATTTTTGGAGTTCTGGGCGTGCCATGAGATCTTCGATGCACCTTTTAAAATGTCCCCTGTCTTGCCTCTGCCAAATATTTTGGAGAGAAACACTTTCTTTCCTTGTTTTAGAAAGGGGTCGAGATACGGCACTGTCTGATCATTGACCATCTGCAAATGGAAGTTCCAATTTGTGTGAACTGAAATGATCCTGGGCTAGATGAATGCGGGGACGTTCGTGCAGGTTGATCCTCCTCATGATGTTCTTCTAGTTCGTTAATGTCTATTCTCTCATGTAAAGTTTATGCTTCAGTGTCGGATGGACTCAAAACGTTAGTAAAACTTATCCTCTCGTCTGCTATAGTATCCAAAAACTGCAACCGTTCCCAGTATATAGCGCTTTTCTTCTTAGCAACTTTTACCTTTTTCTTCTTTTTTCCCTTTTGTAGTGATCTCTCATACTTTTCCAACGTTATTTACACTCGTTTCCTGTAACAAAGATAACAATAAAATTACTATATAAAGGCCCCAGGACCTACCCCCTTAAAATTCTTAAACGCAAAGACGTATCGAGCGATAGGTCATTCGATAGGTCACTCTAATCTCTTAATCGTTTTTTAATTAGTCTTTTTCAAAATAGGTCGGTTTCAAAAAATCAACGCCAAAATAAAAGGATGACCTTGAAATGAGCTATCACACGATATCTCTTTCAATATCAATAATTTATAGTTTTTGTTAAAAAGCTTAAATTTTATTGACAAGGTTTTGAGGTAAAGCCGTTGTAAAGCAAGTAAATGTAAGAAAATTTTATAAAATGTACGACTGTGCTATAGGGAAATAAGGCCGCTGTATCTCAATGCTAGATGAGTGCAGTCCAGTGCACCTATAACTCCTGGCATTCTTGTTTTTTTATAGAATCTAGAATTTTAAAATATTCATAAGTATACAACCAGACTCTGTATTAAGATAAGAATGATTAAAAAAAATATATGACAAATAGATATAGTAGTTTCTCACAATTTACCATTTCTATCTGTAACTACGTGCTTGATAATGTTTCTTTCAACTTGGAACACAGGAAATTTTATTTTTTCTCTCATTAAATGTGACACAATGTTGTTTGACACTTCGTTTATGGCCCTGCTTACCAACGTTTGGCTCATTGGACAGCTGAAGTCTTGCCCAACAGCATTTTGGTACGAACCATGAGCGAAAAAATTGATTGCAGCCAACACCTATAAATTAAATTAGAATATTTATTTGGAAGTTCAGTTATATGCAAGCTTCCAGTATTACTCTGCCCTAATAATTTACGTTTTTTAGAATGTAGAGTAGGACACATTAAAGGTAATTAAAAGGATAATGAGATAATGCACATGTAATTTGCTTATCTCCAATGGAGACTAGATTACTAAAATATGTGCTAGGGTGACGAAGGAAGGAAATATTGAATTCTGTCTACAAACCCTCGACTCAACACTTGTTTTGGTTAATTGTCTTGATTGACTTATGTATGGTCTTAAATCTTCAATAAGATTTAGGATGACGCGCTGAGGCATTCTGGCATTCTAAACGGTGTGGCAGTTTCTTGTAGAACTCTCCGCCTTCTGCGTAAATTCAACATACTTTCTTGAACCTCTTCTTCAATATCGTTTAAGAGGTGGATGTACCTGTATCCCTCCATGGTGGATGTTAAAGTTTAAACAACCTGATAACCCCCAATTACAGTCATTTCCTTCATCAGGAGTCTACCCAAAAATATTAAAAAATGAAACTGAAGCAATGTTTATGTTAACTAGATGAGAATTTTTAGGTTAAACACAGGTTATATGGGAGTAAATGAAATGAGAATAACTTACCTTATTACAGTGGAGGTATTTGGTGATGTTTTTGTTATTAAAACGTTAATATACAGGGTGGGGCACTAATTTCAACGAATTATTCTATAGCATAAAAACGACATATAATTTAAAAATTTTAAAGCAAAATTATTTGAAACCATATTTTAAAAATATTTTTGATTGTACAGGGTGCTCTAGAAACAAGTGCCATATCAAAGTTAGGTTATTTTAAATGGATCACTCTGTATTTTTTTCTGTATAGGTACATGTTTCTGGAGCACCCTGTACAATCAAAAATATTTTTACAAATGTGGTTTTAATAATCTCGATATATGTATGCCTTTAAGATTTCTTACATTGTTTGTCGTTTTGATTGCCCAGAATAATTTGTTGGTAGTGCCCCAACCTGTATATCAATAATCAATCATATAAACCTAAATTGAACCAGTCAAAATACTATAAAACACTAATTCAGGTAATTTTATTAGATGTGCGTCTATAATGTCGGACTACTTCTCGCCAGCTGTTTGACGCGCGATACAAACGCGATACTAGAAGACTAGTTGTCGATTGCTTTGTCAGTCGAAAACGTTACAGAATACAAACTGTTGTATTTGAGTTGACAACTAAGCGTTTCGATCGCGTAGTTGTCGATTGTGAGATACAGAATAACCCTCCTGGGCTATTATTTAAGGAAATAAATGCCCGTCATCAGTCTTATAGGGACTTTTCTTCCGGTTAGTTCTTTAAGTCTAGTATTGCTGCTCCAACAAACTAAGATTTAACTGTTTTAATTCTTTTATTGTAAATTATGCATATTCTTCAAGGAACACTTGTCAGCATAAAACTGTCATTGCTTTGTACGGGTACATGGTCGGTTTTGGCAAACGTAAAAAACTGTAAAGGAAACCTTTTACAAATAACTACCGTTTTTAACATTTATCTCTATTATTATTATTCACAATATTAGTGGGGCAACCGCTACAGTATATTAAATTAATTAGTGAGAGGTGTGCTGCGGAAAGGGTAGAGGTTGCATTATTTTTAAACATTTTAAAACTAAATGGTTGGATTTAAATATGATTTAAAAATCGATTTTAACAACCGCCACCACTAGAATAAAGTACTTATACTAATTAAAATAAATGTAATCCTTTTACTTCCAAGGAGAAATTGTATATATTTTTGTTATTAAATCATTTTAACAAATAAAATCATCAATTTATTCATTAACAATCAGACGAGAATTTTGATTTTTGAAAAAAATAATCGAAAACTGTTTGATAGATAAATCGGTAAACCGGTTTTCTTCTCCCCATGTTACAAACTTGTAGAGTTCTTTGAACAGCTTTCCAACTATAGTGTACGTCAATGGCGGAAATTGATGAATTGTGCCCATTTCATTACATTTCTAAAATATTTTTATTTGCGCAAGTGTTTAAGAAAAATATAACATTATTTATTTTTCATTTCTTAATGGGCTTTTAAAATTTTAATAGTAAGCTTCCAGCGTCAGTTTTGACGGCTACTTCTAAATAAGCTTTGAAGGCAAATTGAAAGATTCGTTGTTAAAGCACAATAGTGTTATTATAATATCTATAAAGTAAAGTGCATTATAGTTGCATATACCGAAGAGTACTCTTAAAATTTGAAGGGTACTGAAACCCTATACAAGAACTAACAGAAAGACAGAGTCTTGTTAAAATGTATTTATTTAAGATTAATGTTTTGTTCGTCTTTATACAAAAGTTCTTTTTGCCAAATTTAATTAATTTCCATACTAATAGATTATTTAAAAAATAACGAAAGCTTCTTTTTAAAAAATATTAATTAATTCAATATTCTATGTGCGAAAGCTGAAAACTGCAATATCAGTTTGTCAAATTATAAACAAACACATGAACAACAGGTTTATGTGTTCACGTAAAAACGTACATGGTTTGGTGCAATACAAACGGCTTCAAAGTGCAAATATTTATAAAACTGATTGGATCAAACAATATCAGTATTATTTATTTGACAAATCAATAAAGTTTGTTTGATATAAAATTAAGTTTGAAAAATAGTATAAATTCTGTTGATTTTGTTTCCTTAAAAGTTTCAGGGATTAAATTAATTCAAATTTTAGAGTACATTAATTATTGTTGAATTTTTATACGGAACTTTGAACTTTGATGAGACTATAGTGGATTAAGACTAGAATTTAGAATTCAGTTTAATTGGTTTGGTAATATTTCATTTTTAATAGTTTGCTGACTAAATTGTAGTTTGGCGTTTTTCTCTCATACTATTTTTTTTGTTTTAAAATAATACTTACTAGCGCCGATAAATATGTAAGGGAAATTCAGAATCTGGTTTGTTACATATATAAACCGAGAATGTTTAATGTTCATGTCGTACAAAATGGAAAATAGAAGTATAGCGTAAAAGTTAGCGTTACAGCGTTAAATAATTTATAATCGTCTGCGGTCACAATTAGCGGTCGTTTTTTGTAATAAGTAAAAGACTTGCTGAAATTAAAAATACATTAACATTGTTTCATTTTTTGTTGTTGCAGACAACGGGACGACAGTGTTTTTATTAGGAGAAGTTTCTCCGCAACCCAGAATCACGTCGGAAAACTTTACCCGATCCTCGTCCGCAGTTCCAGCTGCCCCAGGAGCTACAATTGCTAGCTCAATGATGGACACGACAAGAGGAATTGATCGTTCAACATTGGGCACCGAGCCCGTACGTCACAGTTACGGTCGTGGTTTACCCGTACCTCATTATCACCTGCCGGATTCGCGTTGGGGTCCTTTTTTTCGAAGAAGGACAAAGACGCATAATGTAACTGCAAGGGTTGGATCCACGGTCAGGCTCGATTGTCGCATTGGACTCCTACAGGATAAAACGGTCAGTGACTATATTTTATTACTCGACTGTCATGAATTACAGATGCAGACCCGGAATTTCGAATTAGCTTCTTTTAATTAAATTTCGCGTACCTCGCGTTTTTTGAATTTGATAAAATTATTACTTATGAACCGATCACATACATTTGTTTGAGATAAATATTATTATGGAGAATTATACAGGTTGGACATAGCTTAGTTTTAGTTTACAAAAAGTCAAATATTATTTTAACAAAAATAGTAGATAGCCACAAGATAAATAATCTAAACATCCTGATTATACCGGGTGTTCCATAAAATCATTACAAATTAAACATACGTTTGTTTGAAGTGAATGATGTAGATTTTTATCAAATTTGTATTTAGCTTGTTTGATCGTTTATTTTAAATACATACACCAAGTGGTTCCAAAAGTTATGCTACAATATACCAGGTGGTCGAACCAAAACAATTGTAGGGCTTTAAAATAAATATCCAGAAAAACGCTAGGACACGTCAATTTTGATTTGAAGAGGATTCACTATCTGCTTTCTTTATCCGCTCAAAATTTAACCCTCTACCGGGAGGAAGCACAACTTCCTGATTTTAGATAGAGATGACAAGTGTTGCAATACATCATTTTGAACATTTCATCAAGTCAATAACAAAATTAAGGACCAAATAGTAAAAGAAGCAATATGAAAAAAAAATAACCAATATTATTGAATGTTGTCAAATTACACCCGAATTGTTGGGAACGTTTCGAACAAAACCTGCATGGAGAGTGAACTTCCAACATTTAATAAACTAATCACAAGAGTTAATAGGCTTTTCATTGGTTATTTTTTTTCTCATTACCTCTTCCACTAGTTTTCTCTCATTTCGTTATCGATAAAAATTTTGAAACAAAACTAGAGGTGAGATAGTACTTCAATAAGATGGGTCACAACACCTCTCATCCCTATTTAAAATCAAGTGGTTGTGTTTCTCCTCAGTAGGGGTTAAAGTTGCGCGGACGAGAAAACAGAAAAGTTGGTCCCTTTCCAATCAAAAATTGACTGGTCCGAGCGTTGTTCCAGATTTTCGTTTAAAGCCCTAGGTTTGTGGTGTAAACTTTGAGTTGGACCACCATGTACTTGTTTACATATTTAACTTAATTCTTTTTAAGATTTTTTTTTGTATGTACAGAGTGATTCAAAACTTTTTCTTGTTTTTTTTAAATAGAACTACCTCATTTTGATATCATAATTATAATAGTTATTTGAGTAGGACGAAATCACACTTTTTGGCAGTGGTGCACACAAAATTTTTTTGCCCACTTTTAATATAAATAAGGTACTTTGGAAATTTATTTTTAAAGGTTTATGATGAATGTAGGTATGACAGAAAAAATTGACAAATATTCAGCCCCCAAAAAAATCATACTTTGAGGTTGCTATTGAGTACTAAAAATTCAAAGGTATTGAGTTTGCGCAACACTGATTGTTTGTTAACATCAAACTATTAAAAGGTCAGGAAAAGAAGTAATTACAGATCAATAAAAAAGCAATTTGGGAAGGCTGTGAAAGTGAAATGTGGTAAAATTTTTCTTTTCTCACTATTTTTAATTACATTCTCTTTTTCTTTTTCATGTTCTATTTTTATCTTCATTATGTTTCTTACTATTTCTATAACGGCTTCCCAGTTTTTTTATCCTTCAATATTAATTCAGATACATTTTCTTCACGTATGTCTTTTCTTGCATTCAATTTCTAGATTTTTTTTTTGTTTTAAAATGTTTGCACTAAAAACAAGTATGTTTTGCGTTATCTTTTTCTTTGCAGTAATTGCATTTTTCATTCTTTGCCCTACCTATTCTTTATAGTGTTGAAGGCGCCATGTCTTGATATCGCTTGCGTCCTGTAATAATAATAATAAAATCTCCATAGAGATATCTGTGGAAGATGAACAAGGGTTATAGTACCGATAATTCTGTCTCTCACAGGTATCATACCACATAACTACACAAGAACCTACATACATAATATTTTGCCTCATTTTCTTTTTAGTACATCCTTAATAAATACTTTTTCTATTTTGGGTGACTTACAGAGCTATAAAAAGCACCTAAAATGATTTATTTATAGAAACAGAACAATTTTTATTCCGAACAGTGGTAACACTGATAACATTCAAGCTGTCATTACGTTCGGTGTGCATTAATTTAAATCATAATTAATGTTTAGTAGATTTATTTATCTACTTATTTTTATTTCCACCCATTTTTTTTTTAAATGAAATATGTTAAATGTACTAATTAAACTTAAACTAGCATTACAACCAAAGTTTAATGAAAATATTGCCACCTTAGCAATTACACTTTAAAATTTCTAAATTTAAAAACTCCCAAAATTTTATTTTAAAATCAATCTGAAAAGCCCAAAATAGAAAAAATAGTATAAAGAATTCGTTTCAGAAGACATTTTAGCGACTCGTATTTTCGAAAACTCCCGGTTCGCGGCTCGTTTTTTGAAACTGTCTCGTCTTATAAAATGTGTCTTCTGAAACTAGTTCTTTAATATACTGTTGTACTACTATTATACTACTACTATATACACCTACTGATTCCACAGATGTTTCTATTTTTGCTTTATTTTTAGTTTTTCTTTTATATTTTTGAATAGTAATTTTCTATTTGGTTGTTCTTTTATTTATTTCTATTACTTCAATTGCTACTCTTTTGTAGGCCAAAGTCACACATAAGCACAATTATCTAGTTTTTTTGTGTAATTTTGTACTCCATATTGGGACGCGTATAATACTGATGACGATACTGTAGCAACTAACAGTCGTCCTTTGCAGTCTGAGGGTCCACCTATCCTTAGGATAAGTATATCTAACTTCTTTATTGTATTATTTGCTTTTTTTTCCAATTTTATCAGTGCATGTCTTTGACCCTTGCGGTAGACCTGCTGATATCTCAAATTTTTCTTTTGTTTGTGATAGTAATATACCTCTCGCTTAGGAATGTTTTTATTATATTTACTAGGTTGTATGGACTTTACTATCTCCATCCAAGATACGGAGTTAAATGCAATTTAACATTGCAGGTCGCTAGGATTATATGTTTCCGGTTTTTATTCCCTTTTTATGTTCTTCCTCATATATGGTTTCTACGTTTTTATGAGTGTATGTTGAACGTTTCTTTTTCCTGTAACCAAATTGGTTACGATGTGGATTTCTTCTTCTATCTTCCTCTTCATGATTTTTCGAAAACGTTTTTAAATATTCCGAAGTTTAACTTTACGACTTGAGTGGTAATTGATCTGGTCCAGGGCTGTTTTATTTTTATTGTTAGAATGATTTCCTTTAGTTCTTCTATTTTTATTTCTTTTGCACTTTTACATTATCTTTATAGTACAATTCTATTTTTGGGTAGTTTTTGTATTTGTTTTTTTTTGCCAAGTCTTTGTTTTTCTCTGAATGTCTTTATTTAGTTTGTCGCATAGTTTGTTCCATTTCTTTTTTTTGCTATTTTGTATTGCGTTTTTTATTTTTTTAGCATGTTTATGTATCCCTAAATGTCTTCAGTTAGTTTTTTTACATAGTTCGTTCATTATTTTCTGTTGCTACATTTGCATCGCTTTCTTTTAGTTTTTTTCTAGGCTTCCTATGTTTTTTTAGTGGTTCTCTCACTTGTAATGCTTCTTAGAGTTATCGCTTTCTTTCTTATTGGATTTGGTTTGTAGATCCATCAATAGAGTGTTATTTATCGGCAAATATTTCAAATTTGGTTGGTCAGGAATTGTGGTGAATGATTTTTGTTGCCAAATGGTGATGGTGTGATGTCGCTTATGTTTTCTTCCACCTTCCTAACCGTTCAATTCCTTTATCCTCAGCGCTAGTTTGTGTGTGACCATTGATATATGTACTAATAAAAGTGTCACAATGTTTATCACACCTGTAATTTCACTTACGAACAGGGATTGGTTTTTGTTTGGCAGAGTCAATGTTTCGTATATGTAGAATTGTTGTTGTTGTGTTACGATTTTAGTATGTATTGCTTAGTTTTTGCTTAGTTCCTTATTTATGCTGCTTCTATTTTTTTCTATTGTTATTAATATTTTACTGTCTTTTATTGTGCATGTCTTGCTTCTAATAGAGTTTGTTTTGTGTTTTTATTACATCGTTTATATTCAGTGTTTTTTTGGGCGACCACTATAGCATATGTACTCCTTCTGTGGGTAAAAGTCTTGGTCTTGGTTGTATTTTGATTTGTAGATATTGATGTGATGGTCCGATCTGTTGTATACTATATATCTTTTGCATGGTTATTTCCATTTATGTTCTGTGTATCGGTATTTGTTTGTCTTCTATAGTTTCATCTTTTATTTTCTTTTAGTTTATTGTATGCAATGGTTTATATTTCTTACTTATAGGATCTTTATATTAGAGGTAGAAAAACAAACTAATTTTTATTCGACATTTCGGCTATATCCAATAAGAAGAAGCTATAAGTAATAAATATAAATGATTATGTAAAAAAAAAAATTAATTCGAAAAGCTACCATAATTTATTGTATACATCTTCGATATTATCTTCATATAAAACTTTTTTCTCTTTTGTGATCGTTGTTGTGTTTTTTTATTTCTCTGTTAATGTTTATGCTGTTGTCTATTATTTTTCTAATAATTTTATTTGTGTTTTTAATCTTTTCATTACTTCTATAACTTTATTTGCTATAAAGTTCTTTTTTTTTGTGTATCGCTTCAGTTAGTCTCCTCTACTTTTTGTCTTCTCTAACAGAATAGCATATCAGCAGTCGATCGCGTGCAAAGTTCAATCTGCTATAGTTTGTCTCCTCTTATCTAACTTTTTCTTTAAATGATGTTGAAGTGTAGTTTTGGTTTACTGTGGCTTCCATTTTCTGATTTTTTGGTAGCGACTTAATCGCCTCCCTTTTTTCCTTTTTCTGTCTTGCTTTTTTTTTTGTGTTGTTGTGCTTCTTGCAAAAGCTTCTGATTTTTGGTCCAATCAAAAGTCCACTATCTGTGCTTAGGTTAGGTGTTGGCGTTGTTTCTACAGGGTCTTCAATTGTAGTTAGATTTACTAATTTTTTCATATTAAGTCTCATTTCTCTTCCGGTAGTGCTGAAACATGAGCCCGGTTGCCTACTACATTTTCCAAACCGCAGCTGCTGGATTACGGTCGGTGGAGCGCTCGCTATCCCGACCTGCAATGGAATATCCCTCCCCTGTGCATGAAACGCTTCTAGTTCTTTGTCGTTTTCTAGATTGTTTTCCATGGGGTTCCCAAAAAATTTGTGGTTATCAACAAAAATCCAATCTTTTAGAATAAGAGATGAAAAAACTTCCCCTAGCCCTTGGCAACTTAATAGCTTCGGGAGTGGAAAAAACCAAAATAAATAGTTTGGCAGAGGGAGGCCGTAGTATACAGAACATGAGTTTGGCCATCAGACTAGTTGAAGCAAGATCAAACTTAGCCATTAGAACTCTAATAATGCCACTTCCTGTACTGACGACATTTTATGGATGCGGTTAAAATTTCACTTTAAAAAGTTTGCTCTCTCGAGTCACTCTAATTGGTTTTTATATTGATCTCTCGTTATTAACTTCAATTATACCTTCTCTGACAATGCGAGCAGCTCACGCATTGCCATGCACCAGAATAAAATTGTTGCCAATAAATAGATCATAGGGAACAGCAAAGCCTAAGGAACACTCTACTGGGAGCAAAGATCTTCTAGGAATAACGTACAATTCCAACCTCAAGTACACTATGTGTTCTGAAAAGCTCAGCTAATATTTGAGATATAAGATTAACTTCACATAACCTTCTGTAATCATTCGTTCACTTACAATTATACAACAAAACGTTTCATATGTGCGTAAAAACGTTTAATTTAGAAAAAAATTTATTAAAAAACTATTCTTTGTGTATCTTTCTGGTATCGTAAAGCTAACAAAGTAGTGTTACGGGAAACTCGAGAAATTATCATCATGGCATCTTTGGAACTTTGTTCAAAAATGATAATACTTATGAGAACCACTCAGGAACTGTCAATCAATGTCAAGAATGCCAGAAATAATTATCTCTACACTCACATGTTTGGTAGTCAACATGTTTTTTTTGTAATATCTTAGGCCTGTCACTTTTTTCGAAAATTGAATTAATAGAGTTTATTTTCTATAACAACGAAAAAAAATTACTGAAAATTTAATATAATTTGTAGATTAGATAAACAAGCATAGTTGTTTTTAACGTTTACATTGCCACTGAGACTTTCGTTTTAACTTTACGGAATAAAATTTTGTAACTACAGTATAACCGCTGTTTCCCACATTTAATAATCAAAACTAAAAAACAGTTTAAAACCAAACCTTTGCAGCGTACGACAACCTGAACCGCGGCTCAGATAACTGGGGTTCCATTGTACTTAATTATCGATATTCACAAAAAATGTAAGGTATCACCAAAACAGTTATTTTTAGATAAATACTATACATAGTACACTACATTTATCTATATTTTTATTGTCATTTTTTTTATAAATTTGTTGTTTTGTCTACTTTTTTAACACTAGCAAAAGAATTTGGTTACAATACATTCTATGCAATACAACAAATTATATATTTTATGCAAACCTAATTATTTTTCTATTTATTCTCCATCCAATCTTTTCTATCTATTACTTTCCCTTATCCACTCAATTCTTTTCCCATTATCTCCTAACAGTATTCTTTATTTCTTCCTTCCACTCTTAGTTCATTACATCCTTTTTATGTGTTCTAAGTTCTCCCATCAATCTCCACACTATCTGCACAATCTATTCTCGTTGTTCCACCAATATTTATTCTCCCTTTCTTTATTTCTCACTCTAAATCCTGTTATCGTTTTCCTTCAATCTCTCCTCAATATTTTAATCTTCTTTCTTACATATCCTCATCTTTTATAATATAATTTTTTCGTTTTTCTTATTCTTTATTTTTTGACCTTCCATCTTTTTAATCATTCTTTTTCCTCATTTCTCACTGCTCTGTTTGTATTCTTATCTTTTCTATTTTACTTCCTCTCGTATTATGTATCTTGGTATTTTCCTTTCTAATTCGTATCTACTTCAGTACTTTTCTTGTATCTTTTCTAGTTCTATTTATCCCAACACCTCCGTTTTGTACATCATCATTTCTTAGACTATCCTCTTAAATAGTCAAAGCCTTTTTCCAAGTCTGTTCCAAATATTCTCTCTCTTATTTCCTACACTTGTCTAATTATCTTAATTCCTTTTCTTTCCAATTCCTTTATTTGTTCTCATCCTCATTGTCGTAATTTAAAATATATCTTAAATACCTGTACTGATCCACAATCTCTATTTCTTCCTCCCACAACGCCATGTTTCTTCTCTTATTCTCCTATTTTTTTCAATTCTATAATTATTGTTTTACCCACGTTTGGCTTTTAACTTTTTTGCAAGCATTTGCTCGTTTTATTATTACTCTCCATATCCTCTTCTAGATCACCAATATATAAGGAAACCAGACAAAGACTTAACGGAGATTTTGTTTTAGTCCTCTTCCAGTTTGAAACTAGTTTTTACTCCTCTACACTATGGTTCTATAAATCGTGAATGATTTAATTATCAATTATTTTCTCTAGCTGATACATGTAGTCCTAGATTTTGTTTACAGTAATTATTATTTGGGATAGTAAAGACGTCAAAGATTAGTATAATCCTATCCGGAGATTATTGGAAAAACTTTTCAACCCTAAAACTGACAATGGTATTTATATATTTTTAACTTAGAATTGACTTACAGATATGATTTAATTATCTCAATATTTTCTTGTTAGTCAACATTGAGAAGGAATAAAGACCTTTGGCGGTTCGTAATTATGATGGGTAGATAAAATTTGGCAGCGGTAACATCAAATTTAATCCAATCAAACATAATTCATAATATCGCAACAGATGAAAGCATACCAAGTCTTATAAAAACGTAAGGTCGTTAAAAATGTTTTTAGTTTTGCTGTAATTAGAAATAGATTTTCGTTCAATTATTAATACAGGATAATAAACTATTTGATACCCAGGCATTTCTCGTTAGAAATCATCAGAGATAGTCTAGGTTATGCGTACTTATCACTGAACGAACGGTAATGTTAAACTCAAACCAACTAATCCAATTAAATCAAAAGTGAGTGATGCGAGCTAAGTCACCCCTTAGTGTTAATTCTAACACGTAGCGAAATTAAATCATAATTACTTAACACGAGGGGATGAAATTGCTCCTTTGTCAGGAATTGATTATATTACAAGAATATTGTTAAGAATATGCGTGTTGTTTTATCAGAGTGGAACAAAATCTGGAAACGCTCAATTATCTCACAAATGGGTAGTACAGATTGTACAACATTTTGGATAAGTATATTTTGGGATACAAAGATTCCAGATTTGACATCTGCAATGTTGCCAGATTTACCGTTTTTCTGATATTATTACTAACTTTGGTTTTTAAATAGATCACCCGTATATTGTATCATTATTGGAATGTCCCCTTTAATACGAGTTCAATCATAATATTTGATAAAGTCAGGAAGGTCTTAAATTAAATAAAACTATCCGCGCAAAATAGAATTCAAGTAATTAAATCTGGCAACATTGCAGATATCAAATCTGGAATCTTCGTATCCCAAAATATACTTATCCAAAATGTTGTACAATTCGTACTACCCATTTGTGAGATAATTAAGCTTTTCCATACTTTTGTTCCACTCTGTATAAGCATCGCTCGATCTTAGGGCGAATAATAACGCACTCGAAAAAATTGATAAAGTGGACTGTATTAATAAAGAAATCAATTTTTTAACTTTACATTCAAAACTCAATTCATATTCTATTTATGTAACTAACCAACTTTTTTAAAAATATTATTATACTAACTAGATAAAACATTAACTTAAAATTTAACTAAACGATTTTGTTTTAGACTAATTAAATAATAGCTGTTTATGTAATCAGTGACGAAACGCATGATTTTTTGTAACGAATGTTACAATTGCGGACGAGCGAAGCGAACTGATTGTGTAAGCAGTTACAAAAGTCGACTTTTCTATTGTTAATGTCAACTAAGTTTAACTGGAAATTACGCAAAGGATTTGTGTAATTGCAAACCATACTCATAATCAATTGTCAGCTGTTACGTCCTTTTGAGACCCCTCAGAAACGTTTTTAAAAATGTTTCTATCTGTTTTTTCATTTAATTTTGTTGTTAAATTTTGATTATTTTTAAATTGTTTCTCTATTTTCACTCTTTATTGTTTCTTTATCTTAATTCTTGCTGCTTGACACAAATTTTAAAGTATTTTATTCTTTTTATCATATTCTTTCATCTTATCCACTTCTTCCTTCACGTTAATGATTTTTCTCGTTTTCTTTCTCCACTTTGTTAACTAAGTTTACGGTGAGTTACCGGAAATCACAAACATTTCTTGTATGCTAGAACTTATGCTAGTACTACGGTATATAAATGGTGCAGCTTGGAAACTAGTTTGTTACACTTCATTTTCCTCATCGCGCCGACAGGAAATAGTACTTTAAGATATACAGTGTGCCACAACAGTCTGAGATAACTTTTATAATACGGATAATATAAAAACAGTTTCTTAGTAGTTTACTTCAAATTTTATGGTACATTGCCTACAAAAAACTTTGGAGTCCTCCAAAAGAGTAGCCTTTTTTACCACAAATTTTAAAAGTTGATGTTTTTGTGATTACAAACATCTATTAAGCTTTGTATGTTACATAATAAAAATGTGCCAAACAATCTTCATGGTCTAAGAGAACTAATACTTGATGGAATTCACAATGTTCAATCTGGGGCAAAATTATATCTAAGCATTTGAAAATTGTTTAGGGCACTGTCTTGCGGTTTGAACATTTTGAACACTTAATTTAGGTGCTCTAGTTAATATTTTAATGTTTTCAACAAGTTTGATTCAATAAAAGTTGGATTAAATTCCACGCCATATTTCTCAAAAGTATCATTACATAATGTTAGTTAGCCTCCTTGTAGGGCTTTGAAGTTTTTTCCCAAATTTGGTAATACCATCGTAAAATTTAAAATAAATTACGAAACAATGTTTATTAACACATTTTTTATGCTATCCATATATTAAAGTTACCCTTATTATTCCAGACTTTTGAGCCACCTAGTATGTAACCTAAGGCACTTCTGAACAACCTGATGATTCAGTTTGCCATTTTTTATATGCTTTTTCCCGTTCTAGCCCGACCTTCATTGGTAATTTTGTAATGTTAGTTAAATTTTTCTACAAAAACTTCATCAAACGTAAAAAGACGAGTGACTACATACAAGTCCACTCAATTTTATATTCTTTAGTGCGTTGTTTTGCGAAATGTCATGTCAATGATTCTAGCTAAGTTTCAAGAAACTTCCGTTGTTTGAGGTTACCATTCTGGCACCTCAAAACGTGATATGAGTTAGATTAAAAGTGAAACATGCTCTTAATAACTCTCATTTCGTTGATCATGGTTTTTCGTCAGTAGTTCTCACATTTATTTGTATATAGTTTTTTATACTTTGTCTTTTATTACCCTATACCTTATATAAAACATGGCTGCTAAAATAATTCCTTAAGCTGTTCTGCAGCACTTTACCTTTCGAATAATTTTTACAATTCTCTAAAATAAAGCGATCATCAAACTGAATTAACATACAAAAACAGAAAACTTTTTCATGCTTTGGCGTCTTTGATAGAATGTTGTAATTTTTTGTTACATTTAAAGTAATTGTTACCATTCTCCTACGGAAATAGTACTAACGCGCAGAATGCAACAAACAAGTAACACAATAATTATGACAAATACATCAAAAAGTGTGCGGGTACTTTAGTTAGGTACAGTAATGGTATAAATACACCTAACCCTATATTAAAGTAATGTAGAACTAATGATCTAACTCGTTAACATGACCACCACTTAGTAATGTTACGTACTTGTTACGTTTGCATATGTCACATCTATAGAGGATCAGCTAAATTCGTTGATTATGTTTTTTATAACGTTTGATTATAAACCAACAATGGTTGTACCTTTGTAGGTTTTCAGATACACCACTTTATCTTGGGGTGTCAAAGTGATCCGGTTGTATGGTAGGCGCCTATTGCGGCCGCAGAGTCAAAATGGAAAGTGAGAACATCTTGAATGTTAATATACCGTGTGTCTCAGGAAAAACTTTTTTTAAAATGAATAACACGCTATATTCATTTTAGAAATAAAAACAATGAAAGTTAAACAGAATGTTACTATTTCAGAACATTATGTTAAAAAAAAATAAAACAAATTGATGTGATAATAATGATATTCAAAACGTGATTTTACTAAAAATCCAATAAAAGTAGTTATTTTTTATTAATTTTTATTTATTAACCGATTTATTAAGCGGTATTTGTAGACGAATTGGTTAATAGTTGCTTAGCAATAATTTGCGCTCCCTAACTAGGGTTCGATTCCTATTGCAGTTTTTTACTAATTTTATTATCGATTTCATTATAATACAATTTAACATTTTGAAAAAAGAGTAGAAAATATTAAACTTATTTTATAAAAATTTTATTAATAACTTGTGAGATGCCCATTTTCTAAGAATGGGCTCTAGAACGCTTAAATTTAAAAAAATTAAAATATAGCATCTCATTTGAGTCGCATTGTCGTACCCTTTCGGAACGATATATTGCATGCCTATCTTTGCTTAAAATTTGTGACGGCCCCATCTGGTGGGGCCGGTACTTCGGTGGGACCGACTTCAAACATAGCCTACGCTCTAAGTGGGAATCTTCTAAGAAATTTGAGGTATTGTTTGTCAAAATCGGTCTAGCCGTTCCGGAGGAGAAGCGTAACAAACAGACAGACAAACAGACATTTAACATTTTATATATATTGATAACATCGATAATAATTTTATTAATAAAAAAATTTGCAATTGTGATCAAAACCAGATTTTGCGGCGTAAATCATTATAAAAAATTGTACCGTTTTTTATTAAAATACGGACATAAATTTGTTCTCATTTATCTATCTAATAAAATATGTTACTATATTATGCTCAAATTGTACCAGAAAAAAGTTGAATGTATTAATTTTGAATTGAACATAGATAACGCCTAAACGTCAACTTTTAATGGGACACACGGTATACATTATTTACATGAATGCAAATGTAGAAGGTGCTGAGTGTGTACTGATAAAATTGACAAGGTTGTCGTAATTGTGCTTCCTCACTGTCAGCACATTGGAGTTTTGTACTAATGAAATGCTGAGGTTAAGCTCCCCGTTAAGCATTCTTTGTTTTCTGATGATGATTTTTTCTAATGTGAATTTTACTAATCTGTTCAGCTCATAAACTCTAACCGACTTCTACTGTATGAATATTAAACATCGGTGATTAAAGTATTCTAAAAGTCAGTAACCAAATACATAGTTAAATAGTATTTTTTCGTCAATTAAACAATATCTCATATTTTTCTTTCATTTACAGACTGTAATGTTTAATTGAGAAAATGCTTTTTAAAAAATATCATTATTTTGTACATTATATTGTGAGTATTTAAGAAAGTTTAGCCTAAAAATCTTCTGGTTTATAAATCCTTTAAGCTCGTTACGTCAGGGTCTTGATGATTCTGAATTTTTGACCTGATTGGTGGTTTGATAAGGCACATTGTTTGGCTGAGCTTGTTCCTCGTTTTTTCACCAACACATTTAAGAATGGCAATTGTCATTGATTTTCTGTCTCCATCGTAAACTAGATACTTGTTGACTATTCAAGTGTCAAAGTAAGTGGTCAGGCTTCTTTATACCGTGTTTCCAAACGACAAAGGTATTATTTACGTATTTGATTTATGTCACTGGTTTGTATTCCGCGGACCAACGGCTTTCTTTTTAAATTCTCTATGAAGAGATTGGCTATCACTGGACTTCCCATTGCCACCCCATCAACTTGTTTAAACAACTTTTCTTTGTCAAAGGAAAGGAACACCAACTGCAGCGTCTATTTAACCAACAGAAAAAAACCCAAAAACTGCACCAAAACTTTACTCGGACACGTGTTTCAACAGCTAAGCTGTTATCATCAGCGATACCGACACTAAAAATAAAAAAAACGGGAAGCTTATACAGGGTGTTTCATTAATCAGTACAGAAAATGAAACTGGAGATTCCTTGCAAAATTTAAAGGGGGTTTAACATAAAAAAAAATTTCCTTAAAGCCTCCCTGAAGAGTTACAGCCCCTTAAAGATGTGTAAAAATTCACATTAATCGATTTTTTCTGAAATGACTTGAAATAAAAAAAGAAATCTAAACATTCAAATACTACTACCAAGAAGCCTCCATAATTTCATAATTTTATTCACCCTTGTTCTCTGCAAGGGGGTGAGTCTTACTACCCCTTAGAATTTTTTTACCAGAACTGTTTAACTAATTTTTTTTCAATTTTAAAATTCAGATTTTGGAGGGCCAATTCAATTAAAAACTTTTTGTCTCTTAAAATTTCACGTAAACTCAATACTTTTCACCAAAAAAATAAATTAAGCGAACTTGCAGAATTTTAATTAATAAGTTGCGTATGCAAGTTTGACATAAATAACAATATTATTATTAACTATCATTTTTAATTTAAATTAACAATATTATTTCAGAGAGTGTTCAAAATGGGCACCATTTTCTTGAATACAGGCTCTTATTCTTTTGAACAAATTTCCGTTAACGCTACCTAGCATTGCTACAGATTGTCTAACTCTTCAGGGGAGGCTTTAAGGAATTTTTTTTATGTTAAACCCCCCTTTAAATTTTGCAAGGAATCTCCAGTTTCATTTTCTGTACTGATTAATGAAACACCCTGTATATACTATCTGCTTATCACGCATCGTTAAACTTAATTGATTCTTAGATAAGCTTAAATAATTCCGAAAATCCTAATGGACCGTTATCATCATAATTCAATGAATTATATATTGGTCCATTAGGATTTTCGAATTATTTAAGCTTATCTAAGAATCAATTAAGTTTAACGATGCGTGATAAGCAGATAGTATATATAAGCTTCCGTTGTTTTTATTTTTAGTATTGGTATCGTTGATGATAACAGCTTAGCTGTTGAAACACGTGTCCGAGTAAAGTTTTTGGTGCAGTTTTTGGGTGTTTTTCTGTTGGTTAACTTTCCTTTGCAAACAAAGGAGCATCCGGTGAGTCAAACTTCTAAGAACTTGCTGATGCCATTTGGGAAGATTTTAGTCACGACATCGAAACTCACCTTCAATGCACTTTGGTATTCAACCAAATCACGTCAAGACTTACAAAAATGTTTTCGGGTTTGATGTTAATATACTGAATTTTGCAAACAATATTTGCTAAGTTTTTAATGTATCTGTTAGACTTTCCTATATGAGGTTGGAGAAGAGATGCCAAGTACTTAACTAAGTAGTATGTTACTGATCTAGAAGCGCTCACTATTGGTTTTAGAGGGACATCTGTATTGTGGAGCCCGTAAAGCCTTAGAGCTTGGTTGTAAAAATTCGTTTTTGAGTATCTTCTGACAGAAGATGAGTGAGTTGGTGAGTCGTAATCTTTTTTTGTGTCGTATCTTTCTTCAGAGGTCTGTAACTTAGTAACCTAGTAGAATGATGATATTCAAACCTCTTAATGCTGATGTTTTATTTCTCGTTAAGTAGCTTTTTGGAGATTTTGCTTTTCTGACGACAGTAGCAGTTTCGATCCCTATCGCTTCGGTGTGTGTTCTATTGCTGCTTGTGTGATGGAGATGATAACTTAAATTGGAATGTGACTTGGGGCAACTGCAAAAATGCTTTCATTGACCAGCATTTTCGTCTCGCTTCTGTGAGCACTCTGTCGACTATGGTCAAGGTTTGAGGTCTTTAGTGTTTGTTTGAAACTTTTCATATTTTCTCGTTTCTCATAGACCGCGCAAGCCTAATCCAATTTTTCTCGCATGGAACATTTACCTAGAAACTATTAACACGTGTTAAATGAAAACTCTTGCCTGGTGTTTTTGCCAGGATGTGGATACAATGAACTCTTACCTTATTATTTCAAAAAATTACTTTCACGTTATTGATGTACAAGATGGTAAGCTGTGCGACCGAACATTTTAACATCTTTTTAAGTGGTAAAAGGAAAGTTGAAGTATTTTTTTTAATTTTAAAAATATACCTATCACTTACCCATTTTTCAAATAAAATATGTTTCTTAATTATATTTGTATAAGTTTAAGTAAACAAATCATTTGTTTGATATCTATTTTTGAAAAATTTGATTAGGTTTTAGAAAAAAAATCGATACCAATATATTTTCTACAACATTTGACATTAGTTACATACTAATATATTTATTTCAAAACATCCTTCTAAGAAAATTAAATACAAATATTACATAGGGACCCCTCTAAAGCATTTGCGTCAATTTTACAGAAAATTCTCACCCTCGACAATAAACAATATAAGATATACATTTTTAAAGAACATTTTTGGCTTCTTTCAAATAATTTAGTTGTAAACTCACTTCAGTTTAGAACTACTCTGCCTAAATGTATATTCACATCCAGCGGGCGTATTGTGCTTAGAGAGTGTGAAATGGCTTCTCCAGGTGGTTAGCAAGGGTCGTCTTGCCATTATTTATCACTCAAACTTTACAACTTCCAGTAATAAAGATGGTTTATATTTACATCAACATTTCACGGTGTACTTTCAAATGTTCAAAAATATGTTAAAATTTGGGCCAATTTTACGCACGCTTAAAATATTAGTAATTCTTAATCGTCACCTCAATTTAAACTTAGGGTTTACGGAAATTAAAATGTTTTTTGCATTTCCATTATAAACAGCGTCAAAACCAGAATATTGATGATGCTAGTGAAACTAATTCAAATGTAGAAACACAAAGAAATTATTCAATTTATTTACTCTATTATAGATAAAATCTTTGATTGTGTTTTTAAAAAATACTTGCTCTCTTACCCAAGTTAATACTAAATCGTAGATCTTTTGTCATTTCACATTGTATAAAGCTCACTATAAAAAAGTTTAATAAAATAGCGAATACTACCTTCTTGTAATAAGGAAGAAAATCCCATTGAGAATAAAAGTTCATTCTAATAGAATTTTCAATAAACAAATGCCAGTACAGGAGCAAAATCAGCAATCTTCGTACATAAACGTATTGTTGTATATATAATATATATTTGTACTATTTCAACATATTGAGTGTTTCAAATTTCTAAACGGCGTAATTGCTTTAATCAAAACTACAAAGTGAAAGTTAAACGTAAAGAAAATCTTTAACTTAATCAAATTAAAGATTAAACCAATTTGATTGGAGAAGAGATTTATAAAAAGAATTAAACGAGAAATCGAAATACAAATACAGAAAGCTCCCAATTTCAGCCGTTTCTTTGCAGAAAACCTTTACATTTAAGATGTGAATGACATAGCAGTCGCACCCTCACAAAAGAGTTTTTATCGTACATAGCGGAAACTGTGTGATTTATGTCTAATTTTAGTAAACGCCAACATTCTATAAAATACTAAATTGTGTGTAAAAGATTCAAAGAATGCTTTTAATGTATTAATACGAATTTAATTTGAACTGCTTCGCTTTTAAAAGAAAATAACGCATTCAAATTCAAAAATTTTACGGCTTTATTTGTTATTAGATAAGCATTCAAGATCTGGTGAACGTCGTTTATTATTTATAGAGGACAAATATGTCGTATCTGATTTAATATTTTAAAATTGATTTACAGAAAAAAAATCTTTTAGTTCAGTTTTAGTTGAATTCACAATGTCATTCGTAAATTTTGAATTTTTTTTCTTTTCAACTTTTCCGTAAAAACTTACTAGGTTCTACAAAAATTTAGAACTTTTCTTAACCACAATACTGACGTGTCTATTTAAGAGCAAACTATACTCAGTACCATTGCTTTTAACAAAATGGGGTTAATGAAGAAATGCTATGAGAAACCATCTTCAAATAATAATGGTCCTTTAATTTCTTTTTAGTGGTTTTGACTTGCCGGGTGTTGCCAGCTAACCCTGTAAAAATTAGGCATTAATTAAAGATTAATCTCTTAAAGCGCCACTACGTAGTAAAATTACTCAACAAAGAATAAGAAAGTAACAATCATTTCCTCCTAAATTGCAAGAAGATAGTTTCAAACAAAAGACCTACTATGCTGCTCAAAGTCGAATTTAAATTAAATGACAAATAATAAATAAAGTACTAACAAAATATTTCATAAAATGACTGTTACAAATAAATTGTTTGACTGCGGGTATAAATATTATAATGCAATAACATTGTCGTTGCATTGCCCCACATACTAATTGTGGTTATTTTTAAAGAAACACAATAAAAAATCTTAGACATTTTGTCTATACAACAGTTTTACGAATAAAAAACATTTTTACTTGTTACTAAATACGATAATATACAGCGGAGTAGCAAATACAAACTTAGCAACACAGGGAGTGGCATGTACGATAAAAGCAAAACACGTAAAAAATTAAAAAACTGGGCAATCGTATCATCAAGAATATTAAAAATTAAAATGAACCTTGAACAGATGTTCAACTCAACAATAGTATTAATCCAGTGCGAGTCTAAAGAATGGAATAAAATTCATTAAATTTTTATCCTTTATTTTTATTCAATTTTCCTCGGACAGGTCAATTTTAATTTTAAATTTCTATCTTTGGTATAAATCAATCCGTTCTATCTCCAATAGTAGCGGCCCAACAAGGGGCAACTTGAAAATTTTAAATGGCAATAGGGGTCAAAAGTTACATTTTTGGAAAGACCATTTCATCCTCTATGCAGCAATGAAAGCATCTTCAACATCGGTAGATTAGAACAGAAAAATTAAAAAAATTACTTTGAATATCAGCATTAATATTAATGTCTGCTCGTATTTTCTATTAATAATAATCGAAACAAGCAATAGTTTCCTGTATGTATCATCAAAATCTTTTTAAGTTATTTCTTTAGGTATAAATTATACATTTGTATCCCAACCAGTGGCGCCGTATCGTGGGACAATTTGAAAAATTTGAAAGACAATAAGAATAAAAAGGTTACATGTTCGGTTAGATCGTTTATCTTCTATTGAGCAGTGTAACCACACTTTACATGGGTCCATTAGAACAAGGAGAAAATATCTCTAAAAATTTTCAACATTAATTATTTCTATTTAAATATATAATTCATAATAATTAATGGAAATACTATAATTTTGAAAATTCCAGAGGCCCTCGTCACCCAATCCAGTAATCAGCAAAAGTATCGTCTAAAAAGTTACGTACTAGTCTAGCATAGTGAGGTGGCGCTCCATCTTGCTGGTACCGTAAGAAATGTTGTGGCAAGCATGGATCATTTGAATGTGGGTATAATTGCTCCAGTACGGGAACTAACTTGTCTTTCAAAAACTTTAAATACATTTCTCCTGTTAAATTATCCTTAAAGAAATAGGGTCTCCCACTATTCCCGCCCAAACAGTAACTTTTTGGGGGTGCTGCGTATAAAATTGTCGCATCCAGTGTGAATTTACAAAAGCCCAGTGTCACAAATGTTGAGATTTATATCTCCCGTAAGAGTGAATGTCGCTTCGTCCAAAAAAATTATTCTATCCGACAACCACTGGTCTCGATTACACATTTCCATTATTGTCTCGAAAAACTCTATTCGACGATCTGGATTATCTTCACTTAATTCTTGTACCAGCTTAAGCTTATAAGGATGCCATTCTTCAAATTTTAAATACTTAATCACTGATCTCTGACTTATTCCATTTTCTAAAGTTAATTAACGGGTTGTTCTATTTAAATTTACTTGCAGAGCAATTAGCGTATGAAGCCTAATATCCACAGAAATCTTTAGGCGCCTAGTTTTGGGCCGATATCTAACATTTCCGTCTTCCCAGAACTTGTTTTGTAATTTACTGACTGCCATTTGAGTGATAGTTTTGCCAGAATATTTGTTATTAAATAAGGTGCAGACTTCCGTCTGAGAGCGGCTCTTATCACATGACAATGCTGATTCATATTAAAGTAGTACCACGATAGTGCTATAAGCAAAAGCAAAAACATCCCACAAAAAAAGTATACAGAACAAAACCTGACAACATCAACGACTTAAAAGCAAGAATTCGACACGGTAAATTACACCATAGATGATTCAAAATTTCGAAAAGAATTTGAACATCGTTTGGCTATCTGTCAGGTTAAGCATCTTCTTCATTACTATTTGTATTATTTGTGAAAGGTTTTCAGAATTCTATTGTTTTCGTTGATTATTAACAAAAAGTCAAACGGAAATAATTAGTGTTGAAAAATATTCAAAATTTTTTGTTTCTTGACCTAATCGCCCAATTTTAGAAACAATTACATTGCTAAATAGAAGATGAAAAGATCTTTTCGAAAATGTAACTATTGACTACTAGTACCATTTAAAATTTTCAAATTGCCCTCTGTTGCACCGCCGCTGGTAGTGATAAAAAGTATCATTTACGCGAATAGGTAAGGATTTGTGTAATGCTTCAGGAAACTGTTGTTTACGTCGATGTTTTAATAGAAAATGCAATCAGTAATTAATAGTATAGAAAAAATACTTAAAAGTTACTTTAATAGACTGATGTTGAAGATGCTTACATTGCTGTATAGAGGATGAAACGGTCTTTCCGAAAATGTAACTTTGACCTCCATTGCCATTTAAATTTTCAAGTTGCTTCTTGTTACGCCGCCACTGGTGGAAATGGAAAGATTTGATTTATACCAAAAAAATGGAAATTATAAAAAATGGAAATTTAAAATAAAATTGACCTATCCGAGGAAAATTGCATAAAAATAGGGATAAAATTTAATGAATTTTATTCCATACTTTACACTCACACTGTATATAGACCAAACAGTGACGATAGAATAAAAAACAAGGAAACTTTTGGGAAGAACTAACGGATACGATCGAAAATGAAAATGGAAGGATCTTAATAGCAGGTAATTTTAATAGTCGGTTGGGAAGATGAACACAAACGACGGAAAATATACTATGTAATTACGGAGAAGACATTAGGAATAATAACGAAGACAGAATGTTAAATTTGTGCATGGAAAATAACATGGTCATAGCCAATACATTCCATAAATACCGGTATATACACAAGTACACAAAAAAAATTAAAAGTCAAAACTAAAATCCTTAATAGACTACGTACTGATAAGAAGGGAGTACAGAAATCTACAGCAATCACTACTTGGTTACATCAAAACTGAGAATAAAGACAGGAAAATATGATAGACTATGGAAAGAAACAACACCAAACAAGATAAATAAAAATATAAGATTGTACAAACTACAAAATACAGAAATAGCAGAAAAATTCAGACAAGAAACATAATCAGAAGTGACGTCAGTAAATAACTGGAAGACCATGAACTTAGAACAAATATGGGACTTCTTCAAAAACATTATAATACAAGCAACAAGTAAGATATGTGGAATAACAAAGATAAACGAAAGCAGAAAACAAACAATATGGTGGAATCACGAAATTGAAAACAAGAAAAGACTATAAAAACAATATTTACAAAACAGAACAAAAAGACATATACACAAAGTACAAATACCAGCTAAGTATAATTAACGAAATAATACTTCAATCTAAAAATAAGTCTTGGGAAGAATTTGGAAGAAAAATAAAACTGACACTTAGTCAAACCAGAAACTATTTTATAAAGTAGTAAAAGCTTAAGAAAAGATAAGCCAGAAATAATGAAACATGTGAAAGCAAAAGACAATACATTAATAACACAAGACAAACAAATAATGACTAGATTGGCGAGAATAGTTCCATTAATTACTTAATGGCACAGAACAAACATTAATAAAATAAAAGAAATAATAAACTACAATAAAGTCATAAAGAATCCATACAAAAAGAAAAAGTAAAAGAAGCAATATCACATTTGAAAATAGGAAAAGCAGCAAGACACGATAGAATAACTTCAGCGATGCTAAAAACTTAGGTTTTAAAGGAATAGAAACATTAACAAAAATCTTTGACAAAGCATGGGCTGCAAGCAAAGTCCAGAACAAATAAAAAATAGAAACAATCATCCCAATATTCAAAAAGGTGACAAACAAAACTACAACAATTACAGAGGTATTACACTGCTGAATACTGTGTACAAAACCTATGAATATATATTAGAGAAATGACTACGGTTTAGGAAAAGTAGAAGTGCACAAGACCACATCTTTACGTTGAAACAAATAATAGAAAAAATGAGAGGAAATGACTCAAAATTGTATGTAGCTTTTCTAAACATGGAGAACGCATTTGACACAGTATCACAAAAACCACGTAGATAGGACTCAGACGAAGAAACATAAATGAAAACCAATAAAAAGTAATACAAAGTCAAATTTAAACAAGATGAGCTATGTGAAGAAGAACAACCTACAATCAGATACCTTCCACATAAATGACGACAAGGAGTCATAATGAGTCCGACCTTATTCATTTTGGTGTTAGACGATGTAATTAAAGCAGTAGAAGAGAAGATCTGCAAAACTCATGTTGGTTATAATAGATTAACACCAATATACTTCAACGGATGTGCATTTGCGGACGATTCTAATTAGTGCACCCATAAAGAAAAACCTTAAAAAAATATAATAAATTGTGAAGAAAACCTAAAAATCAACACGAGGAAAATAAAGGTGATAGTAATAAGAAAAGAAAATAAAAAAATTAAAATAAAACAAGAAAAGAAGAAATTCAACAAGTAAGCGACTTCAAATACTGAACAAAGAGAGCAACACGGAACACAAAACACTAACAAGGAAAAGAGAAATAAGTAGCAAGACAAAACTAACAATATACAAAACTATCTTTAAACCGATCTTAATCTATAGAAGTGAAAACTGGATATTAAATCAAACGCAGAAGAGTAGACTACAGGACATCGACATGATATACCTAAGAGCAGTAAAAGGCATAACACGCAGAGACAGAATAAGAAACGAAGTAGTAAGAGAAAAATTAGGAGTTGAATCTATCTGTAACAAAAAGCCATAGACAAGAACCAACTAAAGTGGTTTGGTTACATCACCCGCCTGAAAAAAAGACAGACAAGTGAAACGCGTATAATCAACAAAAGACCAGAAAAACTGAATAGAGGACGACCAAATAAATCTGGAAACGACAAGCTAGCTGCAATACCAAAGAAAAGTTGGAGAGAAGCAACAACTTTAGCTAAAAACAAGAAAGAGTGAGCTAAGTTCGCGCACACCTAATAGATAATAAAGTGTATAATTAAATAAGGAACGATTTGTAAGTGTAAGTGTTATTATACTAAATACTTATAATAAAAACAAAATTAGAAAAACAAATTATGAAAACTTAAAAACAATTGTATAAAAAAGTAATCTGTTGATTATAAATTTTAACTAGCTTTTAAATATAATCAACATCGTTTAAATGCACACAACACTCAAGTTGTTTGAGTTTAAAATACCCACTTTAATTAAAGCTAAATAATATTGGTATAGTGTGTCGTACTTGAAACACAACAGAAGAAAAACAATCAAGTTTTAATATTTTGTAGAAATCTGTAGTATGTAACATTCAGGCAGTAGCCAACCAGTGTTAATTACAGAATTACGAACGACACCTACTTACACGTGTTTCACTTTATCTGAAGCTCATCAGTGTGGAGTAGCTCAAACGCAAGTCACTGGAAATAGCTACAGTATTTCAACGCATCGTGCGCCTGCTTATAAGCTTTTTCGGCAGTGTTGAAAAGTTAACAGCCCACATACTACAGATTTCTACAAATTATGATTATTTTGATGAATTTGACTACATGTCAACTTATTACGAAGTGGCGACACCGACTATCTCTTGATTATAGATAAAATTAGTCACATTTAGACATTATTCCTTCAATAACCAGGTTTTCGTGCAACATCAAGCAATATTGATTGTTCTTTTTAATTGCTTTATATTATCAACAATTACAAAAATTGCGCCCCGACCTCATCATCGTAGGTGCGTAAATTGCATCACATGAATGACATCAAATTTGATTGTTTTTTATAACAGAAAAGGGTGTCACGAACATCAACAGATGGCGTTTATTAAAAATAAGTATGCTATTTAACCGCCATTTTCCCTTCCTATAAATCAATCACCCCCTTTTCCTAAATAAATTTACAGTATAAAAGAACGAGTTAAAATTTTAATTACTTCCTGTGTTACCCTCCGATATCTTCTAGAAGTACCTTATATCCGCATAAACATTTATTGTTAACGATTAACCGATACCGAATTATTCTTTTATTGACCGCCGCTTCCACTGACTTGAATAACACACGTCTTTATATTTGATTTTTTCGCAGGACTGTAATACTGCATCTAATTTTTATTTAACGTTCTTCCGACGGTAAAGAGATCTGGCCTTTAGATTTGATTCTCTACGTTACCTCTGCAGCGCCGTTTCTATAAGCTTCTTCTTGCATAAAAAGAACCTGGGGTGTTTCTGACCCCAAAATCTAAAGTGCAATTTCTATTGACTAAAATTTTCACTCATACCGTCTCCGACTTTATTATGATCCTTTGTTCTACCTTAAAATAACCTAAACCTCCTTTGTTAAAAACTGACCGTTCCATTTACAGCAATTGTACCGAACGCCGATACTAACAGTATCGTCGCCGCATCATATTCTTCGTACGAGCCACTTTAAGAAGATCTGTAAAAGACTTCGACAAGCAACTCGAGGAAACAACCGCAGTACACCGAAGTTTCGAAGAGCTCTATCTCAAATAATCTATCCCTACAAATTAAAGGTATTTTACATCACATCCATAACTAATCTACTTGCAAAACCACTAGCCGGGAAGTAGTTACATTACCGTCGACACATACAGAGTGCGACGACAACGCCGTCCAAAGCCGTTAGAACTTGTATTAATTATCATTACTTCGAATTGGGATTTTTATTTATGTGCTGATAAGTACACAACATTTGTAAATATCTGATTAGTGTACTGTTTTAAATCTGGCTTATTTTCTCTGGCACCCTGTGCTTAATTAACACCTTATCATTGTTGATTGAGCAAGGTGTGGTACAAGCGAGTACCAAAATTCCACAAGAAATTGTAATTAAAACAAATGTGCCAATTGAAACATCTAATCGAATTACAATTTCTTGTAAAGTTTGGTGTTTTTTATGATGGTTCTGTTTATTCACTTCTCCATGTTAATCTTATTGATAATTGTTGCCATCGACATTCATGGCAAACTTACATTTATAATTCTTATCAGTGAACTCCTAAGAATTTATATTAATTGTAGCTTTCCAATTATTTGTTGGGTCTTCTTTTAGGAGTTTGGTTTTAGAGGATGGGTCATCAATCTATAACCATAGACTTATAGTTTTTCGACGTTTTCGACCGGAAAAGTACGGTCTTTATCGAGACATTTAAGGATAATGGTTAACTGGGACAACAGCTCTTATCAGCAAATCCAGTAAGCACATACATTAATTTAGTATTAGTAGCTAATTAGACTAAAATACAATTAATAAAAGCACAAATAAGTGTCCTGTCAATGTTACAGTATTGATTGGTCTGTTGGTAAAATTGATACTCTTGAGTTGAATAATGATCAAGAGTGGTTTTTCAGATAAGGGCACTAGGTTTAAAATTGGATAATAAATAAGTTAAAAAGCACAAATAAGTATGCTGTGAATGTAGCAGTATTGATTGATTTTGCTGGTAAAAATTGGTACTGGATTGGTAATGGATCAGAGGTGGTTTTTCTGATAAGGGCACGAGATACAAAATCGAGTAATAAATCATTTAAAAGCTAAATTAGTATGCTGTGAATATTAGTATCGATTGATTCTTCTGTTAAAATGAGTACTTTACTTTCTTGTCGAATAGTAGTGATAGGAAGTTTTCAGATAAGGAATCAATTTTTCTGTTTCTTTGGTATAGCACAAATAAGCACAAATTATGTTCATTCTGTATCTGTACTTGTTTTAAATTTTTCCTTTTTGTTGTGGTCTTTCTGACTCCATACAAAGCTAGCAATGCCATGTTTTTTTTCATAATAGCAAGAGGTACAAAATTGTTATTAGTGGCACAAAAAAGCACTAAATAGGGTAATAGATGAGTTTGGATTTTGCCGATTTGGTCCTGCCCTACTTTAAAGAGGTTTAAAACAAGAATTCAGTTTAAACTAAGAAGTACTAGTCGTAAGCCATTATTTGATTTTGACTTTATTTACAACAATTTTGAATTTAATTGCTTTTGGTCATCTTTATAATCTAGTAAAAAAAAATTGATACATTTGGCCCCCAACAATTTTAATTATATGTACGTCCTATTATTTATGTGTACGTGTTGGGATTATTTCTAGCTAGATAAACGGTAACCTGAATATGATTCAAAGTACACTTTTCTCTGTGATCTTACTACGATCCGTCCTCTAATAATAAATTACATTCGCTAAAGGCTAGACGATTTAATTGTTTAGTAAACCCATGCCACTCTACCGAAAATTTTGTTTTTATGCTTGTTGAGCTGCCGGCGTATTGACTTTACTGTTATACAATTCGTAAGTAGTAAACATGAAGCCCTAGGTTGGTAGAAGATAATACCGTTCTGCAGTTTTTTGCTTTTTCTGAACATGGTGTACTCTTGATTTTTAGGATACTTTTCTCAAATCGACTTGAAATTAATTAATGACTCACTATTGTTTAAAAATTTTAATAAAGCATTATGCAGTGCATTTGGCTTCCTTCTAGAAGTACTAGGACACCTCTTTTAGAATTGCCGTTGTAAAATAGTCATGTTACTCATTTAGTAGCGGCGGAGTTTTTCCCATTTTAAAATAAGCACCTGATTGTATGACGCTTACTCAAAGAATTTCATTAGCAATTCAATGAGAAAACATAACAATACAATAACGTAGAGAGCGTCCTATTTAAAGTTATGTAGGTATAACCGGAAGTGCTGTCAATTTGAAAATATTTTAGAAAGATACGCTACCTCCGATAACATAACAATGAAAAATTTTCAGATTTCATCAGCATTAAGACTAGGTATATTTAACACCCGTGCTCCTAGTTAAACACTTCTATAATTAAAAGCTCAATTATATCTACTGCTTTAATATGGGTGATAATAGAATAGACTGCATAGTTTCACATGCATAGAATCAATATGTAGTGGATACCACATTGCTTCGTTATATATTGGATGCCCGAACAAATTGCAAACTCGCATATGGATATAAAATTTAATAATAAAATTCGAAAATCAAACAAAGAAATCAAATATTTAAGCAAAAAGTAAACGTCAAGAACTAAATTTATTATTTTTTAATTTTATGACTTCAATATGTTAACATTATTTAGTCTTAATTAAGGGTTGTACGTGAAAGGTAATAAGAAACTTGTGTTACGCTCCGACCTACTTTTACTTTGAAGCGAATGAATAATTTAAAATCTATATTTATGTAATAATTTAGTTTATTTACCTTACAGAATACAAACTGAATTTTTCTTATTCAATTATAAACACAGTTTTATGTTAAAAATTCAATTCTTTTACAAAACCTATTAGTGGAAGTAATTCTACACCCCAACCGCAGTACAAGACTTAACACCCTAGAATCCAGTATGTACGCAATGAAAAGTATCATCAAGATTCACTGTGAAAGTGGTTTGAGTAATTACCTCAAGTACTTTTGGACTATAGTGGAAAGATTTTTTTAAATTAAGTGAAAGTATGTTGCACTTGCGTTGTAGGTTTCTGGCCAAATTGCGTTCTTCATCGTAGCCTGGTTTCAATATTCAAAAGCAGTTGCCTTCGGTGGCCACATTTAGGCCAACAAACAGATTGCAAATTGATAAAATATATTTCATATTAGCGACCTTTTGGTGCGGATATCGCGACAGAACAGTTTGAAGCGTGGTATACGAGCACATTTGAAGTAGGCAGGAAGTCAATTTACCACGACTGACGCCAAGCCAACCGACCGCAACAACCCTTAAGATGTGATAGATAATCGGAGAATGTCATTATATTATAAGAAAAGGCGTTATTTCAGAGCAATTGATTTGGAATTCCTAAAATTAATTACAATTGCTAATTAGATGAGTTTGGATCGCCTAGGGATTGTTTAGGTTTAAGTTCACTTGCGAATTTGCTGTTTAGTATTAATCTTTTTTTTAACGTTACTGCATAAAAGTTTTAAATTACAATATGTCACACGTCTTGGGCCATAAATAACAGCTAGTATGAAAAATGTTTTCAAACGCTCAGCGAATTTTGATGCACGTAACTGAAAAATCGGATGGACAAGTTTCACGGAAAATATTGGTACTAAATTAATATACATATATCTTATTAATACAGGTAAAGAAAATATTACAAAAAAGCTTTTGTAATATATAAAAAAAGTATGCTTTTGGCAGTTGTTCAAAAAAATGTGATTTTATTGCAAAGCTTTTTATGTTAAAGAATGTAATATTTATGATAGTTTCCCATTTTTTTTTTAATACTTAAATTCTGTGGAAAATTTTTAGGATGTCGATTTTTTATAAAAATATATTGAGGATACATTTTAATTAATTTGCTCGGATAATAATTTTTACGATCCTTTTATAATTATTGCTCCATAATATAATTAAGATTGGCGTTAACAGACGTATGGCAAGGTAACTGTTTTTTAAACTGTTACAGTTTTCTTTATTTTATGACAATTCTACCTACTTACCCTGATTTTACTGTTTTCTTTTTATATTTTATTATTGAAAGTGTAGCTAAAAACAGACTTTAGCAATTTTTTTTTTCACTTTTGACGGTTATATTTAGTAGGACGATAAAAAAATCAGCTATGGTAAAGAGGAAAAAAAGCTGTATTATTCAAAAGGGTAGGATATTCTAGAGAAACTGAAAGAATCATAGAAAATGACGTAACAAGAAGTGAAAAGGATATAAAGATAGTACTAGAAAAAAGGGCAAATATAGGGGATAGAAGACGAGGTAGGTTACCGGTTTGCGGCAATCTCGAGTCGCTTTGAGCCCTTGAGCAGGGCTTCCTTTTCTTACTCAAAAAATAGTTTCAATACAACTTTGATAAAGACATGGTTCGCCTCGCTTGCCAAATTGTGGAGATCAATCTGGAGCCGCAAAAAAATAGTTTTAATGCTACTTTGATAAAAGCACGGCTTACTTCTCTTGCCAACTTGTAACATCAATCTCGTACGCTGACATTTCTTACTCAAAAAAATAGTGTCAATGCAAATTTAATAAGGATACGGCTCGCTTCGCTTGCCCAATTGGGAAGGTCAATCTCAAACCGCTTCGGGGCTCGTACCCTTGCTTTTCTTGCTCAAAAAAACTCTTCGCAGCGAACTCAATCCACTTCGCGGCTCGTACGCTGATTTTTCTTACTCAAAAAAATAGTTTCAACACAAATTTGATAGACACGGCTCTCTTCGCTCGCCAAATTGTGAAGATTAAAATATATTTGTTTTCTGCGAGCTAGACCAGCAAAAAAGAAAAACCGCCTTTTCAAATTAGAAACAAAAGCTCAAAAGAAAAAAAAGTAAAATTTTTTTTCTTTCTTCAAAAGAAAAAATTGCCCATTATACTTTCATTTTTTGCAATTTTAAGCGACAAAAAACAAACATTAATTTTTAACTCTTAAATATCATAAAAAGTATAAATATTTTTCCTTTCTTAAAAAGTAGAAAAAACTACAAATTATTTTGTCTAAATTATTAACCATGAAAAATATTATCAAATGCATTGTTTTCATAATTAAAAATGCAAATTACAGAATAAAATTTTGGAACTTCTGCGTAAATAGAAAGAATAAAAAAGAATGTAACGCAAATTATCAATAAAACAGGTAAGCACTATTGAAAAACAACGTTTGTTTGAAAAGAAATTGTAATATAAATTGAATAGCATTTATTCTATTACTCGAGTGCGAAATTATTAAATAAATAATTTAGAACACATTTTATTCTGTTTTAAGATATTGAAAATAATAATTGGTTTCATATATTTGACTGGTCGATTGGGTGGCCGACTGTAATACGGAAACGTTTTGTAAGCAAAATACCAGTAAATCGACGAGTTTTATAATTCATCACTAACCAAGGTCGTGCGTCAGCGGCTTTAACTAATGTAATTTAACCCTTTTGACAATGTTATCGGGGTATTAACAAAATCACATTTTTTCAATCTTTCGTTCACATTTCTAGGTGAAAGGGTTCAGGAAATATAAATTTAAAATACGTTTAAAGAAGTAAATTTTTTAGCAATTTTCTAGTTTTCTTGGACACGTTAGGCCTTGTTTTGAGTAAAATTGAAATTATTTGCAAATCGGAAGACGTAAAATGCAGAAAACCGAATTAAAATTTTCCGTTTTTTCTTCGTTTTTTGCATTCCGACCGCCTTTGATGCCGTTTTTCTTCGGAAATTAAAAAAATTACATCGTCGCGTTTGCGCTTTTTTTAGCCCGCATACGGTGCCTTCAAACCGACGCTACAACGTCGCGTTCGTTATCGTCAACCTATCTCCTGCGAGTATACGTGCGCACGGCACGAACATATAACGTGCGACACGGACTAACTGTCGTGCAATATCATAAGGCGATTTTAACAAAAAAATGTCAAAATATCTGCAGGATGCAAAAAGAAATAAACAAAAAGAGGTTAATTGCCAGAAAGCGTAGTGATTTAAGAACCAAAGAGAAAACGAAATTGCTATGCGAGCATAGACTAAACAAAATTTATAATAGAAAACTTACTCTTTTTAAAAATTAGACACTAAGAATACGTGTTTGAAGGTGTTCGACAAGGAAATTAATAATTAATAATTTAACAAACAAGTGTATTAATAAGGGTGATTAACAATAAAGATATTTTAAAGCGTGAGCGAAGCGAGCGCGTTAATGTTTAAGATTCTTAATCGCCGTATAATTTAAGAGTTAGTTACACAACTTTTCCGTCAACCGTACTTTTGTAATTTTAATAAAAATTATAATTTAATTTTAGAGAAGATATGCTATTGTGAACGCAGTTTTAGAAAGTACCGTTTTGTGAACTTACCACAATTTTTTAATTGTATAACATAACCTAACTTCATTGTTTCTACTTTTGTGTGAGCTTTGTATTTGATAGTTGCCTTCTCGTCTTTTGTATGGCTATTTAACAACAGTATTTTAATTAAAGTCACTAAGTTGATGGAAAATTGAGCTACTAAATTTCAATTGTTGCATCAAAATACAAAAGTTTTCATCACAACGAAACAAAGTGTATAAATATTTTTTGTGAGAACGGATTGGTGCTTATTCAAAATAGTGATGCACCTACAAAGACCAAACCAGAAATTGTTGACAATGTTTGATAAATGATACAAGAAGCTCTCAAAGTTTGTGTGAACGAATTGAAGATATATTACAACTGTAAATTAATGTTGATTTGTTATTATTAAAATTTGTTTTGCTACAAATTATGACAAACTTTAGGTATACACATGTATGCTTAGTTGCCTATACTAGAATCGTTCATTAATAGAAAATAGTTCATTAATAGGGGTCATTAATGAACGATTTTGTTTACGTTAATGTAACTCATAAATGCACGGTCGACGGAAAATGAAAAACTCAACTAGTAATAAGTAATACCATCTGATAATCATATGTGATGGTCCCACGGCCCCTTTTAATCAAAAATTGTCACACATTATATTTGCAAACTTTCAATTTGTTTATTACAAAATTATCAAATTAAAACCAATTATTCCCCTTTTTCCTATTTTTCTACGAATTAAAGTGTATAACGGCTCCCCTCAAAACGTCCACATTCAAAATGCCCCATTGAAAACGCAATATTGAAAACGCCCATTGTAAACGCTACTTTATAAACAAGTTCCACATTAAAAAATGCTAATTGAAAATACCAGGTTCAAAAACCCCTTGCATTGAAAACGTCCTATTTAAAATGCTACATTCGGTAAACGTTACAAAGAAAGTAACGTGGATAATTGTTATAATGAATGTAATTTAAAAAAAAAAGAAATTGTAATAACTGTAACCTACTAACCAACACTGTTTACAACCCCCCCCCCCTCAAGGATAAAGCTTCTTTTCTCAGGACCGGAAATTTTTAGCTGAATATTCCTATATTAGAATATTGTGAACTAAGCATACTCCAAATATTTAATGTGAAATAAAATCTGGCATTTTCAGAATGTGGCGTTTTCAGAATGGAAATTTTAAAGGTAGGGTGTATTCAATGTGGCGTTATGGATACGCATTTGTAAGCACTAGAGATTTTATTAGGTTTTAGTAATAACCTTAATAGCCAAACAAACGAACTATCGAAGAATAATAAATTCCATAATACATAAATTAATTGATTAATCTCATCATAGTGTGACGAAAAGTTTTTGTTAACAGAAATTCATCCCATATGGCAGGCAAAACGTCGGAAAATTTGAGTTGTTTGTTGATTTAAGAAGAGGTCTCAATAGACCACATTTTTAAATATGTTGTTACAAGCAAATATTTATTAAGAATTAAATAGCTGCTACAAACTAATACAAAATAAAACAAAAAGAGTTAAGTACACAAGTGCGAACGCTCTTAAAGTTTACAGCAATTATTGTCATGGACTAAGCTTAACTAACACATTAACATGCGTCTCTTGAGATATATCCGAGTAAGAATAGTGTTTGAAAGCTTGCGTATAGGTAGCAATTCTACTAATACGCCAAATATTTAAGATTTAGGAGGGAAAGAAAGGACCTCATTGTTTGTCCTACAAAGATGAGATATATGCCTCGGCTAGGTTGGTAAAGTAGGTGAATCCGATAATTTTGTAAGGTATTCAAAGTTGCGCTACTCAATATAAAATTTTAAACATTTATAACAGAAATGAAATGTTGAGGGTAAACAATGAGAGTAATTAGCATGCTCTAGAGACTAATTGTCATGCTTGTAAAGAAAGTAATTATCCGTTAGTGATATTGATTGTTCTTGCACGAAAAGCAACAAAGACAGCGATTGTTGTTAATAGAATGCATTTGTTTAATTTAATTTTAGAATATGTCTTGCGCTCAATTACAAAATGATTGTGATATCTTTTTCATGTACATGTATTAATGTATTGAATTTTTAGATGAATAAAGGAAGCAACAAAATTTGTTTAGGACGCGTTGTATAGTTGTTTTCTAAATTTTGACTTATATTCAAGAATTTTGTTATGTAGATTATTAAAGTTTTGACGTTACTTAGAGAACATTAAACGAGCTATCCAAAAAAACAGAAAAATTACAGAAATGTCTATATTTAAGAACCTGAAAGAAGTGAATATTAAATTGTATGAAAATGTGTTTCGCCACCTAAATTTATCTCTTCAAAAATTGAGTCGTATAGTGTTTAATATACTAACTTGTACCTACGTTTAGTAAATCTAGATAACATATTATCTCTAATGGCATGTCGCCAAACTGATTTATAAAATAGTTTAGAATCTAATCAAAGGAATGGAACTCTAAACTGAAGCGTCTATTTTATCGAACGGAAAAACACCAAAAAACTGCACCAAAAACTATACTCGGACACCTGTTTTAATATCTAAGCTATCACCATCAGCGAACCGATACCAAAAGATTAACTCCGCTCAGTCAGCCTTTGAACTTTTGTTAAGTGAAAGTACTTCGTGTCAATCCAAATGTTACAACGTTATTGAGATGTTGGTTCAATAACGTCGCTCTTGATCTGAAGTCCTCGGATGCATGGAGATAAAAAAATATAACTTTTTTTGTGCAACGCAAAACAAGGAGTGATGGTGCAATATATTGTTATGGTCTTCATTGACAACAACATTGGAACATTCGCATCTCTTTAATTTGTACCTTTCAAATATTTAATAACATATTTTGTTCTATGAAATTAATCCCTCCTGCTCACTGTATTCCATAAGGGTAAAGTTCACATTTTCACAAGCATTGGTACATTCGCATCTCCTTAATTTGTACCTTTCAAATATTAAAGTGATACGAATATACCTATGCGGATTGATTGATGCTTGTGGAAACGTGAACTTTACTCTTATGCCGTATAGTGAGCAGTGGTAGTTTTTCAAAGAAGGGCACTAGGTACAAAATCTGTTATTACATTTTTGAAAGGTACAAATTAAAGAAATGCAACTGTACCGGTACGAATTGATTCTGCTTGTGAAAATATGTACTTTACTCTTGTGCCTATAGTATGCGGGTATAGCTTTTCATGACAGCATGAGGTAAATTAATATAGAGATATTGATTGCTTCTGCTGATAAAAATGTGTAATTTACTCTTGACGATAACATTCAACTAGGGATTGTTTCAAAGAGTTTGTTGAATATATAAATTTTAATTGGTGTTACAAATTAGTTCAAAAAGGTCCGTTTCCTGACGTGAAGTTAATGACAAAAAGTCTACATGTGACCGAAAATCCCTAGTTTTAAAAAAAAAAAAACTTTTATTTTTTTTTTTAGAGCACTTTTTTGAAACTATACAAAATTTGGTAAAATGTTATAAAATAGATTATGGCTAATAATCTGGCATAGAGTAATTTTCTAGTTGATTTTTAATTTTGATCGACATTTTGAACATTTTTTCGATTTTATCGAAAACGGTTCGTTCTAGTGAAATACAATAAGAGGTCTTTTTTGTACGCTTTTTCTTTTACACTTTACACACCTTTCTTTCAAATAGAAAAACCCTCTTCCCTCCTACAACGCCCTCTTTTAAAGATTTCGAAGGTTTCAAAAAAACTTTTCAAAAAAATAAAAATATTAAATAACTTTTAACACTCTGTATATCAAAAATGACTCATTTTCGGACACATGTGTGAACTTTTCATCGTAATTTTACTTCCGAAACATGCACTAGAAATTATGACATTGAATTTAGAGACACCTTGTATAAAGGAGCTCCTATAGTCTTCAAAATATAATCGATAACTAAAGTTGGATTGCAAATTTCACATGGGGGATTGAATTGTTTATTGCTTTGCTAGTCATTTTGATATTTTTGTGGTTTGTAACAAAAAGTAATGGCGTTTGAACATAATAAATGCGCATAATTTTTTATTATCTGTTGTTCTTCCGAATAAAAAATCAAACGCTTAGCAATTATTAATTAATTATACGACTCCAATTTGAAATGCTAGCTTTCCATCGCTTATTTTTTAAACATAAAGCAAGTCGTAATTTATGTTAATCACAGAAAGCGCTGTCATTATTTTAATTGCGCATTGTATTTTTAAATGGAGCTGCAAGTAATTTTAAAATACCATACAATGCAATGAAAAGAAAAAATATTTTATGTTAGCAATCGCTGAATTCTTACGAAATATAAGCAACTTGTGAGTTGTTTAGTAAAGTTTCCATTAAAATAAGAGAATGTATTGTGACGCTTGGAAGATGATTGTTATAATTGTTTAAGATGATTACGACATTAAATTGAAACAGTTATTTGCCGATAATTTAGTTTAAAATGAGTACCAATTGCATTATATGCAAATTAAGTCGTGGGAAGAAGAGGTGTGAATAATTAATTGTTTAATTAATACAAAGTATAACTAGCAAATTATGTTTCAACGATCTCTGCAATAATTAATAATAGTATTCGTTCAGTAACACGATAAATTTTGTATGTATTGATTTCACTTGTAGGTAGTATTCGCGCAAAATGAGATTTTACGTAAAGGTTTTATTGTACTAATCTCGGTGAGGTTTATTATACATTTGCGTGTCGTAAAGGGATCGTTTTCTACAGTAGAACCCAGTTTTGTCTAAGAAAAAGGCGTCGACTGCTTAAAGTTACGTGTACCTAATATTCCAGGCAAAGCACGTCCTGCATCCATAATTCCGTATCTACAGTGTCAAGGCATCTCACTTAGCATCGTTACGAAAACGTTTTTAGCAAATGCCAGCTTAAAAATCGAACAACTCATTACAAATTATTAAAAAAAAACAATGTCTAGAATATGTACGATTTGTTTTCTACAGATCATAATTTTGAAATCGATTTTAGCATGAACCTCAAAATGAAACTTGGCAAGGAAGTGCTGAACATATTAATGATTTAAGGGAGTCTCAACTTCCTCACACGACTTTTAAACATAGCAATTATTCTTCCAACAACATAAAATCGTATCTTTTGTATTTAACATTATCAGAATTTGAGATTACAAAGTTTTTGAAAGCATTCAACTACAAAAAGTTATAAAAGTTTTAAACGCTAAATCTCTCTCGATAAGTTGTGAAGAAACGCACCGAATTTTTGTTTGTAATAAAAAATATGCTAAAATACCGTTTCAATAATCTTGTTTTAGACTTTCACTACTCTTTGTTTCGCGTTTTTCATTTGCCGTATTTTATATTAAATTAAAGTGCCTCACGTTTCCTTTTGCTTTGCTCAAAAGCTCGTGCTTTTTCCTGCAGAAGCGATTATAACTAATTACGCACGATGTATATTGTTTGCTTACTAAAAAGCGCGATTGTCTACAACTTTACTAACTAGTTCAGTATTTGCTTATATAATCGTATCAATTATAGAACTTTATGACTGCAATCTGAATCTTAATAGCCAGCTAAGCGTGGTATATAGTTGCAAAACTTAACTTATCAACAGAATGTATTCAATTTATTCAATAGCAAAACTTTACATGATTAAAGTTACAAAAGTTTGAATTATAATAATATTACGCTAATTTGAAAACGTGACTAAATAACTCCAAGAAAATTCAATTTTGAAATACAAATTTCGCGCACTCATCACCAAGACGAACCAAAATACATAAGACGACGTTGGGCATTAAATAAATAACCGCAACATTGGTTGAGAAAACGTTTACAATATCAACAATTATAAAATAAACAATAGACACTACGCGTCTTTAAAACCCCAATAAATAAGTCACAGTTTCTACGTACACAAACAGTATTCCGGAAAGCACACAAGAACGGGAACTAATTATTCCCACAATTACGTATGCAAAAGAAATGCCTTTTAGTTAATGTATATTAATTTGAAACAGTGACTATAAAAATACTAGACATTTAATTATTTGCAAAAACTTAAAACTGTTTTCTTTCAAATAAACGTCTCAATTAATTAAAATACAAAATATTGATTAAAATTTGCTAGTTTACTCACCAATTAAAATTGCGTCGCAATAACGTCGATTATTATTTGTTATTGTTTAAGATCAGTCAAAAAGGTGCCGTAACCTTTAGTTTTTATAAGATGGTATGACAACACTAACAGGTTTTAGAGTTTGTTATGACACTTAAAATTCTTTCTTTAAAGAAGAAATCACTCAACCATACAATAAAAGAAATTTGTTCTACGGTCAAGATCTAGATAAAACCATATATTTTCTATGCAGAAAGTTGCGGCTAAGCATTCTTTCTCAGTTACCGTCTAGTTACTTTCAGCATAAGATGTTGTCTACTAAAATTCCACCAACACTTGTGTCGTTTAAGGAAAAGCTAAATATAGTTTTCAAAACCACGCACTGTGAAACATAAAAATCATGGAAATATACCAACTCACAACTTTTAAATTTCGGTGTTTCTAACAGACCCGCGACATAGCAACGACTACTTGATTAAGTTCTCGGTCCAGAGTTTGAACTCTACGTTTTTGTTTATTTAGACAACGTCATCATTGTAACGCAAACTTTTAACCACCGTCTTAAGTTATTAGAGACAATATTCAGTCGTTTATTGAATGCTGGTTTAACCATCCCTTGAAATAAAAATTATTTTTGTCAAGTGAAACTTAAATATCTCAGTTATGTTGTTGACAAGCAAGGATTACATCGCGACTCTAATAAAGTAAAATCATTTTCGAGATTCCTATACCTAAATCATTTATAATTTGTAAAATAATAAGAATAATTAGTTGGTTTTGTAGGTTTATTGTAGCGTTTTCCAATATTATTATTCTACTAACAAATTTGCTTATAAACAAAATCCATATGGAACTGGATTTCTAGTTCTGAAATTGCTTTAGAAGAACTGAACATTTTTAGTTACTGCTGCAATTCTTATTGTTCTAGATTTCTCTTTAGCTTTTGTGCTTTAAAAGTGACGCATCTTCATTTACTTTGGGTGCTGAACTGACATAGATTTATAATGATGGAGAACGTGTCATTTGTTACATTACTAGAACTTTAACTGCGACCGAACGGAATTATTCTATGACAGAACGCGAGTGCTCAGCAGTAGTATAGTCAATTGAATACCTTTGCTGGTATCTAGAGGGTTATCCTTTACAAACTTTAAACAAACCTAATGTTGTTTATAGAAAAGGTTTAAATGACACTCTTCCTGACGCGTTGTCTAGCAAATAATTTAGAAAAACATTCTTATAACACTACTATATCCTCTACTGGCAAGTGATATACACACAAAATTTTAAATTTAGTTTATAATCATCCGGTTAATTATCCTTATAAATCACATACATTGTTTAAATACGTCAAAAATAACTTTCTATTACCAAAATTCTGATATATTTTAACAGTGAGAAATGATATCGGTATATAATTATTACAATCATTTTTTGATATATTTTTATGTAATAGAAATACTTGTGATGCTCTTTTGTACACTTCTGAGAGAAGGGGTCTCCTTTTTTTAAATAATGAGACTTGCCGAAATGAGATGTAAAACAATCGGACAAATTCTTACATAATAATTGGTTAACTCTCATACAGAATATATGTTGTTTACGAATGCCATTACATTTTAACTTCTTGCCCAGAATGTAAAAATGCCAACGATAAATAGATATTTTCGAAACACATAATGAAAAAATCAAAGGGTTCAATTATAAATGAATAGTAAATACTTTTCATGAGAGCAAACACGTGAATTGTAAAACTAAATATTTTAAGCATAAATTTTGAATAAGGATTAGATTTATTTCGTTTACAAGTAGGTACAAGTTGAATTGAATTCCTTTTATAGTAAAATAAAAGGTTACTTTAAGGAAAACTTTAAAACAATTTAAATAAATAAAATACTTACAGTAGTAATATTTAAAAGTAGAAAAAAAAGAATGTTATATTAACGGTAAACTATAAAAGGCGGAGAAGTTCGGTCCATGTGTTGACCTGCAGATACGCTTTCTTAGATTTCAGCGGTAGATAAATAAACAGATAATTGGTTTATTAATAAAAATCTTTGTTTATATCCTCAAAATCTTGCATGAGTGATATTAAGAAAAAGCAGCAACAGTTTTATTTCTGTCACAATGGACGGTACGGAATGTAGTTAAATCACAGAAGGCAAGACGGTAAGATAAAACCTCAAGCTAAAGGTAAACGATAAAGATAAAAGGCGGGAAAAATGAAAGTTTAAAGATTAAAACCTTAGAGCAAAATAACACAATTACATAAGGAAAATATTAACGAAAATAAGCTACCAAATTAGAGTTTAGGTTTTTTTAATGAAAACAAATACACCAAAGCGCTCACCACGTTTACCGTGAGAATCAGTAATATGGCGTCTTTTGAGGTTCACAACAGAGACTCCTTGCGACAAAAATACTTGCGCTTGCGCAACTAGAAAAAATTGATTACTATGCATTCCATAGATATAAATAAATACAGAAAACATATACGGGGTAAATCAAAGATAAATATATACAGTTTCCACTACAAAATATGTACATTAACATCGTTTAATGTAATAGGTAGAATTAATAAAAAATAAAATAAAAGTTACAACGTAACATACTATAGCCTTTTATAACTGATCTGTAAAAATACCTTTTTTAAAACTAAGCTTAATTAAATATAACAAAGCGGGAGATACATTTATTTAAATTGTTTCAATCAAGTTTGAGAAGATACCGTTGATACCAGGTGATGTATTATTCTTAAAAAGTAATTGCATTTTAAGTAGCTTTCATTTACGCTGTTCAAAAACATTGATTTACTTGAATTTTTTCAGGAAAACATTAATATACTCTCAGCAGTTTAAACTATATGATTAATTGCGATCGAGATTTAACTATATTCTTGTGGCAATGGATTAGTTTTCATTGTTGTTCCCTTTTAAGGTAAAGAATTTGACAATCTTTGTCAAATATTCACAAAAGTGAAATAAGCTTTTAGTAAAAGTAGCATGCATCATAAGAACTGCCGTGCATGAAGTTTTAGAAGTCTACGTTAACTTTGCTAAACAACATGTAATTCCAGGTAAGCAATTTAGTAAACCGGATTTTAATGATATCGAACGCAATCTTAATGGTATTTCTAAAAACAATCATTTATCGTTTGTAGGATGCTTCACAACACATCACTCCAAAGTTTTTACTAAAATGTATATGTCCATTTAGATTAATAAAACATTATTGCTAGTTACTTGTGAACTTAAAGATGATAGCCGAAATTTGAGAGATGTCTGGCATGTAAAAGACTGTAAGGCTCTTCCACCTCATCAGGACTTTTTCTCAAAAGATCAATAACTGGATTGTTTGAATGTAGGACTTATATTTTGTTTTGCTCTTTTATTAAGTACCTTTTAAACGCTAATTTTATTTAACTAAAAAAATGGAAACTTAAACATTTTATATTTTGTGAATTAATTTCTTTTATTTTTTGTTATATTTTAATTATATTTCTTAATTAATGTACAGTAATTTTTCTTTATCTCTATTTGAATCCGGTCGAGTTATATCTTTAAGGTCGTATACTCACGATCGCTACAACATAAAAATTACTTGCACCCGTATAAGAACGTAGGAAGAAGAGGAGGTCTTCCACAAGCAGGTTGTTACGGTTATTTTAATCAAAATATAAAATAGAGGCAATGCTGAAGACCTGGCCGGCAGCTATGTTAGTCGTACAGGGTCGTGGTTGTACTTACTAATTATTAAGTCAAAGGCTTTGCACTGCAGAAGAGATAATAAAGAGGGCGCCACCTAGTAGAAAGTATACGAGATATTCTGGAGTGACTAAGAATTTCAAATATAAAAACAACTGTAGACTAGCATAGATATAATTTTGTCAAACTTAGACCTTAGTAACACATAAATCATATAACATTGAGAATGAATTTGAGGTAAATATAGACGCAATTTAGATTATTTTAGTGATCGAGAGATACGAACTAATTGTTCTTTTGAAAAGTATTTGATAAGCCAGTAGTAAGGCGTAGCCGAACAAATTTATAACTATAACCCGAAACAATTGGGACCGACAAGTAGGTATCACAAACATTAATATTAGTATTACACAATAAAAAAAGAAATACGTGGAGTACCGGTACTCGACGACAAATTCAAAGTTATGTAATGCGCAATGACATATAAGAAACGTTTTGAACAATCTTTCAAAATTACATTAATCAAATAACAAAGCGCAACAAGTTAGTTAAATTCATGTCGAACTACAGATACAGACGCGGATGTATATAAAGTGATAAGATAAAACAAGCAATTTTGTTCCACTAATCTGGTTTGTATTTATGATGTTCCAACAATAACTTCAGCAGGTTCGTTATTTTATACGGACGAAGTATAGACGATGAGAGATGTATAGCCCCAATAAGGCAACGTCTGGATATTAATGGCTCGAATCACTAACACATACACAGAAGGAATTCACAAAAGTAAAAATATAGGAAAAATTAATACTTACGACAGTGAAGTTCTCATGATTAACGGTAATTTTCTATTGGGTTAATCCCTTAACAATAAACTGTTGGTATATCTCTATTCTCAAATGGGAAGTTCAAAATTAAAACACCCTCAACCGTTAACTTTCAAACCCACCAAAAAAAAAAACATTGATGCCGACAAATTTTAGGAAATCGGTATTTGAACAAGGTTTTGACCGATATGGTGTGTATGTAACCTGGTTGCATACCTAGAAAGAAATTTTGCTAGCAAACTTATTTTTATAATACTAACAGAGTAGTTTGATTCCGGAATAAATAAAAACCGTTACAAAGCTAACTATTAGTAGTGACAATACTTTAATCTGGGGTTGGTGCACATTAACACAGCTGTTTTGATTTTTACTCTCCTTCCAAAAATCCTCCAAAAATTGTGAAAAACTCCGGCCCATAGGTTTTCTTTATCATGCACTCAGGATCAATTTGTGAAAAAAGTTACGAATGTCTAGGAATACATTATCAGTTGGTTTGCTGGTCAGTTAACGCAACACAATTTCTGTGGATATGACACACTATGCATGGATTTTTTATTCCAGTCTAAGGGATTTTGGGTTTTAGCACCATTCTTCTGATGTAGTGGTCTATCAATTCATCGGTCGTTAAAGTTGGAGTTCTCTACAACCTGGGTGTTTTTCCCAGTTGCAAACTCTTCATAAAGATCGTCATATTAATAAATCTATGATGGGCACTAATGTAATAAAATGTGTAAAAAAACGAACAAAAACCGTTTTCAATTAACTTTAAAATGAATTAATTTAATCGTAGTCGAAATACAGAATTAATGTTTTATGGCAAGTGTTTAAAAAATATTTAGGTAATTGAAAATGCCACACATTTAAAATGAACACCATTTAACATAAAACAAATATTAAAACCAATATAAAATGGAATGTGAACCTGTAAAATTTTAAAACGGTATAAACTATGGATTACATATTCTCCGTAAAAAGAAAATGGTCGTATTTATTTTTATTGATGAAAGCCAAAATTTGATTGTCGTTTTATAGGATAAACCAAGAGCGTAGGTAAAGCTCGAATAGTAGAGGTATAAGCAAATGTTGGTTGCACGATTTATCTAAAATTATCGTCAATATTTACTTTTCAAATGTAAACATTGTAAACGGTGTAGTTTGAAAATGGTAATCGACTAGTTTATGTCAAAAATCTACTTGGCACCCGATGTAAGTGGTAGAAAATATATTAGGTATTAATAAAACAGTTAGAGCACCTCTGATCTTTATAATAAAATAGAACGCAAAACCAGAAATAGGATAAGAAGAGAACTAAGCTAATCAGATATGAATGTTCTTGATGCCTTCAAATTACCGTTATCCATTACTAAAGCGGAATGCCAACTATTATTAAGGTATTACACATCTAAACAAATTCCACTCCCTTTTCGACGTTTCATCCCTTAAAAGATTTTAACGATTTATCATATAATAATCGCAACTATTTTAACTGAGCATAAAGTCATGTTGTAAAATAAAAGTCAGGAAAACATCTCTTTGGAATTTTATTCGTATACTATTTTTCTGATAACTATCTGTAATTTCCGCATCCAGAATATCATGTGCTGAACTTTCGAAACAGAATAAGTTTATGAGTCGATCTATCGCGTCGTACCTAAATTTTTTAAAAACATTTTCAAACTTTGCATATGTTATTATACTAATATTGTAAAATTCGCAAACAACAAGGAAAAGGCAATTTCACACGTGATAACTGTCAAACTTTACAAAACCCTTACAGAAGTTCTTTTTAACTCGGATACATTCACTATCGCTACTTTTTACATCGCATTTATATTCTAAGCGGATTGTACTGAGCTTTGAAAATAAATGTTTAGTAGCACAATAATATTTGAAAATTATTGCAAATATTAATTTAAATAAATTTCCGCTACGTTAAATTTAATTGCAGTAAATTATAAATTTGATTTTCGAAAATTTGCTCGCACTTTGGTAAGACTATGAATGAAAGTACAGAAATTTTCAAGCATCCCCAGTAGTTTACCAGAGGGATATTCTGCGCTGTCCCAAATATGGTTCATTAAACCGCATCTCTCTTAGTTGTTTGGCGTTTCGGTTAGTGTAATCGCTTGAACGTGACTAACAAACAAAACAATAATGAGGAATTAACGTTGTTAACAATTATGTCGGTTTCCTTTATTTAATGTCAAAACTATTAACGCGATATTGAAAAGAAAATATTAAATGGTTTTCGTTACGAAATTTCACTACGTTGGAGACACGCCACATGTCAAGCTTAAGTAAAAGGCGAATCAATAGAATGAATAAATGTTATGTTTTGGTTCTTGTTTTATTATACAATACATTACAATAAACATTTTAATGAGACGTAATATTGATTTATCACAAGTAAAATTAGAATGTTGCATTTGTATCATTTTAGTAATTGCATTTGTCATACAATTTCTGGATAATTAAGCAAACAGAAGAAACCACTTTTTCTTGTAGGTATATTGGGAACTGAGACAATTGAGCCGTTGAAAACAATAGTAGTCTAAGTCACTTAATACAGTTTTGAGTAATGAGGACCTAAATTTATACTTCCGGTAAAAATCCTTTAATAGGAAATCTGAAAAGTTTCCGCAAAATTTGTTTAGGTAAGATATTAACTCAAATTTGTAAGAGAGAAATACGATTTTGTAGATTTTAGTTTAATTTTATCAATTTGACCACTATACCTTTAAACATTTTGAAGAATTAAATACACAGTCATTATAGTTAGGATGTAAAATTTATAATTTAGATTCTTTAATACAAGTTTTAAACGGAGCAAGTGATAAACAAATTGAACAAAAAACCTAGTCTTCTTCTTCTGGCTCAATATCTTCAACATTACTGTCTCCAATTAAGTCTCCTGATGAACTGGAGGAATAAATTGAAAAAGTTATTCTATATTCTTCTTCTTTTTCTCACTTACTTGAAGTGGAGCTTGGTATAGTGGATCGAACCGAATTCTACTGAAATTTCGTGGTGCACCTTATTAGTTTGGAAGCAATCATCAAAAAGAAAATCATCGTTAAGAGTTTCTTTATAAAATATTTTATTTTTTTCAAAATGTAACTGTTGAATTCTTAACCAGGAAACGGAAGTATTGTCTTCGTTTTTATTTCTACGTGTTACAGCCTGTTCAATGACTTTGTTGAAAACATTCGTTTGTGTTATTTCACAAACAGATCTGAACTTCCTTATTATTGTGTACCAATTGTAACGATGCGTTTTTATTTTTAAGTTTCGCACTGTGACTAAATTAATTGGAGTAATTAATTGTTAGGATAAGACCGATTTCGTTTAACTGTTATTAATTTTACGTATTATCAATTGTGAACCCAAAGCAAAGATAGCGGGCGGCTCTTTGCACAAAGTCCGATAGCGCCCGCTTAAAAGCTTTTGTGCGCACGCGATCTTCCCGTAAGCCAGTTGCCCCACTTAAGTTATGCTTTATATAAGCGTCAGGTCTTGCGTTGAACAGACAGTTGGATCGGATACCTATTCCGTCTGGTCTTGCGGCTAATACTGAGTAAGTTTGCTTTTCTAATTTAACCGCTAAAGATACCGCTTTGGCTATTTCTTCCCAACCCCCAAGATGTAGAGATACCGCTTTATGTTCCCTTAACAGTTCTTTTCCTTATCCGTGTGGTGTATTTGGGGAGACGCATTTTCGCGCTTTAAGTACACCACTCAAATAGTTGTCCAAGTTGGCACAGCTCATTTTTGTGTGTCAACTTGGCCATTCCTTTCTATTGTTTCTATCCGTGTGTTGTGTTTGGGGTGACGCATTTTCGCTTTGAATACATTATTCAAGCCGTTGCCCGGAGTCGACATAGCGCATTATTGTATGTCGACTCGGTCACTCCCACTACCTACCGCATACCTTAACAGACCGCCGTTCTGCTTATACACCGTTACCCTTATCCCTAAATTAACCGCCGCTCTTGTTTCGTGTTAAATAAAGAAGTTTTGAGATTTAGCGTATTATTTTTATTTCTCCGAACTGCTTCCCGTTAGACGATCAGAACACTGGAATTTTTAACCTCTACTGTAACTGCCCGACGAGCAAACCGAGAGTAAACTTTGTCATCACATCTGGCGCCACGAGATCCGTCCGCTTTTGTTATTTACAGAAACTAACCGAATTGGGGGGAAGCGAGCGTCCACAATCTTCCGGTACATATTTTACCCTATTCTTAGCATACTGTTCTATTTGACCAAAATCACGATCGGTCGGCAAGAAATAAAACCAGAAAGCCTAAACTTATGAGGGTCTATTACCTGAGCATTTGTATCTGCTTTAGAGCTTGAGCCAAAACAAAGCATTTCGGTTCTGTCCACCACATTCATCGCTGTAAGCAATAATGCCAGTTGCTTTTTCTTGCATTTGATGCAGTTTTTTCTCTCATATTTACACACATCTCTTTACTGGTATACGTATCTTATCTCCACAGTGTGTTTCCTGTAAAAGTAAAATATTGACCCTATTCCCGAAACAAATATTAGACAAGAAATCTGATTTCTCCTGACTCAACCCGTGTACATTAATTTGTACAATATTTGTTGTAAGCCCTAATTGTCCGGGAGGGTTTCGTTGACCAGGTCCGGAAACCAAAGTAGTGATTTTTGGAAAACACATGTTTTTCCTGTTGACCATAGAGTACTGTAAAGTACTGATCACCTTCCATATTTTATATTTATACTAAAAACGCATAAAAACACACACGAAAAAACTCTAACAAATATTGACGTACGGTTTGACGTATAAGTTGTTGGCATGTTTAAGTTATAGTGGTTTTCATAAACCTGGAAGCAATTGCTTTGCTAAGACAAACCAATCCACAATTGCAGACAGTTTCGTCACCACACTATACAGGTTTATATTGATCTTCTGGGGCACCATACATAACATACATACATAAGTAGAACCAAAAGTTGTATTTCTTGTGATCCAAAAAATTTTTGGAGTGGAGATCCATCTGACATACATAATTACAAGCCAATTAGTATATTAAATAATTTTGCAAAATATTTGAAATTTTATTATACTCTCATATTTACCCTACTACACAATTTTACATTTCTCCACAACAACATGGCTTTATGAATAGACGCTCAACGGTTACGAATCTTATGTCAATCACTCAGTTTATATGTAATAATCTAGATAGAGGTGGTCAGTAGATGTCATATATACTGACATATCTAAAGCCTTTGACCGAATTTCTCATAAACTTCTATTAGCAAAATTATGCAACTTTGGTTTTAATAGTTCATTTTATCTTTCTTTGAATCGTATTTACAGAATCGCAAACAATTCGTTATTTATAATAATTACGTGTCTTCTTGTTTAATACCTACGTCGGGAATACCTCAAGGATCCAATCTCGGACAATTATTATTTTTAATTTTCGATAATGATCTTACAGAAAACATACGACCAGAAAAGTTATTATTTGCTGACGACTTAAAAATATATTATTTTATAAGAGCTTACAGTGATTGCCAATTTCTTCAACAGCAACTGGTCAGTGTCAACTCTTGGTGTCAGGTAAATTATTTGTCACTAAATACCACTAAATGTAATGTGATCGACTCTAATGTTTTAACGCGGTGTAGAGTCTTAAAAGATCATGGTGTATTTTTTGGACACTAGTGCGTTCTAAACTCGATTATTGTTCATTAATATGATATCCCACACAAGGCAACCATATCGCTTCTGTTGAAAAAGTCCAAAAAATTTTTGAAATATTTAGCTTTTAAAATTGATAAAACTTATCCTAAAAGAGGATGCTCTCAAGAAACACTTTTGTTAGATTTGACTTTCAACGCAGACGTACATCTAGTATTATTTTCTCTACCAACTATTTCATAATCTAATTGATTGTCGTTACCTTTTATCACTAATTAAATTCCATGTTCCATTTTTCACTACACGTAACATAATAACATTTCATTTACCATTGGCACGTACAAATATATTATATAGATCGCCAATTCATATCATCTGCAGAAGTTTTAATTTAAGTTTTTCTCATAATGATATTAACAACTGTACGTTAATGTCATTACAATAATAAATAACGTTTATTTTGTGGTTATGTCTCTTGTCAACTTGCTTATATATTACCTCAATTTATTTTTTAGTGTTCATATATTATATACAGTCTGTATTACCTTACATGTAGTTTGTCCTATAATTGGGTTTTTGCAGTTTGTTGAGTATTCAATTTTGTTTTGTTTTGAACAAGTCTCACTTTACACATGTATCCTTTGAAGGGACGTGGAAGTATTAGGTTAAAATCGCGATGAAATATACGCCTATACGTTGCTTCTAAAATTGGACATTTTTTCATTCGTACAAATTGTACATTAACCTTATTTTCAATAGGGAATCCAGGTATTTTCGGTTAGGATTGTGATTTTGTGTATAATGGGACTGATAGGTATTTGTTATATTTTTGGAGCCTTACTTTGGTTTCTTGGACTATGTATTTTTATTTAATTTTGTTTAACCAAACCACATAAAAATCATTCTGTGAAGAAAAGTTTTTCATTTTCCAGAAATTCTTGAAAGAATTTTTCTATCCTGTTTTCTGCCTTTACGTTTAATGTATTACTAATACTGGATTGATCAATTTCACTCTATTTATAATAATTAGGTTCAGTTCGAAGATCTTGTGAAATAAATTTTAAGTTAGATTTTATGAAAATTAAAAGAAATATTTTCGTGGTAATACCTAAAGACGATGATTCTAAATCCTCAGTTTGTCTGGCTCAAAGTCACTTTCACTAGCACTGTAAATATCTTTTTCCGACTCATTAGAAGTTATTTTCAGCTTATTTCGACAGCTACAAATACGTTTGACACTATAGTGGTCTACATCACACTTGTACCACTCTGCCTTTCAACATAATCAGAAACTCATTTAAGTACAGAATAGACTAGCGACATCTATACGGAAAAAACTGTGAGCTAGTCACAAAGTAGATTTTCACGTGGAGAATATGAATTTAGCATTATGCCGAAAAAGTGATTTTATGACTTAGACCACTCTGGTTTTCAACGGCTCAATTGATTATAATTCTAGAACTAGGACACGCAGGCAAACTAATGACGGTGCGCTAGATTCGACTGTCGTAGCCCTATTAAACAAATACAATAACCGTTTTTGTCTTTTTTTTCCATTATGTTATAAAGTTGCAAAAGTTGAGTTCAAAATTTAGATTCAGAAAGCTGGTCTATAAAATAGTGTTTTAGTTTCTTCGTAAACCAAGATGAGCTGAGAAGAATTAAATATTTTATATCATTTCTTGCTGTTGTGTTCTTTGTTATTTAACCCTTCTTGGTTTTGCTATTTTGATATATCGAATTTTTGGCGCGTTTTAACGTTTTAACGTAAATAACAACGTTTTTTGTTCACGTTTATAAATTACGTGAGTTCGAAACTAGAACAATTGAAATCAAACAGATGGGGCCCGCCCATTTGTTTGCGGACCCACTATGAACACGGCATGTTAAAAAGCTTTACCAATTTTTGATAAGTAAATGAAGTTTGTGATTATCTCACTAATGCATCCTTTGAACGCAAGTAGCTCGCATGAAGTAATTTTTACTTTAATTTCATCTAGTTCTTTTGGTGCGGAAGGAAAGTATAGGGTTGCCAACGAGAACCTCAATAATATCTGCGTGAGGAAACGTTGCTCGAAGATTGCGGAATATTAACAAACACAGTCAGCATTTTGTAAAACGAAACTCTGACAATAGAAAGCGTCAACTTTGCAAGTAACCTACTAAGCACACATACATATCTACTAGGTTAGGCAACAACTTAAGCAAGTACTGAAAAACACTCAACCAGTGCAAGTAACTCGTCGCGCATAAAGACAACAAGTTCAGTGCAAGGCATTGCAAGTAAGGACACAAGGTTTAAGTATTGCATCGTAAACGTAATACGCAATTGTATAGTATACGTCAGCAGTTCACACCGTTCATGTAAATACTAACTCACGCAGCATAAATGTAATAAACCGTACATAAACCCTGCTATCGACGTTCTTTATTCCTCTGAGACAATCGGTTTTATTAAACCCCATAACATTACAATGGTAACGCCGACGTGATGTTTACAACCAGAGAAAAACCAGCATTTGAAGACAGCATTCTGCCATTCAGTGGTAACAAATGTGAGTAACAGGCTGCACACACGAAATAGAAGGATCGGAATCAAAAACCGCCGAAACGCTCTACACGGTAACCATCATACTCCTCATCATCATAATCCTCTGTTTCTTCGCAAAGACCTCTGCGCTTTCCACAAGAGGAAAATCAACAAGGCAGCCAACAAACTCTAAGCGGCACAAAACTCTACTCTAACTCTACGCTTGCAGTATCGAGCGCATAAGCATACGCATCCCTCCATTCTGAAGAGATTACTCCCTAATGTGGTTCATCAATTCGTCCTGGCCGTAATAACTGCGGAGAAAACCAAATACAACTAAATTATCGCCAACATTGCTGTAACTTAAAATATAATCTTTATTTGCATTCAAAATAAAATACTCAAATTTTACCTAAGATCACTAGGTGTTTTATCACTACACGGGTGAAATCAGAGACATTTAATTCCACTTTAAAATTATCTAGATGGAATAAGCGTGCACCATCTTAGAAACAAAAATTTCTTGACCTTTTTTCGATGATTTTTATCCAGAATTTGTAGAGATTTGTTATGGTTTCGGTCTCGTTGTTTTCAAAACGACTTGATTTATTTGCATTTTCAGCTGGTTTATTTTCTTTGTATGTAGGAAATTTAGAGAAAGAATTTAAGAAACAGCAGGCAAGAGGGATAGTGGTGGGAAAAAGAAAAGTGTGGGTTTTAGCCTACGTAGATGATATGGCGGTCTTGGCAAAAACAGAAGAGGAAATGAAAGGAATGATAAAAGGGTATATGGTGAAGTACAACAACAAGGACGAAGACTTAAAAAAGAAGATGGTTATTTCGAAATTAAGTAAAAGGTGTGTTGTATGGAGCAGAGGTGTAGGATGGAGAGAGAATGGAAGAAACTAGAGAAGATATAGGAAAGGTATTGAAAGTAAACAATAGGTTTGGAAACAGGAAACACCAGGTTATATAGTCGAAGAAGAATGTAAACTGGAAAAAAAGGATACAGACAGGAGAAAAAAGACAATACGGTATGAAGAAAAAATGGAAAGCAAGAAAGATACTATATAAATGTTGAAAGAAGTGAGCGCAAAAGATAAATATAGGTGAAGATGCTAGAAGAAGATATTATGAAAGAGAAGGATATACAAGGAAGAAATAAAAAAGATAAGAGATGAGGGAAAAAGTATCAAAGAAGAAAAAGTACAGAGAGATGAGAGACACACAAGCACAAGAAGAAGAAGCAATAATTAGAAGGAAAATACACACACGAAGTATGAAGAATTAATAACAGATGGAAAACTTGAATTACATAACCGGAAGAATGGCATTGGGAAGATAAAAGACTAAATGCAAGATTTAGAGTAGAAAACGATTGAAAATGAAAATAAGTACTGGTGGAAGGACGAAGATAGGCAGTGTAGAATGTGTAGGGCAGGGGTAGGAAAATCATAGAGCATTTGAAAGTAGAGTGCAGTGAAGTAAAAAGCAAACGATAGAGTTAGAAAAAGTCGTTTTTGGGAGAGAGATCAAAAGGAGTATTGTGGATGAGGAAGGTGGGTAAAAAAAAGTGGGTGGAAGAAGAAAAGTAATAAGAAGAATATAATGAAGAGTTGTTGGCTTTTTTAATGTATATTATTCTGTAAGGTTAAGACAATACCGAATCTATTCTTAATGTGATAAGACAAATAAATGTGAAGTTGAATTGAATTAAATATTGAATTTTTATGTCAAGAATTCAATAATTTACCGGATTTCTCAATGCGTTTCTTATGGTCCGACGATTCACCATCCAGTATACCTACATCGTTTACCATTTTGTTGCTCTAATACACTCCAATATTCCACCCACAACTTTTTCGTACGTATAGTACGAACTTAGGTTCCGGGTTACATCCCTCAACTTCAACTTATCCCTGTTTCGGGTCGACAACAGCATCCACTATGTTATTTAATCTATCGTCTTTAGACGAAATCGTACAACTTATATTCGTAAATATAAAATTCTCTAACTTACTTATAGGATATATAGTTATATAATGTGCAGGGAATAACACAAACATTTGTAGTCGTATAGGAGGGACCAGGTGGTTTTGTCGTATCGGAAAAAACTTAAACATGAAATGTCAATGTTTGAATTTTATTTGACGATTGTTTATTTTTCTGATCTGAAATACTTCTTCATAAAACTCGATATCATAAAATACTTACCGTAACTATTTGCTTAGATGGTGAGTGAGTGTAGAAGGGAGAAAAAAGAATTTAAACCATAAAGCGAAAGTAAAGGAAATACAATTCGAAAAGTTTACCAACGAAATCGACTTAATGAGTAAATTTGTAATTACTTTATAGTCATGCAATTGAATGAATTAGTCAAAATCCGGACTTTGTAATTTTGTGAAAATACCAGGCTATTACTAAATCTTATTGTGTAATCCTATGTAAATTATTTGGAGGAACTTTATCGGTTTTATTAAGATCCATCCTGTACGTGCTGGTAAAGACGAAATCAATACAGCTTTCGTGTCGTCTGTACGCTATTTTTATTCTTTTGTAATTGTTAGGACTCCTTTTTCGCAATTTTTTATAGGTGGAACATGTGCGTTAATTAATTACAGACGACAATGTTTACAGTGGGGTAAAACTTTACGTAGTTTTCTGTGGTGAAATCGATTACGTTTTCCGATTTCACTAACGCATTTAAACATACAAAATAAGATTGAACAAAAGTGCTCTATAAAAAAATGCGGAGATATTCGAGATTCGACTATAAAATTTCTTAGAATTAAAAACTAACAGATAAAGGTTAGAAATGCTAAGTTTTAAAACTTTTATTGGGTCACGTTTCGTGATGGCAATGTGTCGTTCTCCTAAGCGTAGACCACTAAACGCCCTTTTCTGTCCCGTGATAATAATGAAAAGATCATGGAGAAAACTTTTCCAATAGATCATGGTTTACTTCTCTAAATCAATTTATATTGTGGTTTAACAGGAGGCGACTAATTAAATCCGCAATAAATCGACGGCTCATAATTAGTAACTTATGATTTACACATCAAAACGTATGCTAAGAATACAACTTCCTTGTTAGCGATCTTGTCATAAAGCTAATACATATGTATACTTGCTGATATGGAAGGTTGTACTTGGACGTAGAATTTATTTTTTACATATATTTCAATTGCTAAGTAGCAGAATTCAACTGTATGCTAGAGCAGCATGCTTAGATTCGGAAACTGGCACGGTGTCGAACAAGCGTATGTTAATACATGATAACAACGATTTACTCAATTTAAATTAACACTTCCTGGCTTTCTCAAACTTTAATAAATTATGCCTCCTTTATATAGTATCTTATTTTCGTAAATACACTGTGTCTACGGATGGGGAGGTATCCTATAATTGAACATTTTTTAATTTTTAGTTTTATCGAGAAAAATATCTTTCTTGATAACAAGTTTTGCTTGTTCTGAAACTGAAAATAAAATTCAAGTTTTCAAAACCTGTGCGCATTTCATAGTCAGTTTTATGAAAACCATAATACATTGATGAATTGAATCGAGCAATAACTGATGCTGTAAATAAAACTACCTCAGAAATGCTACAGAGAAACTTATAAAGAATTTAGAATCAGAATTGAAGATATTTACGAGTTCAAAGAGGATATGCTCAATAGAATATTCTTTTGTTTTACTGTTACTGATAGTTTTTCTTACATGATTACTCTGTATTGCTAATTTTGATAGTACTATAATTCTTTGAATTTTATTTCATTTTATGGGGTTTCAGAACAAGAAGCAAAACTTTTCATTAAAAACGACATTTTTCGCTTAAACTACAATTAATAGTTATTTATGTATCAAGGCACTAAAGTTTGATTTTTCATGACGGATGTGTTTACGTCTTTAAAGTTAGCAGATCAGTTGGGGCAGATCAATAATTTTGTACATTAGAAATTAAGTGTTCAATAGTACCTCAATTACGATTTAATTGCTACAGCAGTTCTGAAGATATTCAATGATCTAGTACCTAAAAAAAAAAGTTAGCAGACCAAGTATCTAAAAATATTTTTAAAGTTTGATTAAAATGCCTAAATTGGTCAAAAAAATAAGTGCTATTTAAGTGCTTTATGTTCACTATCTTAGAAGCAGTCAAAAAACTTTTTTTTTCTAAATAACCCATTGAAATTAAAACCTAGGGCATGTTTAGATTTGAGGGGATAGAAAAATAAAATGGTGGTGGGGAAGAGAAGAAATAGAAAAAGTTGACAAATACAAATACCTAGGATACGTTATAAGTGCTGACAATAGCAATAGAGACCATATAAAAGAGCTAGAACAGAAAGGAAACAAGATAGTAAGGCAAGTGTGGGGCATAGGAGAAAGAATATTCGGAAAGGATTTAGAAAAGAAGATGGGTGTTTGAGAAGATGGTGACAAGTGTTTTGAAATATGGGGCAGAAATATGGGGATGGAAAGAATGGTATGAGCTGGGAGGATCAAGAAAAGTATTGGAAATGGACATTAGGTTTAGAAAGAGAAACACCAGGATACATAGTAGAGGACAAAGTCAAGTTAGAAAAATCAGGATACAAACCGGGAAAAGGGCGATGAGGTATGAGGAGGGGATAAAAAGTAAGATAGAGAAAAGAGATATTAAATGAATGTTGGAAGGAAATAGAAATGCAGAGGGTAAAATTTGGCGAAGAAGAGAAAGTTATATTATGAAAGAGGGGGGTATGCACGAGAAGAGATAGCAAGAATAAGAAGAGAAGGAAGATCGGTAGAAATGGACATTATAAGAAGGGATTTAGATTTGCAGGCGCAGGAAAGAGCTGGAAAAATAAAAGAAGGAAAGTACAACGTAAATTACTGGGAAATAAGATCAGATGAAAAACCAAAATATTTAACGGAAGGATTGGATTAAAAGAAAAAAGAATTATAGCGAGGTTTAGGGTAGGGAATGAAGAAAGGAAAACAGATATTGGAGAGAGGACATAGATAGAAAGTGTAGGATGTGTGGGGAAGCGTGGGAGAACTTATATCACATAAGTAGAGAATGCGAGGAAGTGAGAGTGGAAGAGAGAACGAAGGGAGTTGCTGGGAGAAAGAGGGGAAGGGATAGAGTGGATGAAAGAAATAATTAAAAGAAGAGAAATAATAGAAAATAGAATAAGAGTCATAAGCAAGGTATAAAGCAAGTCAATGAAGAAGGGATTGATAAGAGGTGCAGTTGGGGAAGAGAAGAGGAGGAAGAGAGGAAGGACCGATTAAATTTATTTATTATGTGTAGAGTGAAAATAGTTTAGTTCAATTTGTAAGGAAAATCGAATCTTTGTTTATTTATAAAAACAAATAAAAAAAAAATAAAATTGAGTACCATTTAAGTGCTTCATGTTCACTATCTCAAAAGTTCTGCAAAAACTATATTTTAAACACATTGATCTGCTATCTTTAGCAAAACCAAATGTTAACTTGAACAAATTAAAATCAGAATTTAGGATATGTTTAGATTTAAAGTTCAATTTAAAGGCTTTATGTTTGTTATTTTAGAGGCAATGGAAAAACAATTTTTTTAACTCTTCTGCGATCTTTGGCAGACCAAATGTAAGAAAGCACATTAGCAAACTAAAAACAAACACGATACAAACAGGTTACTAATTGTGCCGTGTACAAATGTTTAGAAACCATTCGTTTCAAAGTTTTCAGTGAACATTCGCACCCGGGCAATTAGTTGGCAACCAGCGAAGCGTCGGTAACCAATCAGCAACAATCCGACGTTGTGGTCGCTAGGATTTTTATTTCTAGGTGATTTTATAAAAACTGACGGAACAATCGTTATATATTAGTTTCGTAGGTGTTACGTTTATTTATTTATTTATTTATTTAAGTTAACACTAGTCGACACTAGATTTCGCAACACTTATTGTTCTATAGATGTGTTAAAGTTTAATTTTAGTTGTCTAATGTGGTTTGTAACATTGGTTCTGCTAAAGATAGCAGATCAATGAGTTATTTAGAAAAAATGTTTCGAGTACTTCTGAGATACTGAACGTAAAGCACTTAAATAGCACTTAAATCTAAACATACCCAAGATTTTGATTTGAAATTTCTAAAATTTTTTTAACATTTGGTCTGCTAAAGATAGCAGATCAATAAGTTATTCAGAAAAAAAGCTTTTTTCTGAAATAGTGAACATAAAGCACTTAAATAGCACTTAAATCTATAAATTTATTCAAGTTTGATTTTAGTTGTCTCAAGGTGATTTCTAGCATTTGGTCTGCCAAAGATAGCAGATCAATGAGTTATTTAGAAGTTTTTCGAGTGCTTCTAAGATAGTAAACATAAACCACTTAAATAGCATGTGTTAAATTTCGATTTTAGTTGTCCAAGGTGGTTTTTAACATTTGATCTGCCAAAGATAGCAGATCAATTAGTTATTTAGAAAAAAAAAAGTTTTTTGGATGCTTCTGCCACAAAGTTTGTTGAATGCTTTTAAAGTAGTGAACATAAAGCACTTAAATAGCACTTAAATCTATAGATGTGTTAAAGTTTGTTTTAGTGTCCAAGGTAGTTTGTAACATTTGGTCTGCCAAAGATAGTAAATGGGTTATTTAGAAAAAAAATTTTTTAAAGATTCTAAGATATAGAACATGGCGAAGCACTTAAACAGCACTTAATTTTTGACTAATTTAGGCATTTTAATCTAACTCTAAAACCTATTTTTAGATACTTGGTCTGCTAACTTTTTTTAAGGTAGCAGATCATTGAATGTCTCGAGAACTACTGTAGCAATTAAATCGTAATTAAGGTACTTAACTAACAATTAATGAGCATTTAATTTCTAATGTAAAAATTATTGAACAGCTTCAACTGGTCTGCTAACTTTAAGGACATGAGTCATGAAAAGAACTTTAGTGCCGAGGTACAAATTATATATTTTCCAAAATTACAAAATTTGAACAAAATCTCACAATCTTATAACGTGTTTTTTTTTTACGTCAAATATTTCCACCGCGCATGCGCGATTTTAAAATTTATATACATTTTAACATCTCAGCACCGGCAAAAATGTGAACTTAAAATTGTCGTATAATGAACTACATTAGTGCCAATTTTATGGTACTTTTAAACAACTGACGATTTCGGAAAATAAATTTTCACCTATAGGATACCCCATCCGTGGAGACACTGTATATACTGTTGTGGTTAAGACAATTTTTTTGTCAGAACCTTGACCAATTTGTGGTAATGATGTTTTGCTGGAAACATAGAATTGTTCTTTAAGAACAATCACATATTAATGTTCCATACACCAAAATCGATGAAGAGGTGATTTTTACTGTTTTCCTACGAATTAGAGTTAGTACGTTATAATGAAGCAAAAAAAAAATTATGTCCGACGGGCCGGCTCGTCCGTATGTAAACAAGATAACAAGAAAACCACCCGCCCAATTTTTATGAAAAACTTTCTATGCAAACTTTATTTATAATTCCTAAGATCTGATTAGATTTATGTAGCCAAAAGGGCTGTTAACCTACACCATTTTCGAATTTTAAAATATTTAGAAAATATTCATTTCACACATTTTTGTTTCAAATAAAATTATTTAATAATTTAATTATACACAATTTTTCGTTTAAACTATTTTTTGATCCTATAAGTAATTACTGAGATGTATCAATCACGTGATACTAATTGTTGTAACAATATCTCCCCCCAATATCAAATTTACAAAAATAGTTGAGGGAGCAGAGTTGATAGAAATTGTATTGTTTGAACCATTTTTATCTAAAAACGCAATTTTATTTTTGGCTTATCGAGGCGATGTAGAGTTTCTCCGGTAAGTTTTAGAACTTGCTTGCTTTTAGAAATTCTATTTCCAACAAATAAAATTACTTTTATCTTGCCGTCATCATCAAAAACAAATATTTATTTTTTGGTCCAAGGATGTTATCGGTTGTGTCTATATCAATGGTTATCTTCAAAAATCATATACAACCTTGTTTCGCATTAGTGAATTCCGAGATGCAGAGCATCAGTCGTGCTATTTGAAATTATAGGAAGGTGTAACCTTAGGACGATGCCAGCAAGTCAATGTTGAAGCAGTTAATGAATTTTCTTAGTACAAGTTGAATGATAACAGCGTCCACGGCATTTATCTTTTTTGCTAATTTCTGAATTATTTCAATGGTAATAGATTACGAGTTGTGCATTGTTGTAGAGATCACAGTCGTGTTCTAGTCACTCAATATTAGCTTCTGTGCTGAAGATGTTGTATGGTCTTTCATATTATTCACCATTAATCACCAATAACACTACAATAACAACTCAAGATTAATTATACTGTTTAATGCTTTTCAAGAACCAATTGCTATAACTGCTGATATTATAAGTATTGGCGGCAACGTGAGTGTAATTTTATTGTGGGCTCTAAACGGCTTTTACCAACGTAACCTTGCTTTGTAATGGAATGTTCCGATGTTGACATAATTACTTTAATCAAGTTTGTCGTTAACCCTCAAATGGGTTCTGAACATCTCTAGACTCTCTAATGTTACTTTTCTTGAAAAGTGCAAAACCGCCGAACAAGTTACGCTTGCTTTATAGATTCCAATTTATTTAATGTGTCACAAATAGTGTACCAAAACCAAAAACTTTTGGCATTTTGAATTATATGTGCAATAGTTTTTCTGGTGCAGAGGGCTGCACTTTTTCACCTCCCTCTTTGGATTATTAGCATAAGTGTTCACAATTTTCCAGTAAAAACACTGTAAATGCACGTATTGAAGGTGATGAACAGCGAATATCTTGTGTAGGAGACAGTCTTGCAATATTGATTTATCAGGTGATAAAGTATAAGTTGTCTCGTTGTTGATTCAGTGTCTCCGTCTTCGGATTTTTGCCGTACAATAATAAAGAAGACATTTGGCATAGTTTTGATGTCACGTTTATATTTCTGAATGTAAATGACTGTAAACAAATAATCATAAGTACAAAAATGTTGGAAGTCATCAGTATCAATTTTGTACTGCCAAGGTTAATGTTTTTTTACAATAAGTCTCACCAATCGAATTTATTACAGTGTGTCATTGCTTGGAATTGTTTGTTTTTAGTATCAGAAAGGGATCTCGGTAAATTTGACTTTTTTACCTCTAGAGAGCTTTTTTCCCATTCCAATTTAGAAGGTAACAACTCTATTTTGGAAAGTGTGACCTTTCCACTGTAAAATCTATGCTCTGTGAAATTTCTTTTGTATACATTAGTTCCATCTGCTCTTCAGTAACGAGTTCTGACTGAAGATATTATCCAGAACATTTTGGAGTAACATAGAAGTACAGAGATGAAAGCATTCTCTTAAATAAGCTTTGAGCATGCATGAGAATGGGCTTTCTGCGTAAATAGTCTTTAAGATTTTTCTATTTCTACACCAAGTAATAGGTGGCCAATATTACCGAAGTACTGCATTAAGATATGGAAGCTACCAAAACGAATTAATGTTTGGGAATTTTTTGGTTTACTGGAAACAATTTCACAACTTTTTGCTACAGGCACTGATCAAATGTTGTAACTGCTACAGATATGTTTAATTTTTCTGCTTACGAGCATATAAACTTCAATGTGGTATAACCACAGCTGTGTGTTGCTGGATCCATGTCAGTCATAGATAAAAATGTGTAAACACAGAAATATCAGCATCATCAACCTGGTTTTTTCAAATCGTAGATTTTCCTGTCTAACAACATATTAAATTGTTCACCAAATGTTCGGATGTGCATATTATAAATGCGTTGTGACTCTCAGTAGTAGCATATTGTCTACATTATTGGGCAGAAGTGACCTAGTGGAATCCAATTACAATCAGTTCACAAATGAAACTTTTTGAACATTGTGATTGTCCATTTTTAGGAAATAAAAACAACAAAATTCAATTAATAGGAGACAACGAAAATTAACGATCTTATATCACGCAAGCGACAATGAACAAAATCGGATGTTCAAATATTGGAGAAGAATGGTTTTAAAGTGTCTTTTTTGGTACTCAACCTATAGAAACATAATGTTATTTAAAACACCGGATTGTTGTATTCAACAGAAACAAAGATTCACCATTCAATGCCCTACAAATAAAAGGATTTGTTTACTGCAATCAAAGGTTTCTAACAAAGATGGATACAAGAACTGTCTAAAATCGACGTTTTCATTGGAAACGATTATTGAAAAGTCTTTCTTAGGCTTACTGCAATAGAGACAATCCTAGGGTGGAAAAAATAACAAAAAGTAATGTAGGTCCTTAAATGATTTTGGTGATTTGGAACCATTTATCCAATTTGTAGAAATTGAAATTAATAGGGATTGTTGAAAACCACTTCTTGAAACGTCTTCAACCAAATATGAAAAAAGCAAAGATAAGTTCCATAAGCTAAGGTGTTCCAAGAATGGAAAAATTAAGATTTATTGAGCTAGTAAAAAATGATTCAAAAAATGTGTATTACTTGCCACACCTTCCCTTTTAAGGAAAACCTCCACTCTAGTGCAATCAGATCCGAAATGCCAAAATACGCCTCTTAATGACAGTTTCTTTAAAGAACCAATTTAATTAAAACAATTTAAAAGGTTGTTCAATTTTTAACAGTACAAAATAGTGTCAGCTGTGATAAAATTGACCAAAATTAAGAAAATTTATTTGGTAGAAATTACAGGAATGCAAAGAATGTAAGATGCACACCCGAGTTCTGTTCGAATGGACTGTGTGCAGTTCCTTTTTCTCGGAACTTGTCCTTAATTTTTACCTTGCTAGTGAAAACGCCAAGAAACAGTTTGCACAAAAGGTACTTAATTCTTTCCACGCTGATAATTGCGTTACTTCATATAAAATCAAAAGAAACGTGACAATTTTTCAGACTTACAAATTTAGTGCAGTAAAAGCCGCTAGAACCCAGTGAAATGGTGTTCTGCAAATGGATTTTGGCAATGAAATCGAGTCAAATTGGAATAGAGTGGTTCTCTGTTGAAATAAATCCTCCAAATGAAAAATTGACACACTTTTGTCGGAAATTGGGTAAAATGATTCTCACATTTACCGACCCATCCAAATGGAACCAGTTTCCAGTTTCCCCAACTTGGCAGATCTACTACCCTTTAGAAGATGCTGCATAAGGCAATTTGCTGAGTCTACTAAGGGAGGAACCTTGTTGGCTATATGAATAACGAAAAAGCAGTTGTTTCTGCATCATCTGAGGAGGTTAACTAAAGCTAAAATTAATCAGAACGAAGAGAAACATTAACAAACTTCCTAAACACTGTATACTATAAAAACTTTATAGTAGCTGTTTTTGAGATTTGTTAATAAATTTAGAAAAAAAACTTTTATCTTTTGCTAAAAGAATCGCACAGAACAGAAGTAAATAAAATGGTGGACCCAAATAGATTTCGTAAAGATAATTCTCATTTCATAGTCCAGCAGTTGATTCGTCCGTTTCATTTTAAAACAATCGGAAGCGTTTATTTATGTACTGTAATGATTTATAATGCATGTACTCAAACTAATACAATCCTTAGCGACAACGACACTAATTTCGTTGAACTGCTAATAATTTTATGAGTTTGAAGAAAAACGAAATTGAATACTATTATCAAATCAAAAACATTCAATTTTACTTCAACCCAGTAGCAGTTCAACTTTTTAAAATAATTCCTTTCACGATCTATAATTTTGAAATGAAATTTACGTAGATACCTTCCTGAGACCATGGAATCTGAATCATTTAAAGGAGCATTTTATCACGTAAAGATGATCTTTTAAATTTATTTGAACATCATCTAAACGCATAATACATCCAGTTAAAGTTTTTTATAGTAATAAACGCAAAGTATAAATTATTTTGAGATGTAAATAATGAACAACGCCCTTAAGAATATATTAACACGTGTATGCGTGTTTTTGCATATAATGCACAAATTTTTAAGATTCCTAGTGATACATCTTCTCAACTCTATCAAACAAAAACGTGCGGTATTTAATTTGATTAATTTCACAGTAAATAAAAAAAAAACAATGTGCATTCAGAACCTTCTTACGTATTATGTATCTAAGCATACAATAAATAGTAAAACAATCAATAAAGCCAGCTTACTTAGCCCTTTTACAAATATGAACTTAATGGATTACAAGACGTAATTTCATTTTGTATCTTAGTTTCCACCATACATACTACAATCTTAATTTTACATTTTCTCGGCTTTACATTTTCAGTGAATACTCTAATGATACAATGCTTTAACAAAACAAAGATTGTGTAATTATTTGTAGCTCTCGGCAAACATATTCAAATAATTAAATTATCCCTAGCCCGTCGCTTTCTCTTTTCAGGTCATTAAACAATTAACCTTCTTTGTACTAACTCTGGACAACTGCATATTCATAACCGCTTAAAGCGACTCTATATTTGCGAAAACGTGTAAAATGTAAAAATGTAGGCTTTGAAGTGCGCTGTCTTAATTAAGTAAATGCAATTTTAAATTAAATTTGCCTGTAACGAAGCCAACTTAGCAAACAAATTTTCTATTGGTTTTTTTGATGTTGTGTATTAATTTACACAGAGTGTAGAGGGTTTACTACTTTTATTAAGTTTCTAATTTTTCTGCAAGATTGGCTGAAATGCGTTTGATTCAAATAACGACTATAGGTTATTTATTCAAAATGAAATACTTTTTAAAGATTGTAACTGAATAAGCAAAACTTCAATATGCAACTTTATTTTAAATCTCGTGGTAATTCAGATGACTAAAGGAAGCTGTTTTAGTTCCAAAAAAAAAGCAATTTATTAATTCAGAATTTATTTGTAAGTTATTATTACTACGAATCGTATGTATTTGCAACCGTACTACATGCATCTTTAAGAAAATCGAATTGAAAGATCATATCGGTAAATTTCTGCTGTCCATTCTAATGCCATACGAATTTTTAGATCACATTTTAGAAGGGTTTACAAGATTTTTTAGTTAAAGCCAAGTTATATCACAGTTAATTTAGTGAGATTTATTTCATAAATTTGTCCAGACAATATAAAATTTAAATAATTAAAGTAAAGTTTTTATCGTCGTTTAAAGTCGTATAAAATCGTAAAATAATTGGTGGAAATATTTATTTATCTATTCGGATTGCAGACTAGGTTTTAAAATGCTCTTGCGTTTTTTGGATTTAAACCGTAACGGACCCACGTGTTGGTTGTGTTCATAGCCCAAGGCAGCCTGACCAGGATTCCACGTAATTTCGGGTTCTCTATGATTGTTTAATGACACGCGTAAAATTTTCGTTGTTTTTACACATAAAACCTCACATTTTATTTGGTCAAGACTTATTAATAATATAACGCCCCTGTTAAATTCTGAGAACTGTTAACGGGCTAATTTTTTGTAGGGTTCTTTGAGATAGGGAAAAGCCTCCCTAAGTTTGTACGTTTTTATTAAAAAAGTGAGTTTGTAAGTTGAGAGGGGTAGTCGATAAGCAGATTAAAAACGACGAGGTAGTAATTAACAAGTACAGAAACTGTAGCGGATTCTAATTGTTACTTTTTATTAACAATCGCTTAATATCGGGCAGTGTGCGTAAAGCTCTTCGCGTATGAACTAATAGAAGTAATTTGTATGCAAAATTTAAGACGACAATTTTGATAACGTGCAAGGAAACAACTCGGTTTGGAAAATTAAAGAGAACTATCGTTGACTAAAGTAAAGTCAAAACAACGTTTGCGAACTTCTCGATTATCTTTATACATGCGAACTAAATTGCAGAAATGCAATATCGTAGAATGCATTTTTACGATTAATTCGGCGCAATTAAAATGTTCCTGTAAGAATTTAAGTGTATGGACTAACGGATTGTTAGAATCATCAGAAGAAAACAACACAACTGTAAGTAAATTAATTGTTCACTACGAAGAATTATCGGATATCGTGTTTGGTGCGCATTTACAAATAATCCAAATTAATATAGGACGTTTGAATTGAAGATACACACTCATGTATAGTGCGTTTTGATTGTGCGGGCCATTTTACATAAAACTAGTATACACAAAACGAATAATTGTAGGATATTCTGATTTTTTATTGATTTGGCGCGTGTTGCGGGTTAAAAATTCCTTATAAAATATAATATTATTTCTAACTTGTGTGGCAAATAAAATAATATTTAGTTAATACCCCCAAATGTTAATTCCGACACCAGTTCATTTATTTATGTAGACGGTCTAGGCAAGGAAAGTGTAAGTGTGTACACTTGCTCAAACAAGTATTTTCTTGTTTTCATTTATTATTATGATAAACAGTTAAGATCAACATTCGAAACAAAAGGAGCTGATAAACAAGGGAGAGAGCGTGCATGTTGTATCTAACGGTGCACTACAGAACTGTTACTTCTAGACTATACACAAGAGAACAGTACTACCTGCTATAAAGGGGATCAAGGAAATAAATGTGGAAACGAGCAATTCAAATACCCATACGGATGCTAAACCAGTGGCTGACCTGATATATTGCGTACACTTCAATAGTTACTTTATGTATATGTATCATATTCTATAGCACATATATCCCTGTAAAAAAATAATCTACAGTTCTTCTTTGTCCATAAACATTATGCATATGACAACTGCAACCTGTTTTAAGGAAAACAACTTCTAATATGTTTTGATAAATTACAACCAAGCTTAGGCATTGCCATTTCCTTAATGTTATTGATCTCAATGTCTTTTTAAATTCCATAAAGTATTCTGCAGGTCCTTGTAGGTGAGTTTCTAGAAATACCGTTTCTCTAAAACCAATTAGTAGAAAAAGCGTCTTCTACGTGTTCTATCGGACAGTATTATGTATGTCATTCAACTTTTCCAAAGTTTGCTGACATAATATTCTTCTGCAATTTCCTTTTCAGGTCTACATCCAAATTGAAGATTGCACGGCAACCGTATTTCAAGACAAAGCATTTGACATATACCCTCGTACACAACAAACATTTGAGAATGTAATTCCAAGCAAACTTCAAATCAGCAGAAAAACTCCTTCATTAATGCCAATGCCACTGTTGGTGCCTTTTGGTTTGGTATGGCACATGCTTCTGTCCATTCGGTAAAATAATTCATTGCCACCAAAATGTATTTGTTTCCAGTATCACATTCAGGGACGGACCTGTTATGTCGATGGCTACCTTGCCGAAAAAGCTCAGTTTACACACACACTTTAACTGGCTGATAATGATACAGAATTGTTATTATAAATGTAATTTTTTAAATAAAGAAATTGTAATAACTATAACCTACTAACTCACACCGTTTACTCCCGATTACATGAAAACAACTAACATTTATTAAAAAACAAATGTACGTGAAGTAAAAATTAACAATTAAGAACGAAATATCAAAGGAAACACACTATATGACAAAACTACTAAGTTTAAGTAGGTATACGCCTCCGTCATTGGTTTTATTTATAATATTACTCCTTTCAAGGTTCATCAAAGTGGAGGTTGAAAAGAAGACACTACTTTTTAGTGCAGAATTCCTGACGTTTCTCCTCTAACAATCGGGGGCTTTTCAAAGGCTAAAACTGTCTTTTTAATCTTCACCAGAAGCACCAATTTGTTAAAGGCAAAACGTCAGGAAATTCTGCTAAAAACAGTGTTTACAACAAATTTTAATTTCATAAAATAAAATAATCGAACGAACACTTCTTTACAAATATGAATAGCAATTTGTATAATGTTGCATTTACGCAACTAAAATATTCGCTACATTTTAAATTCATTTTGATACAAATTTTATTGTTTTAAAAATTAGACTAACCTTGTGCGTTTTATATGTGACGTTACATGCGACCTTCGACGTATTCTCGGCAGTGACTTCTTGACCCTGGATCGATTCTATGATGTTTCTTTTTTTTTTGTTGTAGCTTTCTGTTTACTACTTTGGATTAAATTGTTTTATAATTTTATTCATTAAACACTTTGATTAACGATTTACAACCATACGGGCTTCCAACAAATGCTTAATTCATACTGTACCCATTTCCAGTAACTGAGTTAATTAAATTTTAAGTAAAACACGTCTTTTAATAATTAACAAAGAAACTTTTATATTAATTGAGTTATGCTCGATCTCAAAATGCACACCCATCATTCTTCACTACTCAAAACAGTCTCCTCCCTAGTTTCACTTTTACTACATCACGTACGTACAAAAATTGATATATTCTCTTAACATACAATAAACCACTTATATCTCAGTACTAAACATTATACGATATGTCCCCTAAGTTGGAATCATATGAAAAACTTTTTATTATTAATTTTAGGAAAAAAGTTATTCTCTATAAAAGTTGTGCATGTTCTAAAATCTAAAATACAGTCATCAAATATCAAATTTTTCAGTCGTATACAAGGTTTGTCAAAAATATGAATTTTACTGAAGAGTAAAGTACCTTTAAATTTAACAATATTGGAAAATGTTATTAAAAAAGTTAAGCAGAATTAAAAACTACGTTTAAATATGCAATTGCAAGTATTTACATTGATAACATTATTATATTTATTGAACATTTTTGAAAAATAAAAGTCAACACCCTGTAGAAATAAAATGACTCACAGCATCGTAAAGTATATTATAATATTTTAGTCAAATTATCATAAATAATAATAAATAATCACAAGAGATAAATGTTCATTCAAAATAGAAATATTAATAAAAACAAAATAAACTTAATTTTTTAATGTAAATAGATGTAATTGCATATTTGAACGTAGTTTTTATTTCTGATCAACTTTTTTGATAACATTTTCCGATATTGTAAAATTTAAAGGTACTTTACTCTTGAGTAAAATTCATATTTTTGACAAACCTCGTATACGACTGAAAAAAATTGATATTTGATGACTGTATTTTAGATTTTAGAACATGCAGAACTTTTTATAAAGAATAACTTTTTTTCTAAAATTAATAATAAAAAGTTTTTCATATGATTCCAACTTAGGGGACATACTGTATATATATATATATATATATTTTTAAATATGAACTTATACAATTACTGCAATATGTATCTTATACTTTACTATGCAAAAGATAGATCATCTTTGAAGTCTATTTAAATTAAACATAAACAAAATAATATTGAAATTTGACAACATTTTTAGGTATTTTTGAAGGCTATGGTGTTAAACCTTTTAATGATTGTAGAAGATTATTGTAAACGTTAGGGTATATTCTCTTGGAACGATCTCTCAAACAGTGCTGTTTTATAACATGCATGTGAATTACACCTTTGGAGGTGTAATTAGAAGTAATCGGGCCATTACCCTCAGCAATTTTTATTGCGGTATTCTATATATTGTACTTGTCTTTGTACATTTTAGAAAAATGAGGACGTGGGCCAATCTTGAACTGTACAAGTTTGGTTTAATTATATTCATTTATATTTCTTTAAATTCATGGGCGAACAGTTGCCTGTACTTCTGTACAAGTTATCTTGGCTTTATTGGCAACGTGTGTTACAAGCATTAAAGCTATCAGCTTAGATAGCGCTTTGCACTACTACACACATGCGTTACAGTTAACTGTTGGCATTATTCTTAGTCTATACTATTCATACGTGTCAATGTTTACACGAGATGTCGCAAAACACCCATTTTACTTCATGGGCGAATTTATACGAATACATGTTTGTTTTTTTACATTTTTCAAAGTCACAAGTACACTATTACTTATCCACTTACATTAAGATTTAAGATTTAAATTTATTTCAAGCATTCAAGTATGTCAAAATACAATTAAATAACATGCTATATACTTAATTTAACTTAATTGTTACTATAATATTCAGTTAGCAGTAACTGTAACATAAAAAAAAAGAACACTAAAAATTAGGTAACCCCTGAAGAAAACTTGTATCGAGTACCAATAAAGAAAAAAGAAAAAATGTGACAAGTGGAAATAAAATACGTGTTGTAGTTTTCAAGTAAAGTAAAATAATACACTTTTTAAAAATAATTAAATTAAACTAGGTGATGTTGTGTCCGCAACGTTCATCAAGTTTACAAAATAATATACATTGAGAGAAATAGCTGGAAATACCTACTCTAGAAGAGAACAAAATAGATATTATAATCACATAATATCACTAAGAGATAATCTATAGGTAGAGTTAAAAGCCATCTTCTTACAGATCTAGAAAATTGGTAAATTGTATTTTATTACATATATGATTAGGTACTTTGCTAAAAACTTTGGGCTTGCATATTTAAAGAAAGTTTAAAGATATTTAACCTAGGTTTGGTTATCTCATATGATTTATGCCTTTCCATTCTTAGATCGTAACATTTTAATTTGATGTTTCAACTGCTAGATCTTTGTTACTTTATAAAAATACAAATACTTCAACGGTAAAATGTACAATTCTTGAAACAAAGGAAATGATTTTTTCTAAAAGGTTTTTTAGAATTACGAGTACGATTTTTTTGTGTTGTAATTAGTAAAGTTAAACTTGACATATATGTACCTCTCCAGCAAACAATGGCATATTCTAATTTAGAATTTATTAAGGCAAATAAATTTGCCTCAATACTGATGTAGGGCAAATATTACGTAGAAAATACAATTTTCTCGAGTTCAGCATTAAAGCTGTTTTATTTTATTTAGATGGTTTTCCAACTAAGTTTACTATCAATTATAACCCCTCAATATTGTATAAAATCTACCTGTTCTATAATTGTGCAGTTATTGCAATTGTTCACATTCTTAGAAAGACACAATGAACAATTATAATAAACCGGACATAGAAACGAGTTTCTTTTTCGTAAACCGTAATATATAGTGCAATGTCATCGGCAAAAGCAGTGAGTCTTCCTTTGAATTTTCCTAAACATAAATCATTAATATACATTAAAAATAATAACGGTCCTAACACAGAACCTTGAGGAACACCACCTGATGCACTATATGGTAAACTTAGAGTGTTAAAGATCTTGACTTTAAATTTTCTGTTTGAAAGATAGCTGGAGAACCAGTTATATGCAATTCCTCTAACACCCACACTCTACAGTTTATTTAACAAAATTGAATGATTGACAGTGTCAAACGCTTTGGTGATATCAATAAAAACGCTTGCTACCACTTTTCCTTCATTTAAACCATCATAAACTGTAGATAAGAAATTAATTAATGCTGCTTCAGTGTTTCTGCCAGCAATAAATCCGAATTGGTTTTTGAAAAGTAATTTACGGAATTAAAAAAATTGTTAATCTAGATTTTACAGCTATTTCAAAATTTTAGACAGAAGTGGTAAGAGTGAAATAGGTCTATAATTATTTATGTCAGTGGTACTACCTTTTTATGTAACGGAACAACACTAGAATTTTTGAATTGATCTGGAAATTTGTCTGTACTTAAACTGAGATTAAAAATGAATGTCAAAAAGGAGATATAATTAATTTTGTAGCTTTAAGAAGTGCCACTGACAAACCATCTGCTGCAATACTCTTTTTGGTTTTTAAGTTAGAGATAATGGTTATTATTTCCTCAACACTAATGTCATACATATAAATAGAATTTGATATTGTATTGTCGTTGAAGTAGGTAGAGTAATGTTTGCAGTTTATTAAGTCTGGTGAATAAATTGGCACATTAGAAGCTTTTTCAAAATGTAGCTTAAATGCATTTGCTATTTTGTCAGCAGTGTTATAAGTATTGTTAGAAATGGGGTCTGAAATTACAGTTTTCTTTTGTTTTTAATTTCAATTAAGTTGTCAATGATTTTCCACTGTTCTTTAGTATTATTTTTGTATTCATAAAATAAATTAAAATAATAATTTTTTTTATGGTTATAAATATCAAGAGATAGCCAGTTTCTGTATGTTTCATAGTAGCTTTTTAAGCGTAAATTAAGTGGTTGAGCCGTTAAACATGTATATAAATGATTTTTTTACAACCCTAGACATCAAAACTTCGTTCATCCATGGTTTGAGAAATTTTTCTCGTTTTTTTATGGTTTTAGACGAAGATGAGTCGTGTATACATTTCGTGTAATAAGAAAAAAATAAGCTTAGATCTGCATTTGTATCTGTTGCTGTATATAACTTGACCCAATCAATTTCAGCTAGACTTTTATTTAAAATAGTAAAAATAATTTTGCTGAAGGTAAGCGTGTTTTCCTCACTGTAAGATATTTTATTTTTGTTAAGTATATTTTGCAAAGTATTAAATGATGATCTGTTATTGCTAAATTAAGAGGTTTACAGTTAATATCTAATTCATTTAAAGTTCGTAAAAATACGTGGTTAATACATGATTTTCAACAATCTTTTTCGCAATCATTGATCCATATTTCTGAAAGAACTATGATATGTGGTTTTATGTTTAGATGTGATAGTTGCATTATGAAGCTATCAAAGTTAGCACGCATACTTCGTATATTTTGATGTACCATGACTACGTCACAATTTTCGCTTAAATAATATACTATTTCGTTTACCAAATTGTCCATTATTACAGAAAGAAAATATGACACAATAACTATTATTTAATATAAAAAGGAGAAAAGAGAGAGAAAAAAACAATTTAAATGTAAATAGAATCTGATACATGTACCTATATTATTTAATTTGGTTTAAATCGTCCATCGATGACAGTGCATACACGGTTGAGTTATCTTCTTTACGTAGATAAATTTTACCATTACGAACCCATAGATATTTAAAGCCTTTTTGTCGCTTGATATCTCTTGCATCCATATATACTCTGCGTCTTGCCGGACATAAGCTCTCGTTTATATAAATAGGTTGAATAATGTTCATATTTAGTTGTTGAGTTGAAAGATTTGTTTTACTTTCTTTTCTCTAAGAAACGTAATTTATCGGATCTTCTTACAAATTTGACGACAATACCTGCCGTATCTCTATGCGGTCCAGGTGTACGTACTTTTTTATTTCGAGACGATGACATATGTCGATCATGCTCGTCTATTTTAAAGTTGATGGCCTCACCAATACACTTAACGATATTTTGAACGACTTCCCATCTTCCTGAGGAACACCGTAGATTAAAACTGAAGTAATTGTTAACCTTGTTATGTTTTGTTGAAAAACAACAACATAAACATTTACCGTATAGCAGAATAACATTTGTTTAAAAAATAAGTTCAACCATAATACTAAACGTTCGCTGTTATTATACAGATTTAAAAAACTCAAACCAGTAAGACATTACGATGTTTCTCAAACTACATACAAATAGCTGGCATTATGAAAAAAAGACGTTAAGAAAACTAATAATAGTATTTTATTTCTTTCATTTTTAAATTTAGTCTCAAAGCATCAACATATTTAACCTAAAATAGGTTGCAATAAGTGATTAGCAAACACATAGTTCTTTATGTAAATGTGTCTTCTAATGAAAGGTTTGTCATACAATTTTGAATACTGAGACTTTTATCGTCCTTTCCGTGTAACATACATTTAATTAACAATTAGCAGAAAATGCAACAAAATCAAATTAATGAAACTAAACGCATCGCCAATTTGCTCCAAGAACTCTCAAGTTGCCGATTGGAAAGTCAATAACAATGTTTTTTTTGTGTATTTGTATCATCTTTACAATGCAGTTCAGAAACAGCTATCTAATATTCAGCAGACCTTTAAATAAATAACGTGCAAAGTTAACAATTTTATGTAGGTAATTTCATCGTCAGCACCAAACAAGTCTCATTAGGAATTATAGATGTTCATTTATTCGAGTTTTAAGACAGCAACTAATAATTATGGATTTAAATTCCCAACGGAATTTCAATCCTTCCACTTTTAAAAGGGTCACTGATGGCTAATCATAAATTTACGTTGTTGTCTTTTCATCATTTATTTATTCCACTAATCTAGAGTACCTTACAAATTTATATATTTTTTTAAATTATTGTGTATTTTGATATATAAATCCATCATTGAAGTAGCATACAATTGGAGAATAAGTACCTAATTTATATCGAACTATCGTGAAATTATGAATTCTTATTAAATTAATTCATGGAGTTAGTTGTTTCTAAATTGTTTACCGGGTATAAAAATTAGTGTTGTTTCGGTTACTGTTTATAATTTAGCAACTTCTATAAATTACAATTCGTTTAAATTTGCGATGTTGTTGATTGTTGAAATAAATACATTAATGAAGACCATAAACAGTTTTGTATCATCAAATATTAAATTAATCTACACTTCCCATGATACATCAATTTGGAACAATATAATGGATAGACAAATAAGTTTCGCGCGACACCTAATGCCAAAATCGCGCTAGTAATCAACTAGTTGGATAAATTAAAATTACATATTGCTATAATTTTTTTAATCTTCATTTTCTATTAAAAAAACTAGACCTGTGACTGTTGAAAAAGCTACACCCATTTAGTTACCTTAAAAAAAATTATGCATAGTTATGTCGGAAAATGACGAAGGTGCTTATCAGAAAATGTAATACTTACCCTTGTCGCAAGTGCATCTGCGGTTTCCGAAGGCGGTTGTATAAAAATACTCAATGTCAGTGAGTTAACTCTTGAAAACCCTTCGAAAGTGTAGAGTGAGTGTAGTGAACGAGAAACACTGCCCATTTTGAATATTTTTCTCCGAAAATTTGGGAGAAATTCTGTTGTTGTAGAAATTTCATTAACTTGTAATTACAACAAATTTAATTTGAAGGAACCGCGAATAACACGGTTTAGAGAGATATCGCACCCAAAAAATTAAATCCCATACTCAAAAGTTGGCCAATCTTCAGAAAATTAAAATTTACAAAGCAACGAGAGAAAATTGGTAACAAGTGTCTTATATAAAAAAATAAAAAAAAATAACAAGTTGTTTGATATCAATATTAAGCATTTATTAATAATTTTGGAAAATTAGTTCCAAAACGATTGTTGAGGGCGCGCACAACAGCAAATTTTAATGAAATATTTAAATGGTCTGTGCTGAAGTTAATAAAAAGGCAGAGTGCAAAACACAAAAGTAAGTCTATTTTTAATTGGCACAAAACCCACGTCGGTTTGCAATAAATATTGATTAAATTTCTCCAACAACAAATAACAAAATCGGGTTTATGTTATCCACATATAACGTGGCTTAGTTAAAGGCTAAAACAAATTAATAACAAGTTTTAATTATAAAATAAAGACTAGAAAGCTAAAATACATGTGAACGACTTAACGGTAAATTAAGTGAAATACCAACCTTCGATCTCATAATGACAATAAGTGAACATCTAACAGATTTTGTTGCTTCAAATAAATTTTAAATTTTAAAATTTTGCACGAAGACAAAAAAAGAATATCCCAGAGCTTACAGTAGATATTCAGTACCGATCCTGGACCACAACTTGGCAATTTGTGGTAGGGGAACTATAGTTTGCCGTCGGGAGCTTGCGCGCGCATAATCGGCGAGGGAGGAGTGCGGGGAACTTTTATAATCTTTCCAAATCGCTCGGGATAGATCGGGAAAATTCAAGGTTCCTTGAACTGGCAACGTAAACGCTCTGTAATTAGAAACCGGATGTTGTGATCATTAACCTCTATTTAGGTGAACAATAAATGTAATATTGATTTATAAGGGAAACTTGCTAAAGTGAATAGGAAATGATGATGTTCATTAAAATTTAATGCTCTATACAGAACAACAGATAAGCTGCTAAACAACTAAACAGAGAAACATTTAAACATATCTGTTGTTGTAATAGAACTGCAGCAGTTATTGTTGTTGATATTGCTTTACTGTTGACAATAACAAGTCTGTTTATTTTGTTACAAGTCTGTTTATATAGTTACAACTCTGTTTGTACAGGTACAGGTCTGTTTAGTATCAGTAGTGAAGCAATATCATCAACAATAACAGCTGCCATTCTATTACCACAAATTTGTTTTAGATGTTTCTCTGTTTAGTTGTTCAGCAGCTTATCTTTGGCTCTGTATTGATCATTAAACCTTAATAAACATCAGCATTTTTATTCACTTTAGTAAATTTTATTTGTAAATCAAAATTACATTTATTGTTGACCTAAATAAACGTTAATGATCCTAACATCTAAATTCAAATAACGTTTCAAGGTCATTAACTTTAATGCTTATCAATATTTTATTAGTAAATTTTGCTTATAAATCAAAACACATTTTTTGATATTAAAGTTTAACCAACATCCGGTTTCAAGTTACAGGGCGTTAACTTCGCGAGCAACCTTAAACGTTCCGATCCATCTCAAGTGATTCCAAACGATATCGGAGGTTCTCGATCCATTCTAAGCGATTCTGACCAACCTTAAACGTCCCGATCCATCCAGAACGATTCCGAACAATTCCGAACATCCATGACTTTGACCTTAAATTGACCTTGCCTTTGGAATTACCTTGACATTGAGATAAATTGACTTTGACCCCCCACCATAAATTCAAATTTCCCGCCAAGTTGTGGCCAGGATCGGTACTATATGACTACTGCTGACAATGTTTCACTTCTTACTTCCGGGAACTGACCTTATCTTCAATGAAAATCTGATTACAAAAATACTATACCAAATGTAACATTTACCGCAATGTCTTCTTTTCTAAAATACTCGTTATATGTTTTTATTTTCTCAATTGAAATGTATAACAAATTATTATGCTTGGGTCCATATGGTTTGACAGTTCGGTCAATGATACTTTGTTTTCTGATTTTGACTTTTATTGCTTTACTAGAAATTGAAAGCGAAAAACTGTCAGCAATTTGTGTTGGATTGGCATCAATTATCAAAAGTATATTGACAAATACATCCAAACCAGCATGATGTAGTACCTTTCATCGCAATCAAATCTCTAATAATACGGCCAAAAGCATTTTATCCGATTGTGTCATAACTGCACCATGTTGGTATTTTAACTATCGGCTAGAAACGATTGACCAAGTGTTTATCAACCGCCATTCGTTAACGGCATCCTGTTAATTTTTACAATTAGACAAATGTATAGTTCTAAACCAAAATAATGACTGTTTTATTGGTTTAATTTAATATTCTGATTTATTTTACTATTTAATTTGTTGGTCAAATAAACTGTTATTGTTATTATTATAAGTCGTCAATCTTTTAACATGGATGACCACACTTAGTTACACACTTTTATCAACATGCATGTTAGATCGGATAATAAAAACATTGACCTTTGGACAAGAATTGTGAGTATCCAATTTTTTGGATAACACTTCTTTGAAGGAACGCTTACTGAAGAACGCTACTTAAATTTTCTATTAATTGACATCATTCGTGTCCGTTTCTCAATCGGAAAGATCCAGTTTACTAAGTAATCAAATTGGAGTTGCAACAAGAAACTCGAATACGTCATAAAATGTGACATTAATCTTGTAAAAATTAAGAACTTGTATGGTGCTTCGACTTCACAAATGTTTTTAAGTGAACCGGCAATAATTGAACATTTACTGTTGGCATTAATTAACGAAATTATTTTAATTTTATGTTTCTATTAATTTATGGGGGGGGAATGGTGTTCATAAAACGTGTTTTAATTGTATATCCAAATTGGTAAAAATATACAGAGTGTCGTACTTAAATTAATTAACTTGTTGTAACTTCCGTGAAAACCGAAAATAATAAAAATATTGTTAAAAATACAATTAGACGTGACCGACTTTTTTTGCAAAAAATTAATTAGTTTCGACATATCAAATTTATTCTTTTATTATGAGTGCACTGTAGAAATCTAATGTTAGATTTTTCGAACATTACCATACACGATTTTACAGAAACAATATTAGTTTCCGCACAAGTTCAAAAATAATTTAATATGACAGTTTGCATAAAACTTAATTTATTATCTTATATTAGTTTTCAGTCTGCAAAAATGTCTTTTTATTTAATTATAGATAGCAGTCGTGCACGTTTTGTTAACAAACAAATGCCGTCCCAAACCCTTTTAGCTAACAAAGAAGTCTGGTGCTGTAATTTAAAAGTAAGCTTAGAAAGAGAATGACGATAGAACAAAGGGCAAGTATTAGGGTGGCATTTTATTTTATTCTCCTCAGATAAGTGTTGATCAGTATTTTCTCTTGTATTTTCTGGACAGAATTTAAAACATTGCCACGTAGTAAAGGGTGAATAAATAATTTTGCTTTGTATGCAATTTGTTTTTCTAAATGAAATTGTGTTAGTGTACATAGAACTTAACAAGTTTTTGAACTTAAAAATGAAACTTTTTTAATATTTCTACTGTTGGATTTCACCTCAAAACGTCACATATCTTAAACAGCACATTCGTTGAGTAATATAAAATATAGAGCAATAATGTAAGAGACTGTTATATTATATTTCATTCATATTTTTATAGCTTCATTATTCACCGGATAAAGAAACCATGCTAGTGAAGAGAATCTAGAGACAATTTTAGCTTTTACTAAATTTGATTCTTTACTGCATTTTGTGAGTAAATATTAGTGTTTTCCAGCGAGGTAATGATTTGTATTTGCAGATAATGAAAATGTTGAGATTTCAGCGTACATCTCATTATTTTCATAAATATGGAATATACGAACAGCTCTGCATAAGCCGATTGATTGATCTGCAGTATTAATGGAATTGGGCAGAAATCTTATATGCGGTCGTCATACTTCATAAGGTTTTACAATTTCTGAAAAATACTACCTTGGGATTTAAACTCCTGATTCAATTCTTTTAACGTTTTGAATTTCACCCTTCGCTGAACGTCTTTTATCTCCCCCACTTGAGGTTTTCTGAACATCACTTCTCAAGCAAAGTTGTTAAATAATACAAAACAAATTGTATCTATTAAAAATTTTTACATCTCGTATTTTCGTAAATTGCAAGTTAAATGGCAAAAGAAACGATAATCATTGAACTAATGCGCGCAATTATGTTCACAAAATATTAAAGAGCATTTGCAAAGGCGAGCACCTTGAAATGTAACCAACGTTCCTCTACTTTTACCCCAGAGTAAACTAATCCTCGCCTTTCAACCGATGTTACGCGCAATCGACCATAACAATTGTCCCTTTTAGTACGTAGGTTATTCAAATATCGTCGAACTTATACTTATTGAAACTTTTTGAATTATTCCTTTATTAAATGGTGATTCACTATCGCTCTGTGTCATTTAAACTCTAATTTTTAGAATTCGGCAAACCTACTTAGATAAGTGCACTAAATGTTTTAGGTTTTCCTTTTACCTACAGCACCCCAACTCTCCAGTTTGTTGAGAAATTGTGCTCATTGACAAGGCCTAAAATTAGTTTCATTCACATGTAGGTTGCACAAAATTGTTCCATAAATTTTCATTGAATGTTTTATAAATTTATTATACGCCTTTTTCTCTTTCTTTTATTTTGTTTTTTAAGTGCGTGAATAGTGAAAGAGTAATGTTTCTAACATTTTGTATTAGATTCTTTTCTAATTTTCTACGTAAGGAACCGTATTCAGGGTACCCAATCAATAATAGCACACAATTGCCATGTCATGGCTAGAGGTTGAAACCAGAAATTTCGATATGGTTTGGTGTAGTCACCATAATATTAATTATCTCTCAATTAGACATTCCATGTTTCTATATTATTTGTAGATTAATTCGCGTGATAATAATACTGTATTTTATTTTTCAACAAGCTTTCCCCAATTACAGGAAATATTTCAATAGGTGTACGTATATTAGGGTGAGTCAAAAATCTATTATTTTTTTTACAAATGACACTGAAAAATGGGTTGCTAGACACTTATAATTATCACCAAATATAAGCTCTTAATTTTAATAGAAAGATCTTCCGCATCGAAGTTTTTATTTTTTCTCAGTCTAATAGAGAAATATTCATACCTCATCATTAATTAATTGTTCAAAAAATGTTTTAAGAGAATTTTGTAGGAAATTTAATGGTCTACAAAAAGATATCTTATATTTTTTCCGTAAACCTCGCCATTTGAAAGATATTGAAGATTTATGTTTGATTATTTTCAGACAAATTTCATTTTTGTTTATGAATTTTATAACTCGACAATAAATAACTATTATAAAATGCGCAATACAAATTTTTGTAGACAATTAACTGCTCTATAAAAATGGTTTTTGCTGATTCAATTAAGCGTTCAAAAGATATTCATCATCAAACTTTCATGTGTACTGATTTTAAGAGTTTTTTGATTAGATAATCGAAAAAATTCAATTTAATTTATACAAATTTTATTTTTTGTCATTATTTGAGTTTAATTTTAAAATTTTTGATAATTTTTTAAATAATTCTAAACATTTTATTTTTAATCATTAGAAATCACGATCATGTTTTTTTTTTCGATCTTCAAAACGTTTTTAAAAATGTTTCTGTTATTGCTGGATATTGTACTAGGAAATATTTTCTCTACAGAATTTTTGTTTTGTATTTTATTTCTTCTGTTTGCTTTGTGAACTAGCGCCACCTAGATTTTCTTTATCGTTATGTTGTCTTTTATTTGTATACATTTTCTACAGCATTTCTAGTGTTTCCACAACTTATGATCTTATGATAGAACGATTAAATATTTACAAATTTTGCGATTACTACATGAATTTATATGATATTTATCGAAAATATGGATAAGGAAATTCATTTGATCGGAAAACCCATGCAAAAAATTTCAGAACGTAAATTGCCAACAGTGAAAGATGTTATGAGTGTTTTTTTATCAGCTCAAAGTGTTAAATGTTCTATCAAACAAAGTGCTAAAAAATGCAGCTGGATCAAGTTATTGAACTATGGAAAAACAACCAGATTCTGACTAGTAAATCAACTGATGTAATAAAAAAAATACTTCGCTATCATATCCGATGGTTGAAATTGCAAAAATCTTTTGTGCGAAAAAAACATCAGCAGAAAACAAAAATGAAATAAGATTTCAGAATGAAATTAAAGCATTGTTTGGTATTGTAGATCATAAATCATTAAAACTGCTTGATGATGATATTCAAGAACTATATTCAAATCAAAAAGTGATACTCGGAAAAAATTCTTTCTAATAACCTAAATAAATCAAACAGAACTATAAATATGATGGAAGTAGATGAAAGTCGTAAGTATTTACAACATTGAACTATCATAAATTTTAGTAATAATTGAAAATAAATTAAATTTATTATAAATAATAAAGTATATTATTGTTTTTCAATTTAATTATATCATAAATGTCAAAATATCAATCTGTTCATAGATGATAAATAAAAAACTCTTTGTGTTCTTTATCTGATATCAAAATGAATGCGTTCCATATTTTTTTTCCGTTAATTAAATAATAACTACAGGGTAACTAATCAATGATGATATATTTAAAAGAAAATTTTATTTTCATCCTTCTAGTTGAATTGTTTTCATATATAAATTAGTGCCCATTATTTATAATTTTTATTTATTTAGATTTTAAATATGCGTTACAATTTTCCTTAAATACATAACTTAAAGTTATTCTTACTATACAGGAATCTATCACGGTACATGTAAAAGAATTTGAAAAGGCCTTAGGAAAACAATGTATGTTGGTTACCATGTAGCCATCATATTTGTGAGATCATTTTAAGTAGTGCATACAAAGTGTATTGACTAGTATCATCGGGACCAAATGTTCCAATATTTGGGAGATTCAATAAATTTTGGGACACAGTCGATAAAACAAAGTATAAATCTGGTGTTGAAGATACTATTGTTGCTAATATTGTTACGAATGAAAAATATCATCTATCTACATTTATTACGCGATACTTACAGGTATTATTTGAATATAATTTTAAGTGTATAGGAAAATTTTCGATGTTTTACAAATAATTGATTATTTTTGGTAGTTATCGCAACCCAGAATTTTAAGAATTGTCATTAATTTTTCTTGGAGAAATGCCAGGAGACCAAGTTTCCTTTAAACGTCCCGGCGCAAGTCATTACGCAAGATAGATAGCAAAGGCAATTTATTACCTAAAAATATTTATTTTTAGAGATGGATTTGTCCTTTCTAAGAAAGAATTGGATGGTCTTCGACAACTTTGTATTTTTATAGTTATGGTGCTTCTGCTGCTAATCACGACTTAGAGTTCATGAAAAATTTAATTGAGTACAAACAAATTAATCCTTTGATTTCCTCGACTACATGTAAAAAAATGACTTTACATTTATGGTACTTAAGTGATGAACTTGCCATGTTATCACTATTTGATAATACCGTTCCATTAAACATAAAGAAGAATATTGTCGAAGCTGTTAAGACTCGCGAAGGTACAGATTCTAAAGCAAGAAGATTTATAATTGATAAAAAAAATTTGGATTCAATTCTGCAAAAAAACATAAGTGACTTTGTTTCTAAGAAGTCATTGAAACTTTTGAGCTCTTTGATCTGCCGTATGATTTTCTTGACAAAAATATTGATTTATGGACTACTGATGACAGTTATAATGAAAATAAAGAATTTTTCGCACAATTGAAAGTTGTTAATGATGTGGCAGAGCGAGGTGTCGCATTAGTAAGTGAATATAACCAATGCTTAACAAAAACGAAGAGCAATTTCAATTTTATTGCAAGTTGTTAAAGAGCATCGAAAAAATTACCCTACTTGCAACAAAAATTGTTTGAAAATTAATAACTCAGTTGAAAATTGAAATAAAAACTTTTATATAACTAATTGGACATTTTTTTTCTAAAACTGAAACATATACCATATTTATAATGAAAACTTTGCTTTTTTTATTAATAAATAATTAACTAAGCGATAAAAAATGTACAATTTTTTTTTATGTAGACAAAGATGCTTACACATAAAACAACAGTTGATAAAAACTAAAATTCGTATAATTTTCTCAAAACTTATAAATTAAATTGAAATTTTTCGATTATCTAATCAAAAACTCTTAAAATCAGTACACATGAAAGTTTGATGATGAATATCTTTTGAACGCTTAATTGAATCAACAAAAAACCATTTTTATAGAGCAGTTAATTTCTACAAAAATTTGTATTGCGCATTTTATAATAGTTATTTATTGTCGACTTATAAAATTCATAAACAAAAATGAAATTTGTCTTAAAATAATCAAACTTAAATCTTCAATATCTTTCAAATGGTGAGGTTTACGGAAAAAATATAAGATACCTTTTTGTAGAGCATTAAATTTCCTACAAAATTCTTCCAAAATATTTTTTTGTACAATTAATTAATGATGAGGTATGCATTTTTTTCTATTGGACTGAGAAAAAATAAAAAACTGCGATGCGGAGGATCTTCCTATTAAAATTAAGAGCTCATATTTGGTGATGATTTTTTAAGGTGTCTAGCAACCCATTTTTCCGTATCACTTGTAAAAAAATAATTGATTTTTTGACCCACCTAATATACATATATTATATTTAAATATTTTCCTGTATTGAGGAAAACCAGTTGGAAAATAAAATAAAAGTATTATTATTACGCAAATTAATCTACAAATAATATGAAACATGGAATGTCTAATTGAAGGATAATTAATATTATAGTAACTACACCATACCACCATCGAAATTTCTGGTTTCAATCTCTAGCCATGACATGACAATTGTGTGCTATTATTTATTCAGTACCCTTAGTATGGTTCCTTACATAGAGAAAAAAATAATTTTTTGACCCACCCTAATATATATATACAAAAGAAATTTCATTAATGAGATAAAAATATACAATATCAAATACTATAGAGATAATAATAAAAAAAAAAATAAAATAAAATAAAAATACTATCAGTAATTCTCTAATTAACTAACCATTTAAAATCGCATTATTAATAAAATTAAAACTAATCCCGCTACTTTATTGAACGTAGTGCACATCACTCATATCGGTAAATTAATAGGCACATTAGATCGATTCTTCTGCATCTAAAAGTTGCTTTCTGCCGAGTGTTAAACCTAGGAACTAAAAATTTCATCAGCACCCATGGGCAGTCAACTCTGTTGTAGAAGATTGTGTAGGAATTTAATAGCGTGATGTGCGATATTTGATCTCCACTCCTATATACTGTTTTTGGTAGACTTGATTTGAGTGGATTTAATTACCCTACCTGATATGACGTTGACGTGTATTTCAAAAAGTGGGATGCTATTTGAATGTGGCAGTAGTGATCGGAATGTCATCAGACTCAAGGGAAGGAGTTGCCAAACAATAAACATACTACAACAAATTTTACAGTGGCAAACTATGAGACTGTTATGTTAGGCCGGCATCTATAGGTCACTTTGCACCAAAAGCCAATTCACCAGCATATCCAAAGCAACATAGTAATAGCCTATTTATTTTAGATCTTCTATATAAATTATTTTATTTGTAGATATTCCCAAACAGTTGGACATTTGTTGTAGGAATAGTACTAGTGAGGAATGATTAAAACACCATGTCCAGTCTTTTGCCGACATTCCGACTAACTTGCCCAGTATTTATCAAGGCATCTAAGTAAGAGGTAGTGGAGATAACCGTGCTATAAATCTTCAAAGAATCCTGAGTAACTTGATCATAAATGTATAAATAATTTAAGATTTATAGTACGGTTATATTGAAACAACTCTTAGTTAGATACCAAAATAAAGACTGACCAACGCTAGTCGAAACGTTGCCAAAGACTAGGTAAGGTGTTTTAATCATCTCTCACCAGTACTATTCCTACAAAGAAAGTCCCACTGTTTGGTAATACCACTTGGTGTCTAGGCAAATGTATCTCAACTGATTGTTTAATATTGTCAATTTCCAGAATAAAAGGATTTTTTCTGTTGTTTTTTCATACACATCAATAGATTTTATCGTTTCCTGATGTATGCAAACACGTTTAATTATTTGTAGACGAACATTGTAACCTATACGGTTTCTTTTTCTATGTTTTCTTGCGGGTTAGCCATCATGAACGTGCAATTGTATCAAACAGAACGGTTTAGTCGTTATTTTAAATTTTAAATGCTTTTCTCAATCCATACAAACGTAAACCTGTTGAATGGATAAACTTTTTAAAGATAATTTCATTACAATATGCATTATTTATACTTGATTAAAGTTTTTTCAAATAACTACAACACATTTAATCCTATGAACGACAAACATTTTTGCATTTCACATTAGTAATAATGCGATCAATAAATGTTGCGACATCTACTGTCGTCTAATGCTAACGTATCACGTCCAAAAATGCATTTGCATGAAAGCAACTTTCTGTAAGCAGTTACATAATTTGATACTTGGATTATTACAGCCAACTAAGTGTTGGCAAAACTAACAATTTCCAATCGCCTACTGTAAGTTTGCAAGAGATTGTACAATAGCAAATAATCACCGAGAATCACTCGACAGCTGTTTCGTCCTTTTGAATCTCTTCAGGAGTGAGAGAAGTCAAGCATAATTGTATTGTACAAATACGCGCTGTGGATTACAGTAATTGTGTAGCAATTCTATGTACAGAAGTGGGCCATTTCGACACTTTTAAATGGAAACTTCTTCATCCGCATAGGCCTGATGTCGGTAGTACTGAGCCTTACTTTTACGAGAACACAATGGCGAAAACCGCATGGCGATATCCATTGTAGTGTCGGAGATACAGAGGATTCAAATATCTGCATTTTAGAAAATGTCTGTAAATTGTTCCCTGTTGGAAATTTTCAATTTCTGCAAAACATTGCTTCAGCATTTTTACGTAGACTCCAACACAGTTTTTAAAAATGAGTATGCAGGGGTCAATGTCAGTGTAATCGTACAAACTTACTTTTTAAATAGAACACCCAGTATATTTTATTCATTTTATTTCTCTTATAAATACCCATTTCAAAAACCACAGACATTTTTAAAAATCCAGATTTACAGAATCACCCTTATCTTTGAAAGTATAATAGATAACGATATGTGGTTATCTCTATTGCGTTGCTCATTGAACTGAATGACAAAGCTATGCCTACGCCGTTCAAGGACGACATATTCAGAATGCGCCTTTTAAAATCGCACGCAAAAATTTAAGATGCTTAAAAAATAAAAAATTAAGTAAAGCATAAAATGTGTTATATTTTTGAAATAGGTATTTATGAGAGAAATAAAATAGATAAAAAATATACAGAACGGTCTATTTAAAGTAAGTTTGTACGATTACTTTTGACGTGACCCCGTATACTCATTTTGAAAACGGCATTGGAGTCTACGTAAAAGTCCTTAAGCAATGTTTGCAAAAATTCAAAATTTCAAACAGGAAACAATTTACAGACACTTTTCTATAATGCAGATATTTGAAAATCGCCCTGTATCTCCGACACTACAATGGATATCGCGCGGTTTTCGCCATTGTGTTTCTCATTAAAAGTAAGGCTCAGACACCGACATCAGTTTTTGCCTATCTCAATTGGATGAAGAAGTTTCCATTTAAAAGTGTCGAAAATGGCCCATCCTGTACATAGAATTGCTTGGTACACAATTACTGTACTACATGTTTTTAAATTGACCTATCATCTATTGATAAATTTAATTATAAAATTGACTACTAACTCGTTTTTGTAACCAGGTGAGTCCAATCTACCTCTGTTTAATTTTCTAACTTTTTAAAACATTATTTTTTCACATCTTTCTAACAAATTTTGAAGCAGTACCGATATTGGTGAATTTTGTTCACTCTTAATATAAATTAATGTAAGGCGTTCTTCAATTTTTGTATAAATTGTATATTGTTGTAAATAAATTTCTAGCCTTGATAAAACCACACAACGGTGGGCGAAACGTCGGCGATTACAACTGACTGAGTTGAGTATTCTTTCAACCTCCACCTAGAAGGGCTCTTATAGAGTACACATAATATTAAAAAGTTTTTGTAGGCAACTTTACCTATAACGTGTTTTGGGTCTATCACAGCATAACGGTAGAAACTAAAACAATATTAATGTTGATGGTATCCTTCACTCTTGATTATTTAAGTTATCCAGATGGTGAGGGCAGTTTTGGACCCTTACTATTTGAAAGTAATGTATCGAAAAATAAAACTATCCGGTTCTGTTAGAAGACAACGTTTCGCTACCCAAGTGGCAGCTTCATCAGGCCAGTGCCATGATTTAATGAGCTAAATTGTTAAAAGTTAGGAAAACATCATTGATAGCATGAAAGTGAATATATATGAGACACTGAATACTCACCAAAAAACGTTCCAAAATGAGATTTTAATTGAAAAAACATTAGAAACTCAACCATAAAATATGGAAATTACAACTTCAATGTGCGAAATACAACACGTTTTTTGTGAAAGTCTTAATTTTCCGTCACTAATTACAAATCTTAGGTATTCTGACGTTTCTTGAAGAATGAACATTCCTTTATATTTAATGTTAATCCGGCTGATTTAAATTTGTGTTCTGTAAGACACTTTCAAGTCCTTCATTTATCCCTTTGAAGACTATCAACACATCGTCTAAATATGCCAAAGCATACGTGAATCTTAAAGGTCCAAGAATGTCATTTAGAGCACTTTGAAAGACGACAGGTGCATTACTTAAGCCAAAAGGAGCCTTTTTATACTGGTACTGTGCATCTGGAGTAACAAATGCTGTATATTGTCGACTATCATTTTCAATTTTTAGCTAGTGATAACCAGACGTCAAATCTAATTTCATGAAACAAGTATTTTCGGTTACTTGCCTTTTCAGTAATTGAATTCAATTTTCTGTAGTCCACACACATTCTGAGCGGTCCAGATTTTTCTTTACTAGTACTATAGGGCTAGAATAAACGCAGACTGTAGGGTCAATAATATCACCTTCTAGTAAGCCGGTGAGTATTCTTGGCATTTTCTGCTATTTGTAATATGATAGTCGGTATAGATAGATATGGTACTCGTCAGCTTAATCTTCATTTCTATGTTGTGTTTCCTAACGCAGCTTTTCTAGTTGCGAAACAGGCTTTATATTTTTCCAAAGGAACATTTAAACGACCTTGATCATTTAGGGATAAATTTGATGTCTCTTTCCGTATTTTTTCAGAAATAGTTGCCCTTGCTATTTTCTGTCCTGTTTCCTTGCTATAAAAAACTGTAGGAATTTTATTTAACTTAAAACGAATTTTATTCTAATTCCATTATCAATTTCTATAGATTCTTCAAGTAAAATTCCATGTATATTTGAATGCGCAATTTATGTAGAATGCAGTCGAGTATTAATATTTACTTCAGTTAAAAATGGTAATCACTTTATGTTGTTTGACAATTTGCATATGCGCTAGTTCAATGGGTTGTTGTTTATGGTTGAAATTATAACGTCTGCGATAACTTGGTCAGGGAGCTCACAATGTTTGCTTACACGTAAACTTTGAAATAAAATACAATAAAATCATCGTTGTATTTACAAAATCTTTAATTTATACTGCGAAAACGCAAGTTTTAATTTATTGGTCCATGGATTCCAAAAGTTTATATCGAATTCGTTTCGTCTACATTTGGTCGCTTATGTGAAGAGCTTTTAATAGACGTTTAGGGGTTGTTCATTTTAATTTTGTATGAATAATAGACAACAATTTTTTTTACAAAAATAATAACAAGAGAAAGGCTTTAGTACTCACCAGTCATAGTAGCACGCTGTTTTTCTCTTTTTTGGTAAATTAATTAAATAATTTCTGTAACCACATCGTCTAAATTGTTTTAACGAACTACATGTTTTAACACAAACAGTTTAAATTGGCACTCACAGTTAGTTCAAGATGTTATTATATCTCCGATACGGTTATCACATCCCACTTCTGATTTGTTAGAGTTCATCAATTTGTGAATTTAAATAATTTAACAAAATAAGATTAATTAACATTTATTCAATTTAATAATTCAAATTTCGACTAATAATGAATCACAATCTGTTATACACATCGAATTTCTGTTTATATCAACAATACGTGCTTAAACGCTTAAATATGGAAACTGTATGACGTCATATACAATAATGTAACGATTACTAAAAACGTACAAACATAATTGTTAACTTAATTATTATTAAAAATTTTCGATTCATCTCACACAATATATTTTTCAATTTATCATATGCAAGTTTAATTTAAACTTTAAATAAATATTTAATAATACATAGCTTGAATATACCTATATCTTGTAAAGTAAGCCTAATATACTTTTAAAATGTAACGTTAATATCTTGTATGATTTATTGTTGTATTGAAACATTTATTTGAGTTATTAACGGTAGCTAGGCAACACGTATCTAGTCTTTTGTCTTATTACTAATTCCCGAGAAATAAAATGTTTTTGTTGGAAAAGTATAAATCTGTATTTCCGCAATATAATTAAGAGTATTATTGTATTTCAGTTTTGTTTTTTAAATTCGCAATGTTTTTTTTTTATATTTAATTTTAATAGTACTTTTGAATAATAGCTTGATTTTTGTATGTATTACCGGAACTGAATGTATTATTTGTACTCAAGTGGGTAAACAATTTAACCTGTAAGAGGCAGTATTAACATAAATCGGAATCTTGCTATAACAATCCGAACATGATTAAAGACAATAGATGTCTTCATTAGAAGTAAAACGTATATAGCTTACAACCTCAATTTGTGTAACAATAAGAAAAAGCGTTTACGATACTTTTACCTCGTGTTATATTAAATAATATCTTGAAACAAGTCTTTTGATAAAGTTCGTAAATCGCTTAGTTGAAACCATTTAGTGTTCTTGTGTTTTTCTACGCGATAAGTCAATTGTGTTCAACACACACGCACAACAAAAACATATAATCTATTGGTATTTATCCGCCAAGAACTACAAAACCATTCATTTTTTAGGACTGCCAAATATGTTATTGATTCTATCACACATTATTGTACTTTCAAAAGTCTCAATATATTTTGTCTGTTTCTGTCTATGTTGCTTTAATAAAAAAGTAGTTTATACATTTATGTGTCAGTTTCTAAAAATAACGACCCTTTTTTTATTTTCTTTTGATCTATTATAACGGAATTGTGCAATATTTATTACACATCGCTTAAACCTGTATTTATTCTTCTCATAAATTGTGTCAATTTTTAAGATGTTAAACAAGCGTTTAATTTTTATTGTTGTCTTGTATAATTGTTTGGTGGACCAAGAGCAAAAAGCTGAAGAAGGAGAAAATGTGTGTAAGACGTGTGCAGCCCACTAGACACCGGCCAAAAGAGTAACAGTATCCTGTCCTTAAGTAATTAGACATTATAATGTGCATATGGGAGGAGTTGATTTTGTTGACATGTTGATCACCCTTTACAGAACCGAGACACAGATAGTACTTAGCTTTAGTGCCATAAATAATTGAAATTTGTGTAAATAACGCCTTGTTACTTTATAGAAGAGATTGTAAAAATCACGTTGCTAAAACTTTGTTCGAAAAATTTCGCTTTTCAATATATCAGTCTTTAACTAAGGTTAATTGCGATAAAACCTCTTCTTCAGCTAATAATAATTTTGAAAGTAAAAAAATTAAAACACCTACAGCTGTAAGAACAAACGACGATATTCGCAACCAGATAGTAGCATCAATCATACCTATTTGAAACCGTCGACCTAAAGAACAAGATGTATTGAGGCCCATTCATCTTGCGTTTGAAATTTGTCAAATAGTGGTAACAAAGCTTTTAAGATTGTTAAAAGTTACCTTATTTCCGCTTGTGTATCAAGTTGTCCGAACTCCAATCTACCATTTTGCCTGAGATTTCGATTAGGCGCTGTTCTATCACAGTAGGATGAAAAGAAGAACACTTAATTTGTTACTCTAGTTGTTAATTAGATTTTGGTGAAAAGAAGTATTCGACCACCGAACGTGAATTGCTTGCGGTGATTTTTGCGGTAGAGAAATTACGACCATATTTAAAAATTTATCGTTTTATTATTGTTACTAACCATTATTCACTAAGTTGGCTGCACAGTTTTAAGAAACTGACTAGCATGTTATCACTTTGGTTCTGGTCTACAACAATATGATTCTAAAGTGCGAAATCTTAACCCTTCCACGTACCAGATCAAAAATCTTTCAAAAAATTAGATATTACCATTCTATCTTTTCTTTTTACGCAGTTAAAATATGATTTAAAATTCAAAAACAAAATGCAGAATTGATTTATATTTTAAACCTATACCAGGATATCCACATGTGGTTATTAGTACAATACATATCCGTATGTGGATATTCGTGTAAAAGTAATGATTGATACGGTAAATACATGAAATACAAATACAGAATATTGATGAACTACATAATTAATAACTCCTAATAAATTGATTGTTATTTATGGTATTCTTGGAAATGTTCCACACAACATAACCCCGACTTATTTGGACACTCAATGCAAATATTTCTTGTGAGTTCTTTCAGAAACCGAAAGGTTCTGTGCCTGGAATATGGGAAACGTCAAAATTGTCTTTCCCAATATACAAAAAAAAAGTTCAAGTATATCCTCGCAAATGTGGAGCGCTTGGGCACATTGACGAAAGTTTTATGCCAAATCTACTTCTTTTGTTTTAATATATTGGCGAAGTGCAATCTACCTTTGTAAAGCATTAAATGTTCGACGATAGCAAAAACTGGTTCCGGATCAACTAATGTCAAGCAGTTCTCTTTGAGCATAGCCATATAAATTCGAGTCTGCTCAAAGGAACATTTCTTTCGCTGCCTCGGTGGCAAAAATCGAATAAATCTAAGTATAGAAAGGTATCTATTTCGACTCATAATAGAATTTTTAAAACTTTTGACCCGGCGCACAAAAAGTTATTACTCAGTAATCTGTAATGCGAGGCATTTTACTAATCCACTAAGGAAATGGAGGCAATGAAAACATACATCTCATCTTTGCAAGTTTTTTCCACTGAATTCCATATACTGTCACTGTGTTTGTGTTATGTTCAAAATAAGTTTCATCCCTTCTGTTCGTCCACTCACATAATTTATTGACAATATTAGGAGTTACAAAGCACTCAAAACAATTATCTGGGTCTTTGCATTCTTCAAAGTCAATAGCAGAGTGGAATTCATAATCAGAAGCAAATTTCTGGGGTGGTATAGAAAGTTAATCGGAAAAAGGGTCGCTTTGAACCTGCCATTCGTCCATGCTCACGTTTTGAACAACTTCGTCTTCATCTAATTCTGAATACGTTTCGGTGTCACTAATAATCGAATTATCACTCACTTCGTATTCCGGATCACTACTGTCTGTGGACAAGTCTTGATTACTCATCTTCGTTTAAATAAAACAATGTATGCATGGCAAAAACACAAAAAAAAATCGACAAAACACACCTTCACGCTAAAACGTAATTTAATGGTGCGTACGACCGCGTACCAGCCCTGGATAACGAAAGACTGAACAAAAGTACCGACGTAAATTAAAGTTGCGTATGGAATTTTTTTTTAGTAATGATGAAATGTGCCTCATACTAAATGATCTTATTCATTGCAATTCAACATACCAGTTCCAGGCTTAATCTAACATGCCTTTATGAACAATATCCATATGTAGATATTATGATATCCAGAAAGCACACTTCAAATATCCATATGTGGAGTATTAGATGTGAAGGTGTTAAAGAAAAGATCTTCTAGAGAAGGTAAAGCAAAACTAATTACATTATTATTATTGGTGTATTGATAACGACAAGTTGTTCAAGAATATTAAAATTTTATATCTGGCTCTTTGTGATGAAGGTGATTCTTGGGTAATGGTAATGCCGAAAGAACAGAAAAAAAAACATTATGAACAATCACACAACTCCCACTCAAATCTGCCACGTCGGTGTGTTCAAAATATTTAAGAGATTGCAAGCCCGATAATTGGTTTAAAATAAAGACCGATATAAATAAATATGTGCCATTCTACAAACTATTTATTCATACTAAATCGAACCAAAGAACTCCAGCACAGCTTTTGAAAATTATTTTCGTGGGTTTCGTGCCTCTTTCAGTAAAGCAGGTTACACAATGATATTGGATTATTTCACTAAACACATTGGGCTTATTCCTTTGAGGACTGCTGCTTTAGTAATAGTCACGCTATTCGGAATCAGATATTTTAGTCTGCGGCACCCCTCAAAATAAATTTGCGATAATGGAACACAGTTTTTGTAGAAAGGTAAGAAATTAGTAAATAGTTTAAAGTACATATACAGGGTGATTCATAGTAATGGGCCAAATTGTGAAGTCTACGTTCAGAAGGCCAAAATCATAATATTTTCATTAACAATAATGGGTCTTAGTCTGCTCCTTACTGAGATACAGGATGTTAAAGCGAAAAAATTAAATAGATTTTTTGTTAATAGATCAGCAACTTTTCTACATAATGACTTGAAAATTGAGTATGAACTAGTTTTTGTAAAGGTAAACTAGAATGTGTAAGAGGATTTGAGTTAACTCGTAGATGTCGCCACATGCGCTATATAAATTAGATGAAATCAGCTACAAATTTTTTATCGCTCATAATTTTACAACTTACTTATTTAATTTGGATAGCCCCATCATTTCTGTAGAAAAAAGCTATACTTCTTTGATCTTCAAAATATTAACGATTTTCGAGATATTTGAATTTTGCTAATTCACTTCACACCACATTTCACGGTGGTCGACGTAGCATTAATCTGTTAAGACACAATCATGCCATGAAATGTTGACATTTACCTAACCGTAATTGATAATTGTTAATAATATTAAAATGAAACCATACAAAAATTACGTAATAAAACACATTTATTGTACGCCAGTTAATAAAAATTGGCGTATAGTTTACGCTTTTATATAATCCCCAAGAAAATCACGTGAAAAGACTTGATCGCGACGTTAATACAATGTTAAACAGAGCCAAATCACGTTATGATTTACGTAATAAACAAACTAGTGTACTAATATTTTAACTAAAATAATTGGTAATCAAATTTATAGTTTTTTTTATTTCCAAATTACTTTCCTGTTTATGACTATTTACTTCCTTCGAAAGAACACATGACTGCAAAATAGCAAATGAGCAACCTTAGGGAGATTCTTATTATATAATCACTCCGAAATTTTCCATAAATTTATAGAAAGCTTCTCAAAGCTTTACGGTGTGAACGTCAAAAATTTTACAACAGGTACGAGGGAATACCATATATTTTTTATAATTTAAAACAATATCAAAAATTAATTTCAATACTACGTTACTATTTTACAAATTATTATTATTATAAAAAAGGTTTATATATAACTTATGTACAATTAAATTATTTTTTTCATAAAACTTTAGGATGTTAAATACTTTACTATAAAAAATTAATATTAAAAAACTGTAATGGTGTAAATACATGCATTATGATGAAGAAGGCCACTTAAAATAATTACAAAAATAAAAAAAAAGAATTAATTCATTACAAGGTCAATATCTAAAATTATAGAATATTTAATAAGTATCTGATATGACATGCAACCTTATCGTTCTATAATAAATTAATCAATAATCAAACTAAGAGCACTATGCAATTTCATGAATATTCGAGGTTACATCCAAACACGTCCATACATTTTCGTTTTCATCAATAAATCAGTATAATGTAAGTCAAAAACTTAAAGTTTACTAAATTATTATTTGGTAATAGGTAAACACACGAGCGTGACTTACATGCGTGATGTTTTGAAGTTTATCAAAACAATAAAAGCCCTAATTGAAAAGTTAATATGCGTGCAGATTTTTTATTACATTATGTTAAGAATTTCATCGGGTAACACTTTTAATTATAATTTATAAACTAATCAAACCATTGCTTTCGATTAAAATAGTGATGAAACGATTTAGATGTAAAACACACTGTTTCATACTTTATAAAGTCACTGTCATAAAAACAGTAAACCAGCAATCAATTAGGCAATCCTTCATAATATACAAGCATAATTTAACTAAAAAAATTTTTACAATAACCTTTACTGCCAACTTGACAAAAATGTGATGCCTTTGGTCTGAATCAGTTACGTAAATTTCTGAATCATTAAATTTGTGTGTCATACATTTCACCACCAAGTTAAACATGCTAACGGCCAAATTCTTAAGTTTACCCAATTATCTAGATTGCACAATCAACAACCTTGCGAAATATGCATAGGTAAACGGTATCGAGTACGCAATACAGCCGCGAGGTATCAAGCATCTTAACGTATAAATACCGTAGATGAATAGTGTTAGACTAGACAGTGTTAGACATTTTAGACATAATACAGACAGTAGTAAGAAGGTAACATTAAACGGTTCTGCATAGTTTACATACAGTGTGTCCATGTGCCACCAATAAATAAACGTTTCACTTCACGTTCATGTCTTCCACATCCACCACATCGGGGATTTAAACTTAAGTGGTGACCCGCAACGCTTCTGATTCCACTATTTTATTTATTTATTTCCTTTGTATGGTATATAAATTCCTGTAGTGTAGTGACGAAACCGCGTGCAATAGTGGATTAGTTCGTCTTGGCAAAGCATTTGCTTCAAGGTTTAGGAAACCACTAAAACCTAAATATGCCAACTAAAATATACTTGTCTCATCTCCACAATATGTTTCCTGTAAAAGTAAAATATTGACCCTATTCTTGAAACAAAGATTAGACAAGAAATTGAATATTAAATATATTAAATGCAAAACATAAAATAATGACCGGCCACATTTCAATGCAGTACTTAAAGAGATTCAGTGAGAAAGAAGAAGTCCAAATACTCAAAGTGGTGATCACATAACGTTTGACAGCGATGGGAAGATACGCATTTGACGCCATGAAAAATACATATCTATAGCACAAACGCCAAGCACAAGTACAGTTACAAATTGTTCTCGCTTGCTTGGAGCAACGCCATACATACATCCGCTTCCGTGGTTATAGACACCATTGACAACACTACGTATGTCATAGGTGGGCTTCTACCGCTGTGCCAGCCAAGGACATCCTCGACAACGACACTACCACTGACCACAAAAAAACTCGCAACTCGCCCTTTTACTTGACAGCGATGTACCACATCTCACTACTTTGGACAATTACCTACGCAACAAAGACGTTTCATCAACCCCATCCTCCAACAAACTGCCACCGCCACGATCAAACGTCGACGCTGCAACCGCTAACGAACCAACCCTGCTACATTCTAAGGTAACAGCACTTTAGGCTGTCAGATACAGCGCACGCATCTTCTCAATCCTTCTTGAAGCAACGCCATCATCATCTCAACACGTCACATCAGCAGCCACATTTACTACGCAGTAACAGCCACACCCACCAGCAGCATAGCAACGCTACCATTCTTAATAGTTTTTGGATAGCCCTACACCATCGAAAACATCGAAGCTAAAGCCTGTATCGTGGTAAAATTTTTCACCACTGGTCTGGGAATATTCTAAAAAAGATTATATTTGTAAATATTTTAAAAAAAAATTTTTATAAACTTTGAGGGCACGGTGCAAGTTGAGGTTTTGGATAACTTGTTTGCTATACCTATTTGCAATGAGAGTATTGGCTAAATGACGTAGCAAATTCAGATCGTTGAGTTGACATATATAAAATGTTTGAAACACCCGAGACTTGACAACAAACTTGTTTACGCTGGATGATGGTGAAATCTTAAGTATCCGTGAATTCAGATTGTCAAGTTGACATACAGAAAAATGTTTGAAACGGTAGATCTTTGACAACAGACCTTTTTGGGCAGGATAATGGTGAGAAAACCATGTAAGTGTCTGTCAGTACGAGGGGTTTACGGTTTAACCGAAATGATCTAATTCACTAGTCAAGTGATAAATGGAAAACAATAATTTTTATTAATTTTAATAGTGAACTTTATGTCAGCATTGTTGTTTATTAAATGACACGCATTTAAATAAGAGTCACTATGGTGCCAGACTATGAATGTGTCATCAACATACCTAAACCAGGTACTTTCGGTTTCAATGGCAAAGTTTATAGAGCAATGATTTCGAGGGTTTCCATAAAAATGTTGACGACAACAGGTGATCAAGAGAGTCACTTACCAGCACCCGAAACCTGTTTGTAAAAGCTATTGCAATATTACTTTTGAATAAGCGGTATCAATTCCATATCTTTACCAAGCTGCCGCAATAATTTGTAACAAAGGAAAAGAAAAATAAATCTCCAGAATAATTTTATTTTTATCTACAAATGAAATAACGTAACAACAAAAAAAATTAAAGAAAAACGTAGAAAGAAATCCAAAATAGATCAAACCATTTACTTGGTTGCTAATAAAAACCAATACAAAGTACTTTAATTAAGTAGCAAATACTGTAACTTATTATTTCGAGTAATACTAAGACGGGTGTTACACGCTCAGTTTGGCGTCAGTTCAGTCTACGACCTTGATCATGAATGGACTGATGGAAAACTGATTAACCCATGAACTAAAATACACTATCATTCAGACTGATGTCAGTCGGAATCGAGAACGCGATGGATCGCAATAAGGCAAAAGCTGCTCTTGCAATAATAATAATAGCTTGTGGTTGTAAAAACGTTGTAAAAGGAAACGATGGACTAAAGAATGGCTACTGAAACGAGACTTATATACACATTTAAATTATTGCATGAAATAAGACACACGGAGGAAGAGGAAGACTACGCAATTTATTTTCGGATGAAAGATGTGTGCTTTGATAACCTGTTGAAAATGGTTAAGCCGTATTTGACAAAACAAGATACGATCATGAGGAAATCGATAAGTGCGGAAGAAAAATTAGCTGTAACCTTACGATACCTTGCTACCGGAAGAAATATTAATGATTTAAGATTCTCAGTTATAATGTCACCAGCTGCTATCAGTCAGGCTATCATGGACAAATGTCAAGCACTACTTTATGTTCTTCAGTCTTATATCAAGGTAAGTGAAATAAAAGATTACATTTTCTGTAAGTATCGTATATTGTACCAAGTATTAAATGTTGAACAAATAAAAAAACTTAAAAAATAATATTAAGACCAAAGAAAACTTAAGCAAAGATTTAACAAAGTTAAGCAAAATATGTCATGAAGTACTCGTACTTATTATTCATTTACCGGAAAAAGTAGCAAATAATGATGCGGCATTGAGTATGTAGAGTCGTCATGTATTATATTCAACCGGTTTAGATGGAGACGAAAGAGGTGTAAGCACGTAGTTAGGGAGATGGCTGAGATGAATGTGGAGAGGGAGAATGGTAGGCAGGAGATGACACAGGGGGAGGTGTATTTATTTGTACTAAATATCTATTTAAATTTCCCAATTCCGCTTTAAATAGGATATCATTGATTGCTTTCTTAGCGTATAATCTTTCAGTTGGGTCAAGGCGGTTTAGAGTTTCTGCCCATTTATATGCAATTGAGTTGTTACCACTCTTGGGTTCAGATAAATATGCACATGGCCGTTCATAACTCGTTTTGTTTGGCAACCACAGTTTTCATCTTTTTCGTCGCAGGTCGTGGCGGCGGCATGACTTCATTTGCAGAGGAAATAGATCCGTAAGAAACGCTTTCTTGCGATTCACTTTCTTCTTGTCCTTGTGATTGTAATATGTCTGAAGTAGGTACATCTAAAGTATTTGTAGAATCCTGTTCATCAGTATCAAGACTCTAAAAAGAAATTTATATTTAATATGTATTACAGATGCCGTCAACAGTGGAAGAATGGAAAAATATTGTTTCTGATTTTGGGGAAAGATATCAGTTCTGGAACTGCTTAGGGAGCTTTAGACGGCAAGCATATTGTAATTAAAACCAAAACATTCATGATCATTATACTACAACTATAAAGGTCACTACAGTATAGTTCTCATGGCATTAGTAAACTCACACAAAGAATTTATTGTGACAGATGTTGGTGCTAATGGCCAAATATCCAATGGTGGGGTACTATTTTACACTAAATTCTAGAAACTGTATCAAAAGGTGATTTAAATATACCAAATTCATCGGCAGTGCCAGATTCAGCAGAAGAATTTTAGTATGTTTTTATATCAGACGAAGCTTTTGCATTAGGAAAAAATTCAATAAAGCCCTACCCACAAAATGCATGTAATAATGACCGAAAAATATTGAACTACCGACTGTCGCAAGCTAGATCAGTTCTAGAAGGTGGCTTTGGGACACTGCGATCAAAATTTGGAATTTTCCAGAAACCTATATGTTTTCAGGCCAAGAAAGCTACAACTATAGTGGCAACGTGCTGTTATTTACATAATTATTTAATGAAAACACAGCGAAGGATGTACTTAGCATCAAATTGGAGAATTACAAAACCAGATAATGCTGAATTACTTGAATTGGAGCCCGCTAGAATTAGAAATTCATCAAACGATGCAAAAATGATAAGAGAAGAATTTTGTCATTATTTTAATAACGAAGGCAAATTGGACATTCGTAAAAATGATTAAATTAATTAAATAGTGAATGCTGTAGTAATTATTTTTCTATTTTTTGTTTTAGAGATATTTCTTTTATTTATCATGTGTAAGTGCTTAATCAATAATAAATGTTTGTAGACAGTTTGTAGGTTAGAAGTTTTAAGTTTTTCTCAACAAGTACCTACGTCCGACCATAAGAAAACAAAAACATCTCGTAAGATTATACTTATAATTCTAGGGTTGGATAATCCCGATTAAAACAGGGCATCTGGTGTAAACAAGAACCTAAATAAACAAGAACTCCTTACATGAGGTTTCTCGAATTTATCCAAAAATCGAAGATATTCAAAGGTCCAACTCTTCGGGATATAAATATCATCTACCCCGGCCCCTGATCTTCGAGAATATTCTATTTTTTTCAGTTCTCGACGCTCATTGGAGCGTAGTGTATTTATTTTCTTTTTGACATCATCCAAGGTAGCCTGAGGTTTAGTTTTTATATATAATTAACAGCTTTTCCAAAGCTTCATTCCTCTTGTATTTATTAACGCAATATTTATTTGTTTTATCCCAGAAAATTGGCAATGTTTCGAATGTAATAATAAAATCCTTCTCCGGTTCCAAACACAACACACGATCAGTCTGATGTCAATCCAAAGCAAACTGACTAAAATTATTAAAATATCAAGATATCGATCAGTCCGGTCCATCAGTCCATCACTCAACGAATTACACGATCAGTTTGCCATAATTCTGACCACAATCGTGGACTGAACTGACGCTAAACTGAGCGTGTAACACCCGTCTAATGTTGATGTGAATTTGAAGAGTCGGAGCAAGACCTTAGCGCCACTGTCTAAACATTAAAAACTGAAACTCACTTTTACGTTGGTACTGCTCTTTAATTGGAAAATAAATTATAACTTTCATTTCCTTTTCTTCAGCTACGTTTCATTTCTTTAATAAATTTCACAATTTCAATTTCAATATTTCGCAACACAAATCGAATAATGGTAATACGTTATAACATATAAAGAACGCTCTGACCTCTCTACGCTGAGGATGTACCGAGGTCCTATTTTCAATGTAATTGGGGTTTTCAGGTATTTCGCAATTGATACGGAAAATCGTGGTCGCGACCCTGGCCCGATTTTTGAGACAAATTTAATGTCTAAACAGCACTTTGATATCTCGATTCGTTTAGAGATACAGAGGTTTTGCGTTTTATACCGTTTTCTTTAAAAAGCTTCATAACATAGTAGTAAAGTGTCTTTTATCTATTTTAAAAATTAAAGAAAATATACGTGTAAGTGTTTAATTTATTTATTTACTGTTGTAGATGTTTAACTGAACCCACGGAAAATTGTTCAGGTTCTAAATCCATTAATTGTTGGATGATTGACAAAGACTGACTAATCCCAGTCGAAACGTTGGCTTAAAAACATTCTTATGGTGTTTACTATATACTGCTACAGAACACTCCAAGATACTTTGAGAAAATAATTAAAATTATAGTAAGGAGTGTCCAATCATTAAAAACAATGATGTAACATCAAAAACTAGCAAGGAGATCATTACGATTTACCTTCAAATTATCTAAACGTTGAATAAAGTGATGAGTGGTGTAACTGCGGTACCATTTTCCCTTCGACTTGGTCCAATCCTCTGAAGACGTTTTGGCATTATTAATGGCCCTGGCCGTAAAAACTCCTAGTTCTTTAGAAAGACATTGTACTTTTTCATTCACTGACGCAATATTTAAAGGCAAAATGAGATTATGAGATAATCTAATACAAAAACTAACTTTAGCTGTGATGGTATTTCTTGCCTAATAAAAAAATTCATCAAACTAGAATTTTGAGAAACTTACTTCGTTTTTCTATGGTTTTTCTGACTTTCTCAAGTCTCAGAACGAAGTATCCCATTAAAATTGAGGGATAAGCATTTGTCATCTTGTTAGCGTCACCACTGGTTAAGCATATGAATAGAAATTAACTGATTAAATAGAAGTAACAAAGCTGTTAATCCGGATGATTGGCATCGACAACGCACCATAAACAATGCTTAAGTTAACTCTTTTGCAAGTGTTGTTTTGGTATATTACCTGTATATTTGTCGCGTTAACGTACCTATGAAATATACCAACATTATTATTGCGCTTTTGTTTGCTTAAATAATTGTAAATTTGAAAGATCTTTGAAAGTTCGTTTTGTATGTTGCGATAATTTTAGATTTGCTGTTGGGGTACCGCTGCCCACGTACTTGTTTATGATTCAGTTTAACGTGTGTGGGTCACGACCTTCTCCAGTGGCGGATTATTTTTGTATCCTATAAGCTCTCAGTTGCTCTGGTATATCCCTTACACATTCTTCTAGGGGATTGCCCTCATCAATTATCTCCACAGTGTGGAGCTACGTTCTACAAACTTGTAAGTTAAACCCGACCACTCTTCGACTACTCGAGCCGCTTGCTAGGTTTCAACACTGTTTACTAATTTTTACGTTTTATTGATGAACCGTAACATATCCTAAAAATAACTAGATTATTAGTACTTGAAAAACTTCGGTTAAAAATCATGAACACCTTTTTTTAATAGATATTTTGTATTGTCCTCCGCATCTTATAGTTAATTAGATGGAAAGTTATGCGACAGTTTCAAAGCCCAAAATTTTAACACCTTTTTTATTTCTTTTAGTAACAAAAACAAAATGACTGAAAACTTTAAACCTGACAATTTAGAAATGTTGTTTCATTACACACCAAAGATGGGAGAATTTAATTATAAGGCCTTTATTGATTACTAAATTTTTGGGAGCACCACGGATTTTATTGTTACTATACCCTAACTTTTGCTTTGTTTTTATGTGTTTTGTTTATTCATTATAATATTAACGTATGAAGTATTGATGAATCATGAAGGAAAATTCTTAAGAGTAATATAGTATCTACCCACCTGTGACCCTAATAAAATTAAATTAATGGATAGACTTGTACAACCAAAACGTCGCCATTAAATATAAAGACCTTTTTACGACCTCTTAATGAGAGCCCGGGAATTTGGAAATCTACTAACATTTGAAAGACCGTAAGTAAATACTGAAATACTGCACAACTAAATTCAATTAAAAACAATTTTAAATGAACGTAAACTTGCAGTTATTTTGGTTGTGTTACAACAACATTACGAATATGAACTTCTAAATTACCATTTGCGGTTATTGCTTTGTTCTATATACTCTCAACAGAATAATCGGCGGTTAAATTTAATTATGCTTGGAAAATCGTTTTCAAAACTTTCCTTATTACCTTTTTCAGAAACATCATTTAAAACAAAACAAATTTTGTATTTTTAAGTACCTAACCAAAAATAATTTTATTTCTATTTTTTACACCTATAGGCCACTTTTTATGGACACAATTTCTTTTATTTTTTAATTGTGTATTTATTAAAAATGTTGAAATGGAGGTGTTAGCAGTCCAAACCCTTATTGGTAAAATCGGAATGTCAAAAAGTAAGAATTCAGTACGCTGGTTTATGGCAACGTTTCGCATCCGTATGTGGATTCCTCGAGCCAGTGTTTTTATTTACAAAACAAATCATTAAAAACAGATTTAGGTTTCAAATCAACAAAACAAAAGGATTTTGAAAAAAACGAACAATTAATAACTAATAACAATTAAAATGCATGTAAAAATTATTAAAACATATACCAAGACATATAATTACTGCTAGCTAGTTGAATTTACTAGTCATTTCTTTTAATTTTTTAGTGATCATACTCGAATTCCGGTTGAGTTGAAAATTTAGATTTTTATTATTTATTATATGCAATTTTTTAATAATAATAAACAAACTTTATTCAAAACACACAAAAAGAATAGGAAAAATGGAAGTGCAACAAAGCAAACAAATTATGTAATTGACATTACATCTAACCTATTATTATTATTTTTAAAATTAAGATAAATTATGTAAAACTCCAGGTAAGCTTTAATTTTGAAAATACTTAGATATATAAAGCATGTAATTTTTAATAATTTGTGAGTTCTGAATACACTTCGACAGAGTTCTTTAAGCTCATATTGAACATAACTCCTATATTAACCTTTTTTTGAGCAACAAAACGGTTTAGGCGTTTATGAAGCTTCTCCAAAATATTATTCCATATCTCATAAGAGATTCCGCATAAATTTTTGAAAAGATTGACTTATTTTGAAAAAACTGATTTTTTAGAAAAACCACTAACACCTAAACATGGTAACTCTTACCCACCCTAGTATTCACATGCAATAATATTAATTAAGTGTGTAAACATTATAGAAGGTAAATAAGAACATAAAATATAACAGCACAGTCATTGCATGACGACATATAATAGACCGGTCCAAGCGCCAGTCACGACAATGACGAAAAAATAGTAGGATAAAGAAATAGCAATACAAAATAATGAAAAACAAATAATCAAGACAAGAATACAATATTGCTGAACATCAGATGTCTTTCAGATTCGTAAACCATAATATTGCTTTATCCGTTAAATTATAATGTTTGAAAACCCTTCTTTAAACTTCGTTGATTGACAATCCTCTACTATATGTGTAACGTTTTTCTGGTTCGTTTCCACAGTCTCAATTTGGATTAGAAATCGCACCCCATTTGTACAACATAGAGTTGCATTTTGAATGGCCTATTCTTATGCGATTTTGACCAAATTTTTCTTTTTGATCAAATCCCGGGACTCCTATTGTTGGATCATCAATGAGATGTTTATTGAAAACATCAACTCCAGACCATAATTTTTTCCACTCTTCAACTTTAGAAAAAGTCGTACTCAAGTAGTCTTGCAACCATATAGGACTTTGAGATTTAAGTCTTTTAGCAGGAGGGTTGTCAATGTCATTCCAAATTGGCAACTTTTGTTAAGTTGGCATTTATCCCATTCTTGTTTTAACGCAGGTTTTCGTCGAATGTTCGGTGGAGTAATATTACAAAGAACAGGAAGCCGATCGAGACGAGTAGATTTAATGGTTCTACTAATTATACGCACAGTGTATTCAACTGGGCATCTATTTTTTTTGTATAATAACTATTCAACTAAGCAGGAGCAATGCAGCTGTACGAAAAGTCTTTGCATCTGCTCTCTAAGTTGTTTCAGCTAATTTTTGAATTACATTATTTCTTGTTTTCATTTTTGTTTGACTTTTTCTAAATGATCTTTGTAAATTAAAACGTATCTAAAATTACTCCCAGATAAACTGGGTTAAACTTATGGTTTAACTTTAGTATTATTAAAGATAACATTATGTTTTCTACTTTTTCTCTATTACTTAAATGAAAACAAGAAACCTCTGTTTTTTAAGATTGGGGCATAATCGCCATTTTTTAAATAATTTTCCATAATACTATAATCATCAGATAGTTTATTTTCAATTTCGAAAAAATCTGAATGTTGAAATGAAATTGCCATATCTTTGGCGTAGACGAATTTTTGACATTGTAAAGAAGGAAGATTAGAAATATATACATTAAAAAGAATAGGTGCAAGAACCGATCTCTGTGGAAGACCATTATTTAAAATTCTAAATTTACTGCTTGATTTAATATTTGGCTATAACAAACAAATATATTTTATTTTACTATCAAGTTATACTATTATTCTATAATTAAAATTAAAATTAAATTAACACTGTATAAGGTTTTATGTGAAACATATTTGGCAATTACTTTCAGCCAATGACACTGCTTGTTAATCTTCGACCCTAGTTTATCTACATGGTCTATCAACATTAAGTTTTCATCTACATACACGCTAAAAACTTTGTTTGACTTGTCAGTGGTGTTCGAACATCCAAAGAAAATTATGTTAGTCATTGTTTCAACATTTGACTATTTTCTCATAAACACTACAGTTATCGTTTTCTGTTCATTAATTAGCTACATACTGATACAAACAATTCCTTTTACTTTTGTGAGCATAAAATCAGCTTTCTGTATCACTCTTGGGATGGTTTTAGCAATCATAATTAAATTGATGTCATCTGAAAAAGATGTAAGGCTGCCATCAGTTCCCTCTATGAACTTCTGCGAGGTCGTTTATAAGATGTTTCTCTGTGGAATGCCTAGGATCTGTTGGCCTGTTTCTGACTTGTATTGTTGGTTGTTTCTTTTAACCACTACTCTTTGACATCGCTTTGATAAATAGAGTTGGAACCAATGAAGGACCTTACCATGTATCCCATAAGCTTCTAATTTATTGAAAAGACTAGCGTGATTGACAGTATTGTAGGCTTTTGTTAAGTCAAGAAATATCACCTCTTTCCAGATTTTCTCCACAAACTCAAATATCGCAGTTTGTGTAAACCTTCCTTTGAGGTACGCATGTGTTTAGGAAATATGCCAAACTTTATGGAATTGTTTATAATGTAGACTACAATATTCTGCACAAAATTTCAATAAATTTGTAGCTAAATTAAAAACTTTTTGCTGCTATGTTTTGCTTTTAATTTTTTACATACTCTCAGGAACTCAAAAGGTGGGATAAACTTAGACTGTGCAGTATGATCAATTACAAGTTTATTTCGGGCATCTTTATAATCACGTTCAATATGATGTTTAGATAGTAATTGTTGAATTTATTTCTTAACTTCTCAGGATCTCCAATATTGTGAACCTTATCTTTGTTTTTTAGTAAACTCACGGTATACTGTCTACATACTTTTGACTTTGTTGTTTAATTTTTGATAACTTCATCATATTTATTTGGTTTGTCCAATTTACTATACTCCCTTTTCATGGCGTTGTGGTATTCTTGGAATGAGGTATTGTGTCGAAACAGAACTAAGAGAACATCAAGTTGGTTTTTGCATTTTACTAGATTTGGATTTAATTCAGTGTATTGGTTCCAGTTACTGTGAAGATTTTTTGAATGGAAGCATTCATCAAATATTGTGAGGAAAGTTGTTATAAATGTGTTCTATTGCCCATTCACGTCATAATCATTCACTTGGTGAACCTCAAACCCTTCTTGTTCGTCTAGTTTTTGAATAAATGCTTGTTTGTTTTCATGGGAATATATCCTTCGACGTACAACCTTGTTCTGGGGTCGTTCATGATAAAACAGTAGTTTTTGTGCCAAATGGTCAGATATCCCTATGTGAAGTATGTTGGGTGTACATTTGGATTTGTCATAATTAGTGAATGTATTGTCTAAACAGCTTTTACAAGTGCTGAAATCGTGTGATGTAATCCAAACGAAACAAATAACGGTAGCACTCATTTTTCATCTCAATGTTAAGGTTCTCTACATATTATCATTGACTTACTGCTGTTGACAATATTGGTTAGCATTTCTTTTATTCTGTCTTAAATGTCTCAATATTTCTATTGCATGGTCTGTATACACACATACACAATCAGAACTTGAGTATCTATTATTACTAACTCGGCTGCAGCACATTTAAAGTGATATGGTACTGATAAGTTGTTTAAGTCTTTGTAGACCCTAAACTTAATGTTGTTTTGGCAATATACTGCAACATTACCATGATCTCCTTTTTCTCTGAAAAATCTTGAAATTAGTTTAAAACCATTGACTCTATAGAACTCTAATTTATTTTTTTGATTTCAATGTTTAAAAATACATAAGAACTCTGGATGTTTTTGAAGGAAATCATTTAGCATATCTACATTATTTCCTATTGACTGTACATTGTGATGAATAACACTCATAGTGTATTTTTTGTTTGATATTGTTTCTTAGGTTATGGATTTAGTTTTCTTGTTTGTTGTCTAAAAATGTTGACCTCTAATAAAATTGAATCGACTATATGCAAACCCTGCAGACACTGTTAACAATGTTCTTGTTTTCTGGATTTACACCAACCATATATCTTACTCACTTCGCCTCGTTGAAAGTAGTTTTATGTCTATATCAGTGCTGTTAAGTTTTTGTTTTATATAAGAAGAGATCATCTGATCAGTGGCATGATCTCTGATTTTTGAGATAAATAGACATATCTTCTGCTTTTTCACTTCACGGCCCAGAACAGTCATATCATTACCTATATAATTCTGTTTTGGTAATTGGTTTCTGTGTCTAGAGTGGTTGGATTGTCAAAATCGTGTATCACAAAGAAAATTTTGTACGAAGGATCACCCTTTTTGTTAAAATCGCCTTGATCATCTCTGGATTACCTTGAGATATCACCGAAATAGCCAAATCGCTTCCAATCTCCCAATATTACATTGGATCTCTCTGGAATTCTTAAGATGTCCTCAACATCATCCCCTGACCTCATCGTGATTAACCAAAATTTATTAGAAATGATCTTGGAAATGATGAACAAAATAGAACTTCTACCATCAAAAAACTTTGCGAACGGGTTTGGTTTATTTTTCCCAAAGTAAATATTTTTTGCCCAAAATAAAGTAAAGAACTTTCCAAAATTTTTATTTTATATAGGTATATATGTAGGTAATACAAAGAAAAATAACTATAATTGTAAAAAATAACAAAATAAAGTCTTCAGTAACAAAGTGAAAAAATGCATAATGCAAAAGTATTAATAAAAACATTAAACAAAAGAATTAATAGTAATATTGTTTTATTAGGTATAGGTTTTTTATTTTAATTTTCGTTTTACAAAAAGAATTTTGTGGGATTATTAATTTCACAACCTAAGGAGATACTTTATACTTAGAAGTTTTTACTAAATGATGTGGGTTTGGAATGGTAAACAAAAACATTTTAACCTGGTTAAAATTATGTTCTGTAGATTTAGACAAACTAATTTCATTTTCGTCAAAAAAATACCAGTTACACAGAACCCCAATTTTACCTTCTTTTCGGCACAATCTTTAATAAGTATTGCCTGCGCCATAATAACATAAGCATAGTTTGCCACGGATTGGGTTTAAAATTGAGCAATTATTTCCGGCAATGAAGTTACCTGCAAAAGGAAAAATTCGTATTCTACAGGTAACTACTTAGCAGTTATACCTTGAATGCATCGTTATTAGGCAATCCATTCTCATTCAGAGGCAATACAAATCCAACATTTTTGTTGTTGGTGGCGCAATACTAAATCTTTCCATTCATTCGAGTGGCAACTTGGCTAATCCATATCTTATTTGAAAAGTTTCTTTGGCGTAAAAATTCGGCAAGTTCTTTAAACCTAAGAGAACCTTCTTCAAAATGTTCAATATTATCATACTATCGATAAATGGTTGCTATTGATGTAATTGCCCCATAAGATTTGTATAAAGCGTTTCATAAAGTAAACGACCACTAATAGTAAATAAGTAGGTAAAGTCTGTATCAAATTTATTATTGTACTGCAATTGTTCTTTTGATTAAAATCTATTGTTTTTGTAAGGTTGGTAATAAATTACTTATGACTACGGGCTTGTTTCTTGTATTATGTAATTCCAATTTTAGATCATTTTGTAGATCCCCGTATAAGCCCAATTCTTGAGCTCTATGAACAAAATCTGTTTTGAAATCAACTCTTTATACTAAAAGATTTTCACTTCTTACAGTATAGAGAAGTAATCAGTAAGAAGAGTTTGATCTTCTGAAATGTTTAACAGTTTTCTTTTATTCTATTGCTTTTCAAAAAAGTGTCCTCGATTATCCTGTTTAGTTTTGATGTAGTCTCGGACGTAGCTCCATCAGACAAAGGCTAGGGTAAAGGTCTAGGGTTAGTATTGCCCTTGGAATTGTCCTCAATTTCATTAAAAACGGGCACTTTAATCATTTGAAAATACTTGATTAGAAATTTGAAATAATGTTAGTTTTTGGTATTTGGTCAGAAGTTGAAAAGTCATGGTTATGATGACTGTTCGTTTCGGCTTGCATTAGTTAAGTAGTTTAAGATAGAATTTACTGAGCAGTTGGTTTTTTGGGGCAATTTTGAAGGAGAGGCAGTTACATGTTTTGATACGTGCCTAAAAAAATTACCCATTAACCATCTCTTTTGACAATGTTGCTTCTTGCTCTCTTTGGTAATTTTTATGGATCTGCTACAAAAACAACACGAAACATTGCAGATCATGGCTTCAGCAGCTAAACCGTAAATATCCATCTTGCGGTTAGCTTTTAATTTTGTAAGTATATTGCTTTTGTTCCTCACTTATAGCAAGTTTACCAACATCTTCAGTCAATCCTTCAAGAATTCCAATTTTTAACGCTTTATTTTATTTTTCTAAATCAATAGTACGATGACTTAGTTGTTGTTTTGTTATTTTGTTCACCAGTAAAACACGTGTTTGTGCTTTGTTTTATTATTGTCGATTGTAAATAGTCTCAAAGTCTTATGATATTCACGACGGGAGTCATTAGTAAAACAAAATGTCCTCCCAGATTAGACCGTGTCGAAAAGGTAACTGTAGTTGCCAACGTTTTATTCCGCTTTGATTGCCAAAACTTTTTTCTTTTTTAATAGGAGAATTAGGAGAGTATAAAAATCATTAAGCATCCAAACAATTGTAATCGCGACCGTGGTTTTGAACTTCCACCGTTGTGAATTCCCATCGTTCTTTCCACCCCCACCCCTATATCGAGTTTTTGTTTCAACAATAATTATTTTTATGCAGGTATTAACCCCAATTAAATAAACTTTTAGGTACCTAATACTGTAAACGATAAGCCACAAACATCAATGACAAAAACAATTTTAACTTAGGTTATAAACTTCCGAATGGCCGCGATCGGCGACGAAGTGACACGAAAACAGGCAAAGATACCGCTGGACCTATCCCAAACCTCCTCAGCTTGCCTTGAGATTACCTCGGGCTTTCCTTTTAGATATCTCGATCTCCATCAGATATCCCAACATTTTCTGGAACTACTAAAGCCTACCTGATATTTCCCTCAATCTCCCACCACCTTGTACGAAAAATCACCCCGTGTGCTACTGGGCTGTTGTTAGTTGATTGTTAATGTTTTTATTTTTTTGCAGTCATATGTATGGTTGTTGATTCTTTTATTGCTGTTGTTTTGTCTGTCCAATATAGCAAACTATACAGTTTTTCAGTTAATTTTTCTCAACAAAAAGTTTGCAATAGTTTCTGTTTTATTTTTAATTTGGTGTAAAATTTGTTACAGATAGTGTTTTGGTTATATAGTGTTATTGTTATATTGCTGGTTTTAAAGCTATTTGTTAATATATTACTTAGTCCCGGAACATTATTGATGTTTTTGTACTGCCCATGTGTATGTTTTGATGTGTCAAAAGAATAGTATAGTATTAATGACAAGACTAGGATAATTGTTATTTAAAAAAAAATGTATGTTATGTTTAAGTTTTTTAATTAAATTAGGACTGCTTAGTTTTATTATTTTGTTTTTCATATTTATTAAAATATTGATTTTTTGTTTAAGACGGTATTGTGAATGGTAATTAACTGTTCTATTTGATGCTATTTGTTTCCTGTTTTTATGGTGTGGTTATTTTGGTCTCTAATAAGCTTAACCTCTAGAAATAGTATTTTTGGTCGTTTTTGTTTCTATTGTGAAATGTAGGTGTGGATTGAAGCTGTTGAATTGAATGAGAGTTTGATCCACTTTGTTGGCTGGTATAGTAGTTTCAGGATCTCCTGGCGGTTGACCTTCATAAAAATGCGCGGCGGAATTTTAAACAATTTGAAAAGTAGGCACGAACGAATCTATCGGGAAGCGTCGGTAGCAAATGCCATCCTAAATATGTTGACTACATAATAATACACGTTTAATTATTTAAAGCATTTTAAGTTAATATTATAATTATTGAAAGTAAAATTAATAATTGACACTTAGGTATGTATTGATTATCGACTAAACACTTTTATTTTAAAAATTCTTTTTAGTTACAAAACTCTGTTGTAAACATAACCTAGCCTGTACATCAGCTGTTTTGAATAAGGAGAACAACATTTATTATATTTACTCAGTGGTTATAATTTCATTACTACAAATAACCAAAAATTAATTAACGATAAGCTATATCACTGTATGTAACTGATTATTATATAGATTCCGAATCACTACTAGTAAATTCTTCCTCACTTTCACCGGTATTAACTGTAAATATCATCTTATTTTATCAAAGAATTCTGGTTTTGTTTCACAGTTTTGAAATATAATCCCACGATCACTTAACCAGTTTTGCAAATCTGCTTTCTTCCTGGCGCATGTTGGATTAGGCTCGGTAAGTATGTTATGGTAGGACGCATTGTCGATTACTAACACAGAGTTAGGTTCAATATTTGGAATTAGTTTTTCAGTTAACCATTTAATATAGTTTTTAGAGTTCATGTCATCATGATAATCACCTGACTTCGATCCTGATTTAAACATTAGCAATGCGTTAGGTACGAATCCTCTTTTCCCCCCACAGTGTAACATTATCAGGCGCTGTCCTTTTGAAACAGGAGCTTTTGCTCCCTTGCCACTGTCATCGCACCATCCATGTGAACTTGAATGCAAACTGTGGAGATAAGATTTATCACTATAAACAATGTTTCTGTCTTCTTCACGGAACTTTTTTCATTTTTTTAGGAACGTGGTGCGTTTCGATCTTATTGCGGAAGTTTCCACCAAGACCTTTCTGTTGTCTATGGTCTTCTGCCATTTAAATCCCATTTTCTTTATAATACAACGAAACATACTTAATTTTCCTGTTACATGAACACCTTCTTCTTGAACAGCTGCAAACACCTTTTCCATTGTTGGCTTTCGCTTTTGAATAAATACAAAATTGTGAATTATTCGACTCACAACTTCTTCATCACACTTGTCGATGGTAGGTTTAGGTGCTGGCTTGTTAATCGTTTTCGGAGGTGACTCAAACTTGATACCTTCAGGTTTCGATGTACGTTCCTTAGCGATGCGTTGAATTGTTGTGGCGGAAATGCCTGTTGCTTCTGCTACTCTTTCAAACACACGATCCACAGGAGTAATGAAATCTTTCAATTCCTTTTCACACTTCATAAATTGAAATATTTTGTAAATGATTTCACAAGCTTGACTGTGCGGACACGACGAACAGAAGGAAAAGCTCAAAATTAGAATAATCACAACGCAAAGCAAAAAAGCAAATGGCTATTGTGATGACTACATTTGTGAGTTGAATAGTAGCGTTTTTTCCGAATGTGCATCACGAATTTAAGTTTTCTGCCCATGGAGGGGCAATCGCCAGGAGATCCTGAAACTACTATACGCAAGTAATTATGTCATCATCATAAATGTATGAGTATATAAAAACCGGTTGGTAAGACAATGTGTTAATTGTATGAGCTATTAAGCCATGCATAGTCAAATCTGCTGGAATTGGGGATATGCAATACCAAATTTTGTCTGTAAATTTTATTTCATTTAAATTTTAAGCTTGTGATTAATTTTTTGTTGCTTACTTCAGACGTAAATAAATTCTACATCTTAGATAACATACAATTTCCAATTATGTAGTATTTTCCAAAATTAATATTTCTTATTTTGTATTTAATTTAAAATATAATATACCATGAAAGCTAATTACATTTCTTTATTTCTATTAAATTTTAATTGTCCCAACATGCCCCTTGTATATAAATTTAGCTTCCTACGTTAAATAGGTCGTAAACTAAAACCATTAAATTTGGTTTTAATTAGAGTATTTGAATTTTGATTGCATCCAAATATTATTTATTTATTTTAGGCGGCTAATAATAGTAGGACGGAAATATAATGAAGTTTTCGGTACACTTTTCTGTACGTAATTTCGATTATCAAATTAACGCAATTTAGTAACATATAAATTATGTAACAGCACGCATAATGTTATAACCGCACGCAAGTTTATTTTCTTTTGCTTTTTTTCTTGTTTAAAGCAGAATTCCAATTCAAGTAATAAATACATAACGCTAGGGAATTCGCTTTCAGGTATTAAAAATATGAAAACTAAACTCAATAATGGCGTCTTTTGTATTTTTTTTATTATTAATAAAATATTTTTAAATTAAAGTCAATAAAATTGTTGCGCATATTTTGCTTTCAATATGAGTAAGAATATTTTTATCTTCTTTTTCATTGCTGTCGCATACTTTTTTTTTGTAGTAGCTTTTATTAAATAATTCCAAGATCTGTAACGTATAATATCAACGTATAGAATTTTCGTAAACAAGGCGAATTTTTTGTGTTTAATGTTTGTACTTTTTCGGAAACGCTCGCAAAAAAATGTTATTTGTATCAGAAAGCTTTTGTTCTTAATTAAGGTTTCTGAAAACTATTGCTACCGATCTTCTTATGCATCACAATTTTAATATGTGGCAAGTTGTGGTTAATTATTGAAACCTTGTGTTTATGGTTACGAGAAAAAAAAATTAATTTTGAATCTCAAAGTTAGGTTGAAAAAACACAAACATGATTGTTTTACTTGTGATGGAAACACTGTTGTGTATATAAAAAGTACATCAGCTACAATAAAACATAAGAATTAAATGAATGAAAGTAGTTCAAGCAAGCGATACGTATTTGTTACGTTACATGCATGCATTCATTAGTAATTTCGATACGTTTCTGATAATCTTGTCGTCACATTTGCTCTCTAATATTTGAGGACGTTTCCGAAGTAGCACATAAAGTCGCCACTACAATACTTCAAGTAGTTTGAAACTTTAAATAGTCAATTTTAGGTAACGCTACGCAATTTTTCCAACAAAAAGTAAAATTTACTTTATTATTTAACTTATCAGTAAGAAAAATTAAAATGTTTTGTTATTGTCACTTAATAAAATAACTCAATGGTAAAATCAGCTACAGGTTATGATTTAAAGGAAATAAATTTTGACAAATATTTATATTATAATAATTTTATTGTAATGTATTGACTTTATATATTATTCTTGTTTCAATATCTCATCAAAAGAAACATTTAAACTTGTGTAATTAAAACTAACCCAAAGTTTGTTAATATTTTTGGTTAAAAAAATCTGTTTTCATCAGTATCAGGTCTACATTTGTCAATAAAATTGTAGGCGTTAGTGTTTTTCAGTTGATTTGGGAGTTTTCATCAAACTACAAGCCATTATAGAGGAATACATTTAACCATGTTCCTTTTATTATTGGTTGAATTTTATGTGCCTAACAGAGATAAAATAGATATAATAAATAATACAGTTAAGAGAAAGAAAATAAAAGAATCGTTTATTAACGTAAGGTGCATAAGTTGTTACTACTAGTTTTTTACCTATTTATGACGATAAACGTAGTAATTGTTCTCAATTATCAATTGTTTTCAACGCAGATTTTTAGAACTTTAATACCGCTTATTCAACATCAATTGGCAATTTTTATATAATTTCACATACGTAAATATTCCGTGCAATAAATTCTGCAATACCACATACACTATACTTTTGATTTAAACATTTGTTGTTATAGTTATAAAACAAAAACATATCCAAAATGGTTTTCTTCCAAATTAATTACCAATATTAAACTAAAATAAACCTCACTATAAGATAAAAAAACACATTCTAATAACGATTAAGACGATTTCAAACGACTCAGAAAGATAACCAAATCATAAATTCAACTCTCTTATAAAAAGGATGTTTCTATGTGGTGCAACGGTAAAGAATTTTGGAACAATATTAGATCAAAAATAAAACTTTTTGAATACCAGGTAGATGAAATATATCAATAACATTATATCCTCTCCCGTTGAAGTTGTGGAAGCGTTTCGATCATACTTTTCTAGCATTTTTACTAAAGTTTTCAATACCTGACGCAGCTAATAACGTTGATGGTGTCCTTCACTTATTTAACTTATTAGATAGTAAAGGCACATCTGGACTCTTACTATTCAAAGGAATGAATCTAAAGAAACCTTTCAGGAAACGTTTGGCTGTCATAGTGGTAGTTTCATCAGGCCAGTGCTAGGATTAGATGAGTTATTTTGTCAAAAAAGTGGAAAAATCACTAATAACATGGAGATAAGTAGACATAAGATAACACTACTAATAAAAACGTTTAATTAATAGGTTTGGGAAACTTGAATAAGAAAACCATCAACATTAAAAAAAAAAAGATTACAATTGTTTCTACTCTTTTGACAAAATAACTCATCTAATCCTAGCACTGGCGTAATGAAACTCTCAATGTGGTAGGAAACGTTGTCTTTTATCAGAACCTAAGACTTTTCCTTTGATGTCTTCCTTCGAATAGTAAGGGTCTAGACGTGCCCGCACTATCCGGACATCGTAAGTAACAGATAATAACATTAGTTCTAATGTTTTGGTTACCTTTATGTTACTGGGTCCAATTAAAAACTCCTATTTTGAATGTTGGTGTTAACACTAATATCAGGAACAGGTGAGGTTGCTTCTTCATCCAAATTTTTTTTAAATTAAGAGTTTAGGGGATTTGGTCTGAGACCTTTCTGGGTGGAAAAAACCAACTCAAATTGTTGAAATTGTTGATACATGGAGAACAAAACGTCGGCAATTTCAATAATTTGAGTTGGTTTTTTGTACTCCACCTCCACCCAGAACAGGTCTCAGACCAAATTCTTAAATATTAATCTAATATCAGAAATTATAGACCTATTAGTATTTTCTCAAACATTCCTAAGGTTTTAGGATTAATAACATATTATTAGATCTATAACGTGACTAAACTATCAATTTCACCAGCGCAACACGGTTTTATGCATCGCTCTACGGTCACGAACCTGGCATCTTTTAAGCAATTTGTCTCTGAGGTAGTGGATAAAAGAAGCTAGTTCATGTGATCTATATTGATTTCTGGAAAGCGTTTAATACCATAGCACGAAATATTGTTATCAAAAAATTAAGTAGTTATTGTTTCGATAGTTCTTTACAAATCTTGATAAATTCATACTTAAGTGATAACACTCAATATGTCAAGTATAATGATTTTCAATCTAAATCTTTCGGTGCTTCATCTGGCAAGGATCGCATTTAGGTTCACTGTTCATTAATCATTAATGATTTGGCATGCTTAATTTCTTGTTCTAAGATCTTTTTGATGACGATCTCAAAATTTTCTCTTCGATTAATACGTAAAAAGATTTCCTTCTTTGAAATTGATATAATTCACTTATGGGCGCCCAAACGCAGCATCCCCTAATAGGGCTGAAAATTGACTATCACAAGCAAAATTTTACGGGGAGTAACATAAGTCAGGTCACATCCTTCTTTGACCTCTTTGAGGAAAACTGCAAGCAAAATTAGACCTACTTTGGCCTGCGTAACCCGGGCAACGTCAGGTAACCATGCAAAATAGGTCTCGTGCATTTAAGGTTTAAGTAGATCAACATAGACCTGCTTTAGTCGGACAACGCCTGATATTATTTCTAGTATTCTATAAGTCTTAAAAGCGATCGCATATTTCGACCCGCTCCGCCGTAAAATGCAATTTCACGTGTTAGATTGTAAGGTTTCCCAAATTACTTTGGTCGTATTTGAAATTATTCGACTTATTGTACAATCAGATCTAAGAAAATTCAGGGAAAGGTCAGCGTACTTGCATCCAGTAGCCAAGTACCTGAAATTTAAATTTATACATTTTAAACGATGATTTCTTTCAGTACATAATCTGTAGATTTTTTATTTTTTGTTTGAGTTTCTAATTGCAAAGAAAAGTGGTGCACAGTGTTTATAAGCAAGTAGTTCGGGCGAAAAATCCTCCAAGCCACATTACCTAAATGATATTGTGTAGTTTATAATACCCTTTGTTAAAGTTTAAAACACTAGATATTAAGTTGTCGCATTGTTCCGAAAGATCAAACGCTGCACAAAGTACAGATAGTGGTAATTGCTCGATAATAATGATTACGTCAGATCTTTTTACGAAAGCTTCTAGAACTAACACCGGATCATATCAGGATTTTTCTAGAACTGACCCCCGATCTTCAGTTGGTTCCAAAGCTTCTCAAAATTACCCTCAACAATTAAATTATTCAACACATGGTTCTTGAAGTGGCAGTCAGAAACCATCGTCTGCATCGTCGAATATGTAATCTCATCTCGGTTTCCAACATATTCTACGATACCCACAACAGTTTTCCACCAAATTTCCCTTCGCATTCTTCTAACAATAAACCCAAGAACCGTCTGCATCGTAAATCGTTCAATATTGCAATAATATAATGTTTATAAGTAAAATGTGTCTTGCGACATCTCGTGTTAAAATGGACACGTGTAAATAGTATAGACTAAGTAAATGCCAACAGTTAACTATAAAGACTAGTGTGCGTTAAAGTGCACGGCGCCATCTAAGCGATGGTTTTTAATGTTTAAACAACACGCACGAAAGAACACCTGATGCAGCATTTCGCTCTTATTATGAGCTCATCAGAGGTGTATACTCACGTGCGGTATACATATAATGTTTATATCCAAAACGTTGGAAAGTTTTTTTAATAGATATTGTACTTTAAAAAAAAGGCTAAATTTATTTACTACCTCTATTTACGTATCCTAATGTAATCAGAAGTCTCTCTGTTATTTTAATTGCGATTCAAAATCTGGTATTTTTCATTTCAATTTGTGGACCAACTAACCACACCAACTTATCGATACTGTTCGCACTCATCATATACATTTGTTGGAAGATAATCGAATCTTGCATTCTTTCTACTACTATAGAGAATTTTCTCTTAATTTTTCTTAAAATCAGGATTAACTCAAAACGCTTATGGTTTTTACTTTCCTTAAATACATGGCTCCCACAACAAAATCTTCATCCGACGACAACATCGTTTAAACTAAACTCCAAATAGTTTTATGCAACTGGTCTTATTGGTTTTGTTGCTTAAATGGCTTTAAACGCAGACATATAAACACAACGACATTTAAAAACATAGACCCGTAATCATGGCGAAATTTAATCATATGTACGTTTCCTCACAATCATAAGAAAATATTGCAACGAATTGATAAATAAAAAAATTCAAAGTGAATTTAAAAAATATTAAGATCAAAAGAAAAATGGTGCAATACATTTTATCTTGATCAGATTGTGCTTTGAAATTTATATTAATCAAATAGATATTGCAAAATTGCAATCAAATACGACATTTTAAAGACTATCTTTTAATGAAAGTGAGAGTTTTGATTACAATTTTGCCCAAAGATCAATTTTTACATATTTTATATTAGAAAAATGATGTATGTTTACACAATTTTTTATAAAACTTTACTGTTATTAATTCATCTGCAAACTGTTAACGGTTTTATTTTCCGAATGTAGGACGTATGTCAAGAGCCGTATTAAAAACGTGTCGCGAGTAGTATGTGCGACGAAAGTCGTATTTTGTCGCGCATGTTGCTAATTTTCTATTTATGGAAAATAAAATTTGACGAGATTTGCTAGACGTACAGCGGACATCTTCTTTTTCGTTTCGTACATCGGGTGTTTTAGAGTATTTTTTGAAATTGAAATTTCCACAAAAATTATTAATGGGATTCAAGATTTAATTCAAATTAGTGTTTAAGTTTAAATCCGGTTAAATTCTACCGTGATTACATTTGCTTCTTTTTCTTTCCTGTTTGTATTAATTCTAATTTCTACGCATGCTTTTAGCACGTTGCGTTGACCTTATGTGCTCGTTGTGTATTATACTTGGATAACTCTTGAAGGTGCTAGAGTGGCTGACTAAGAACCTTCCCTATCAATTAGAGACAACACTACAGTTTTGCATTAATAAAGCTGCAGACAACCGGTAGATACTACGTCTACAGGGGTTAGTTATGTTTTATAACTTCGTCAAGGGAACCAATCGCCTTCTGTTCTTCCCCGCACATTTCCCCTAAGAGAAATCCTAGAATTATCTAACTTCCCGAATTGTTGATACCGTCGCTAGCAGAACAACTTTATTCTCGGAACTACATCTTACCGATTACAGCAAAGTTTTAATATTTAAGCAATTTATTCAGTGATAATGCGTATGAAGCCTGGTACATATGACATAGAACGGCTTGATCTTTAAAGTAAATTTTTAATCGGCGTTTTTAATACGGGGCTCGGGCGCTTTATTTAGAGCAGTTGACGCGGACCCAAAAGGCCTTTGGGTTTGCGGGAGGTACTTACCCTTTAATCCAAGTTTAAATTTAGGATGAATCGCCGTGTGTAAGTGATATGTGTACACAGAGCCTTACTAGTAGCCAATCCTCAATTGGAATGATAACTTTGACTCGAGAGTGTAACTAAAGCTTACCTAAAATTCGACACATTAATTGCGAGCTTTATTTATTGTTAAGCGTGGCTGCTGCTAACGCACTAACTATATGCGACAGTTTTTCTATTTCTGTCACATTCTCCTAGTATTTTAAGGTTTGTTTGTTGTATTAAATTGTCTGTCTTTCTCTGGTTTGTGTTCGATTTAGCGTATTAGATTTAAGTAAAACCTGTTGATCTCTTGTTGGTCGGTTTTATTTCTTTCTTTTATCCAGCAGGTGGCGCTTTGTTAGACAGCAGACTAATTTCTTATAGTTTTTCAGGGACCTCCACGACTCTTGCTGCTGATCTAACTACTATAAATATTTTATTCTCCACGAACTTAGGGCACTACATAGAGCCGAATTCCCTTTTAGTTTTTAGGTTGTTTCGCTAGAGCCGTCGCTTCTTTTTGTTATTTTATAAACAACAACCGTTACAAAACTTTAATTTAATTAAATTTTATCTTTCTTCTACAACGTACCTCTGTTATGTTTTTTGAGAAACATTGTTAATGTCAATAGCATTTGGGAGAGCATCTAATGTTTACGCCTAACACGTGGTATTTAGTCTTCAATAAGTGTATTAATGTGCATGCTATCAAATTGTCAAATGTTTATCTGTTGCTGTGATTGTATGTCTACGTGATTAAATATCGGTGCGATTAAAAGTTTGTGATTGGCATGTTTGAATGTCGATGTAATTAAATGTTGATGCTATAAATGTCGTTGTGTATGTCCGTCTTTAAATGTCCTATGTTTAAGTGCGGTTGTTGAAGTGTCCAGACACTAAGTTAAGTTAAACACCAGGATTTGGGCGGATCTGTACTTGCCTAAGCATGCGCCCAACCAATGAACGATTGTATCCTTTACTTCATGAACTTTTAAACGATTAACTCCCAAGAATTAAACAAATATTGTGCCGGTGATTTATTTGAAACCCAATGAGGATTATTGTAACACTCGTTTATTGGGAAAATTTCACGTTAGTGCGGACGTGACTTTTCTATCGCCAGAAACGTAAAGAATATGTCACCAAAACCATAATTTTTGTCAAAGACTGGCTTGATCATATGGATATCCCGTCAAAAACGTTGGAGCAGTGGAGATAATCTAGAATTTCAACAAAGAAGTTAGTGAAATAATAGTACATTTAGTTTTAATGAAATCCGTTCGACGAAATAAAAGAACTTCTAATTTAGTTTTAGTTTGTCGATTAAGTTGAATAAATAAATGTGTAGAACGTCTTATTGAATTAAATTTTATTAAGAGTCAAATTTAACTTAGGAAAATTGTATTTGTCGTTTATTGTTTTTGAGTTCGCTATAGTAGCGGTGAGTCCTCGTGTTTATTTTTAAGTCTTTCTACAAGTTTTAATACTTTGATCTCATTGTTCGGTTTTGTGAGTAGATTTTATTTTTTATTTTTATGTATTGTGCATCCGTATGTGGGATATTGAATGACAAGCGTATTGCTTTTTACTTAATGACATCAAAACACACATTAAAATCATTCTACTTAATTTTAGTCAATTTACGAAATACTTTATTAGTAGACTACTTTTTTGAAACAAGAAACTATCTTTCTTTAAGCAACAGGACATTACTGCTCTTATTGTTTGTTAAAAGCAAAATTTCAATTGTATGACCGTTTTGTCTACCTCGATGAGTGTGAAGTTAGAAACGATAATAAAGATATATATATACATATATATATATATATATATATATATATATATATATATAGTATTTCACTACCACCAGTCGTATTTATCCATACATACCCGATTCATCGGGAGTTTTGTAACAAATATTCTGCAGGAGCTTCGGATTAATCCAAGATAAAACGAGACACTATGCAAATCTTAAAAGACGAATGTTTTTTAATCATTACAGTTCCTACGCGTGCGTAACTAGAACCTTTACTGGCGTGTGCAGCCGCGAATGGGAAGAGTTCTTTTGTGTAATTACAATGGTTCTTAAATTAAACCGCTAAAATATTGTAATTAATCGTAGGTATGACTTTGGGAGTTTCTATAACAAATTTTGGGGAATTTGTTAATCCAGTAACGTTTGGTAAACTCCGTAAATTGAGTGTTATCAATAAGCCTAGGATAATTATGCATTTGCATGTTGCATGCATAATTGTATATTTTAATCATATTTTCTAATTAATGCATATTTTAGCTAATTTTCTACAGAATGTATAAAATTGCCTATTTTGTTACTTTAAAAATCAGATTGTTTCAAATAACTTAATTCAAAAGTATCATTAAAATACACGAAACAGACTTAAACTAAATGTTTACACGTTTATATACCTCGTCCACAAAATTGTAAGTAAAAAAAATCATCTTTCTCTGGAAAAGTCCGATTGAAGTCCTTCTATGCAGGTAACCCCTTTAATCGCCTTTCAAGTGCGGATTGTATTTTGAAATGTTACTCAAAATTTCTATACAAGAGAATTATTTCAGAAAGAAGAATTCTTTGACTATTCAATTTTACTTGCGGTTGCTTTCTTAAATTAACGAAGTGGGTGTTTTTTAGTTTTGCTTTTCATTGAATGTTATGCGCATATGTGGCACAATATAGGGTGATTTGCTTGTTTTTATTTATATATTATTATTTTGTATAAGTTTTTTAAAGTAATTTCTAAAGTCCTTAGTTAAGAGCATATTTCAAGGTTTTAGTGCACCACATGCATTCATATTTTTTAATTTTAAAGTGCAAACATCCCGGCTTAGTTATCAATAATCAACAAGTGGTTATACTGGCCATTTTGGAAATTTTAATTTTTCCGTGAAATATTTGAAATAATTTGCTACTACAGAATTTTGCTCTCAAAGATTTTGAATATTGTAAGCCATATAAACCTTTAACTCAGCCTTCTGGTCACCGATAACCTGGTCATTGTCTATATCCACAGACTACCAGTGTCTTGTGTGATTATAATATGTAACAGTGTTTGTAAAACTGTTATACCAATATACGTCAGATAAGTAAGTTTAGCTTTAAGTATTTGTTTTTATTAATTGTACGGTGAAATAACTTTATAACGAGTATTTTGTGTATGTATGAAAACTTATTATTTATTATTTAGATAGTTTTGTGACTGAGATCGAAAATTTTGTGCGATCTATGAAATGGTTTAGAACTGCGTTGGGCTATCTAAAACCAAGAGGCCGAGTATGCTCCAAATGTGACATTTTTGCAAATCATAAACAATAATTAAGAACTGCAGCATTCCTATTCCTTTAGGTCTCCGCTTTTTGATTAAAATATTTAATCAATATTGCTCCTTTCACCCTGTTTTGCAAACTTTTTAAGGTAGCTGTCTCTGGGCGGCATTTGTTAAGTACATTTATTTGCGTCGGAAAATGGGAAAATTAGTACAAATAAAACTTAGACCAAGTCACCTGTTGTTTAAAAGAAAAAGCAAAACCAATAAAAACAGGTATCTTTTTATTTATCTGATTAGACAGAATACAAACTAAGCAGTTGAACTGGAATTTGATTAATTGACACTAAACCAAAGATAGCAAGATCCCTTTAATTAAAGAATAAAACAAAAGAGATATATGTAATCATTTAAACATTTTCTATTCAGAAGGAATGGTTGATGGAAGTCGCATTGGATAATTAAACGCAATACACAGGTATCTCGGCGTGACGTGTAGCTAGTATTAAATTGTGTCCGAGTTAAAAATAAGAAGACATAATTATAATATGATAAAGCAATCAAACGGTCCGTATTAAAATTATAGCACGCGAGTACGTCACGCTTGACTTAGAAAGTCCTCCGAAGTAGCAAATTTAAAAATTAAACGACTTTAAGACGACCCATGTTGGCCGATCAACCTTGAAACAACCTACCAATACTAGCATAAAGTTAAATACCGTCTTCTTTTGCATGCAAACTAGATTAATCAAAAGAAAATAAATATAAATAATAACTACTAAAACTTAGCTTGTGTACAGTGTGGAAATGGAAATCTCGTAGTTGCGATAATACGGTAAAGAAAACAATGAATACAGAGCTCCTTCTCTAACGTCTTATCGTCCAATAGAAAAATTTTTCAATCGCGCGGGAGAATTAAAATTCTTAGTAACATATTACTCGCGACGTACGTTGTAACGGTTGTATTTTACAAAATATCATAAGAAGCGACGGCTCTATCGGTACAATCTAAAAAGAAAAAGTAAGGGAATTTGGATCTATGTAGCGCATTAAATTAGTGGAGGATAACAATATTTATAGTAGTTAGAGCAGCAGAGTCCGGCTTCGTTGGGGAGTTGCGTGGATTCTTGAAGAATTTGATTACTGGTCTAACAAGACGCCATCTGCTTGGTAAAGAAAGAAATAACACCGACCAACAGGGGATTAACAGGTTTTACTTAAAGTTTAAGACGCTAAATTGAACACAAACTAGAGAGATAGAAACAAACAATACAGTATAACCAACAAATTTTAAAATGTAAAATAGTAAGATGATGTGACAGAAATAGAGAGACTGTTGCATATAGTTACGATGCGTTAGCAGCAGCCTCGCTTGCAATAAATCAGGCTTTAGTTAAAATGTCGAATTTTAGGTAAGCTTTAGTGAAACGCTCGAGTTAAGAGTTCTCATTCAAATTAAACAGAAAAGTTGCTGTTATTAAGGCTTTGCTACACATATCATTTTATACACGGCGAGTTACACTAAATCTAAACAACAACAAAATGGTAAGTACCTCTTGCAAACCCAAAAGGCCTTTTGTGTCCGCGACCAACGCTCTAAATTAAGCACCCCAGCCCTTATTGAGGCTGATTTAAACAAACTTCCGGTTGACAAGAATACACCGAATAAAAATTTACTCAAATATTAACTATCGAGCCGTTTATGTCATCTATACTCGAGCTTCATACGCATATGTAGTTATAAGTGATTTAAATATCAAACTTAACTGTAATACGTCGAGTGTAGTTCCGGGAATGAAAGTATTCTGCTAGCGACGGTATCGACGGTTTGGGGGAAGGTAGATAGACCCAGGGAGTCCTCTAGGGGTGGCGTGCGGAGAAAAACAGCACACAAGTGACTCCCTCGCTGGAAGTATGCAACATAACCAACCTCTGTAGCCGTGATATCACCGTTAGTCTGCGGCTTGATTACTGCGGAACCGGGGTGTTGTTGTTTAATCAAATTAATTTTCCACCAATAGCAAATTAGCAGCCTGCGCGCCAAGTACGACTTTTCGTCGTACCGTACTACTTGCGACACACGTTCTAAGGCGGCTTACGACCTACGTCCTAAATACGAGAAATAAAACCGTAACAACATAAAAAAGCATACAAAAAATAAAAATCGTTTTATAAATATATTTAAGAATGTTTCAACCCACAAAGTTAATCTTCAAAAGAAATCTGTGTAGTGTAGAAAGTTCTAAATTTTGAGCCATGAGAAATGCCAGTTGTGAGTAAAAAGATAATGACAGTTTGCCTAATTAGACATACCATTTTTTTATGTATGTACCTAAATTTAAAAAATCATCAATCTACTCTTAAATTATAATGCTTTATAGAACTGTTAAATTGTTGATAAATCGTCATATATCTACACAAGAGCAAATCTGGTATTTTGGGGGTTAACTTATTGAAGATATGAATTGATGGTCTTATAATAAAAGAAATTGTAAAACATTTAATTTTATTAAAAATCTCTAGGTGTATAAACGCAAAATTCTTTTCAGATGTTAAACCATAAAAACTAGGGAATAAATCTAATATCTTTCATCTACGGATCCTTTCCTAATAATTTAATTTAATAGCTTTAGCAAATTTTCTAACATAATTTTAAAAATAAATTTTGCTGTGTGTTTAGATGAATCACCGTTTTAATGGAAATTAGAAAACCTTCAAATTAAGTTTACTTTTACATTAGTTTACATTCTCCAACATGGAAAGTATAGTTATTCTTAGAGAAAACTTCCTAATCTCTGAGTAAAATCCGTAATTGGTGTAATAATTTATTTGAATGCAAAATTGGAAAGTAACCGTAACCGTGTAAAATATAATAGTCTTTAAATAAAGTAACGGTTAAAAATGAAAGTTAAGTTGTTAGGAGCTGCTCTAGGCGTTTTCGAACATAAAATATTTAAATTGGACGATATTTGATAAGTTTTGATTCGTTTGATTATTGACAAAAATTACAATAATAAATGGGTACATTTCAGTCACTTAATATCTTTTATAGGCCGAGGCCAACGTGTCAGAAAAGGTGCGTTGTACACAAGTTTTTAGTCGATCACTCTCTTTTTGTGAATATAAATAATTAAATTATGAAAGTAATAAATAGTAATTAAAACAAAAAATTATGTTGGTAACAAATGTAAGAATGTCAATATCAACCTAACCCTTGTCGAAAATCTTGCAAATCTCTATTGTGATGTTAACGGCCAAGTTTACTTTTTTTTTGACAGTTGAGTACAAAAGTGTTACTTTACTGCTCGCAAATAAGTATGTAAATTACTTCTTTTTGAAATAGAACAAAATTTTAAGAAATATATACAATAGATTTGTGTGAACCACAAAAACTAGTATTGTCTTTGGCTTTGTATTGATTGGTTGTTCGTTTTAAGTAAAAAACCCCTATTACTACCTCAGGTAACAGACAATCCTAGTTTGATGACATGGCCCCTCCTACTGACTACTGGACTTACAAAAATTACTCAAGATTTGCGTTTTTTATAGTCACATTATTAATAATATTAATTATGTCAAAATTGTAAAACATACAGTGCATTTCAACTAAATCGAACTCACTCCGAATAGCTCTCGTGTACTATTTTGTTTTAAGGGGAAATCTAAAACAAGGCAATTTTTGTTTTTAGAGAGACTTTGGGAAACGGTCAACACCTTGTCCCCAACAGCCCTCATCTCAATAATTTTAAATGGCACAGTGGGCCCCTTAGTTTGAATGTCCTTTTATTCTGCTTATGACCATATAAGTTGTTTCAAAATTTGAGTGACAATTTTTCAGAAAATATTTTTTTATTAACCAATTAAACTTTTTTTCATAAATTAAATGTTCAAAAATAGTTTTACATCATATTTAATATCAATAGTGCAACCGAGCTTCTACAGACTCTTTTTCCTATTTTGAAAGACTTCGGAGTGACCTGACTGTAGTTTCTCTGTATTCTTTCTCTGAGTTCTTCTTGCGATGCTGGTTGTGTTTCATATAATTTTTGTTGTCAACATTTTCACAAAAAAATCGAGTAACGACAAGCAAGGTGACTAGGCTGGGAATTCTATAGAGCCCTTATTTATTTGGAAAGCATTTTATTCAAGTGACATGCTGCAGCTGCATGGATGTAGAGAGCGCCCTATCAGTTCATTTTGTAATAAGTTTAGATCGTTGTTTCACAATTTCTCTCATTTGATTTTTTAGCGTATTTAAATACATCTTTGCGATTAAATTTCTTGGTATAAGAAGAGGTCCTGTAATATGGTTACCTAAAATTGCAGCCCAAACGTTGAGTTTCTTGGATTTTGTTTACCCGTCTCGCACATGGCATGTAGATTTGCGTCACAATAAATGCGAAAATTTTGACGATGAACCTTTCCACTCAATGAACAATTTCGTTTTGAACGGTTGAAATTTATGTTTATGAACTATTCCGTGATACTCCAGATGCTTAACATAAATTTAGAAAGAAACTTTACTGCCCGTGAGTAATGTGACCTAAAACAGATCTGCAACTGTTTCGTTTTGTCTGCGCTACATCATTATGTTAGCAACAGAACCGGTTTCTATAAATTTATTGGTTGGATGCATTCAGTATTTGTGTTTTACATTCTTTTCGAGGTGTCGATCATTAAAGATGCTAGTAGCACTGGTACAATTTTTGGTTTTGATAGTAGAGGTTCTACAACTACTGTTCTTGGAGCGTATAGACATTTTTTGATAACAAGTTTAGTTACACACAGAAGAATACTAATAGAAATTAGCATTGAAATATCACTTTTAACAAACTTCAAAAATTCAAAAATAAAAGAAATAATTAAGTAAAGACCATATAATAATAGTCGCTTTCTGCTAGACGTCATAATTTTGTAAATAAATTTTTTAAAAATATTTTTAACAACTAGAAGAACTGTATATTGAAACCATCGATAAAGTAACTCAGGAAACAGGGTCAGATCACTCCCAAAGTTTTTCAAAATGTAAAGAAGAGCTGGAGAAGCTCTACTGTTGTAGAAAATTGATGGAAGACTCTCTGAACATTTAAATTAATTGGTAATTTAATTATTTTTTAAAAAGTAAGTTTTATTGATTAATAAAAATGTTTTTCTGAAAAATTGTCAACCAAACTTTGAAATAACTTAGGTAATGATAAAGCGTATAAAAAGACCTTTAAAATGAGGGTAACTTGCAGTGGCGGGTCGTGGGTTGTGTGGCGCCCTGGGTCAGAATTCTCCTTCAGAAGCCAATTACTCGCCATATCAGTTATGTCAAAAACTAGTTTATTAATTATTTTGAGAAAAATAAACTTATTACCAATATGGTGATCGATATTAAAAAACTTTCAGATAAAACCGTCTTTCCACTGCACATTTTTGAATGATAAAATTTGAACCGTGTGAAAAGTTATGGTGGAATGGTTGATTTTACCCCTCTGTAGGGATTAGTGAAAAATTAAGTTTCAACAGCTTCTCTATAAGTCGAATGTCTCTGCTAAATTTCATTTGTTTATTTTTATCCAAGTTTGAAAAATTAGAATAAAACCATTTTCAAATTGCCATCTAGCGACTTGTTGATGGTAAACCATCGTAACTCTTCAACAAAGCGTTCCCGCACATACCTCGTAGAAACTTTTTGTTTTATTTTGATGTCCTGAACGTGTGTCCAAATTTATTCTTATTAATCCTGTAAAACCTTGCATAAAAGGCCAATAAATAACCTAGAAAAAGGGCATTGGAAGTAAATGTGTAAAACTTGTTACTTCTCATTTATAAAAGTTTTTTCAACTGCCTCAACGCAAATAATTAATAAAAATTAGAGCATTTTCATAAATAAAAGGAATTCTTCGAAACATTAATGAGTACTTGCCTGATGTGTAATATAGTAATAAGAAATATTATAATCCGTTTATCGGTTTAACATTGTAGTGGGTAAAGTAAGGTAAATGCCGGTATATAATTCTAAGTGGTTGGGTAAAATTTTGTATGGAAAACATCATACTTTTAATAGATTGAATCCCTCTGACCACCCTATTGACACACCGCTGACTATTTAAAATTTTCAGATGGTGGCTGTCGGGAACAACGTGTTGACATTTTAAGGTCAAATTTGACAAGAAAAGGTGTTCAAAAATTGCCTATCTTTTGGGTTTTGCTTAAACCGAAACAAAATAATTCGGGGTGACTCGTTTTAGGTGAAATGCATTGTATATGTGAAATGTGTGTCTAACGTCATCTCGTTAAATAGAGACACGTACAAATAGTACAAACTAAAGTAATGCCAACAGATTGTAACGGTTGTAGTTCACAAATAATAATAAAAAGAAAGCGACGGCTCTAGCGATACAACCTATAGAGAACAACAATACTATTTGGCTCGAAGTAGCGCACTAAATTCGTGGAGGATCCCGTATTTGTAGTAGTTAGCACAGCAGTGTTCGGCTTAGTCGGTGAGTTCGGGAGGTCCTTGAGGAACTGCAATGAAATAGACTGCTGCCTAACGAAGCGCCACTTGCTGGGTAATAGAAAGAAATAAAACCGACAAGGTGGGGTTTAAACTTTTTTTTGTCTTCTGGAAGTACGAGGTTATGATTATCTGCAAACATCTTAGTTTAGACTTCTCTTGACCAATTAATTTCTCGAGTTGATTAAACAGCAAAATCTAATAATTAATATTAGTGATTATCCCGTAAAATTTTTGGAAATTGCAAGTTTTCTACCATTAATTGCCATTTCTCACAGAACCATCATCAACAATAATTTTTTGAACAGTTTTTCCGGGGTTTCGAAATATATTATATTCAAACTGTAACCTTAAAACAAACTCGTATTTATTTTACTATTGACTTTCGTATATGTAAAATAATTGATGAAATATTAAACTACAATTTTCATAACGTTTATGAAATTTCATCATAAAATTAAGGATTTAACTTACCGAAAAAATAAAAAAAAATGTGTATTAAAAACTGAAAGCACACAAAATAAAAAAGCAGTGTTATATGTCACCCTACATTTGTATGATTGAGTTTTTAATAATATTTTATTATAAAAAACCGTATGTTTAAAGTTTTGGTAAATCGTTTAATTTTGGTCCAAATGCACACTTTGTATGCGAATCTACATCCATCTTAATAAAATTTAAAAAGTTATTTTGTTGTTTTGCCTCTCATTTTATTATTTTTTTTTTTAGTTTACCAGTCACATATAATAAGATTTGTAAATTATTGTGTATTAGACTGTTGAGAATAAAAAGCACGGGCGACAAATAGCTTCGACGCGCATTATGTAAATTATTTTTGTGTTTGTAGTTTAATAAACTGAACTGAAGAAATTGTTTAAAAATTGAGACAGAAAAATGTTTTCTCACATTACGTTTGGTTGTTTGGTTTTGTATTTCTATATTTTTTGTTCGATTTATTTGTATCAAAAATAAAACTTTTATATTATGCTTAGAATTGAGAGTTTATTACATTGTGAATGTTACAAGTTTTAATTTATGACTGGTTTTAAATAGTAATAAAAGCTTATGATCTAAATTGTATAAATTCCTTAATGGATCGTATACCTAAGTATAGGTTTATCCGTTTAAACGTCTATTTGATATTATATTCGCATTTTAATTTGGTGAAAAGTACGTACAGATAAAAATGGATTTAAAGCTTTTATGAAAACCAGGTTTAAATGCGCATAAATTAAATAGGGTGTCTAGTACGTAGTATACAATAATTAGTAAGAGCAAATTGGGAAAGAAATTAAGCTGCGCCGTATACAGTGCTTTTCATTTAACATTGACCATAGGATTTTACATGTCAATATTTAAATCCTATGTTAACACTTTTTTTGGACATCTGGTATAAAACATTTATGTTAATTATAATTAAATGGTAAAATGTCTATTAGAAAATATTCTTATACTCATTTGTAAGTTTTTAATTTAACAAAAAAACAAAAAATATTGTCTCGGGAGGATTCAAACCGACGAGTCTAAGGGACTCTTATAATTTGACTTGGTTACTATGTTAACGAAATTGTCATTCAAATTTTGTTTATTAAGTTTGAGACATTTTGACAAGTTTAATTTTTAAATATTAAAGAGAACATGTCAGTTTATACCGTAAAAGAAAGAGTTCAGATTGTTTTGGAGTTCATTTGCAGCTTTGCATCCAAATTGTCCAGTACCCAGCAAATATGCAATCATAAACGTTACCATAGTAACAAAGTCAAATTACAAAAGTCTCTTAGACTTGTCGGTTAGAATCCTCCCTGAGACGAATTTTTTGTTGTTTTCTTTATTAAATTAAAACAAATAAATTTAGGAATATTTTCAATAGACATTTACCACCATAGTTATAATTAACATAAGTGGTTTATAACAGATGTGCTAAACTATTAACATGTGGGATTGAAATATTAACATGTAAAATTTTATGGCCAATGTTAAATAAAAAGCTCTGGATATTGTAACGGTTGTAGTTCACAAATAATAATAAGAGAAGTGACGGCTCTAGCGATACAACCTAGAGGGAAGAACAATACTACTTTGCTTGAAATAGCGCACTAAACTCATGGAAGATCCCGTATTTGTAATAGTTAGCGCAGCAGTGTCCGGCTTAGTCGGTGAGTTGGAGAGGTCCTTGAGGAAGTGAATATAGATAGACTGCTGCCTAACGAGGCGCCACCTGCTGGGTAATACAAAGAAATAAAACCGACCAACAGAAATTTACTAGGTTTTACTTAAGGTCTAACACGCTAAAACGAACACAAATCAGAGAAACATTTAGACAATTCAATATAGCAAATACAACTTAAAATACTAATAGAATATGTGAGAAGTAAGAGATTCTGTTGCATAAGACTTACGGGCGTTAGCAACAACAATTGATTACAGCTCGCAATCAATATGTCGAAATTCAGTTAAACTTTTGTTTGTTACACTCCAAATCCAAAGTTAGCGTTTCAATTGAGGATTGGTTAACAAGCAAACTTGACGTACACACGTCACTTACAATAACGCTGACTTAAAAACTAAACTTAAACTCAGACTAGCACCGTAAGTGGCTCCCGCCAACCCAAAAGGCTTTTGTTTTAGCTTCACCCACTTTATCTGAAGCGCTCAAGCTCTTATGGACGTAAATAACAACAAAACCGAGCGTCGGTGGTAGAATCTACCCCAAATTAAAATTTGCTTATATACTGGGGATTCACACCGTTTAATGTCACATGTACGTGAGCTTCATACGCATGAATAGTGAATAGGTTTCTTAAACAATTAACTTAGCTGTGTTCTAAACCATGTAGTTCCGATAACGAAGGTTCTTGCTAACGACAGTAGTTGACAGCTTTAGAAGAATTTCCGCAGAATTTCCCTTAGAAAAACTAGACGACGCACCACGGAAGGCAGATATGCTCCCTCGAAGCAGCAGCAGGCACGCCGCGTAAACGGTCCTTCAGCCGGTTGAGTTTATCGGCCGTTGGCAATTTCAATGGAGAGCGAAACCGTGAGGCGGTAGTAGTCACGTTTATAGCAAAGGATCTCTTAATTAACCATTCCAGCACCCCCCGAGAATTATCAGATTGTCATACACGAGTAGAGTATAACAACGTATACTTACGGTGAATGCGGTCGGACTTAAATTTAAACACCAATTTGACTTATTAAAACACACATCAATAATTTGTGTAAAAAAAAGTCGTTTTATGAAGTAAAGGATCCACCAATGGGAAAGTCGTAGCGTGTACGGCAAATTCGATTTTCGTAGTAACGTGCAACATACAACAACCGTTATTAAGAAGGCTTGCAACATACGTTCGAATTCGAGAAATTTGAACCGTAACAATATGTATACAATTCACTTTTAGAATGTCGTCGACGATGTTTACCAGTAGACTGGTATTTTGCGGTTGCTTTTTAAAAATCTTAAAAACGTTAGTTTAATCAATTTAAGAAGAGATACTAAACTGTCAAATAGTATTAACTGATGAAATTATTAATAAATAAAGAAGAATTTTTATAGATAGTATACAATACGTAACTATAAAACTTTTTCTTTTTAATTAATTATTTACTTATGCTCAAAAGAATAACTTTTATTTATCAGGATGTATGCATAAATAAACAATAAAAGGTGTTTTGCTCACGTGTTAGGGCACAACTAGAAAACTGCCAAATCTATCATATAGGTAGAACTTCCGTCTAGGCAAAAGGAATGAGGATGTTTAAGGAGTAGGAACATAGAACAAGAACAACAACATAACTATCTACTATCACTTAGAAATGCATCTTTGCCAGGGGAGGTAGAAGCTCTTTAATTTTACACATTCCCTCCCATTAACTCTTCTTTATGAAGCTAATTTCTTTCTAAATCTCTTGGCCTACCCGTACCTAACTCATGTTTACCTAAATATTATAAAAACTATAAATCTCTACTTGCCCTTGATAACAGTAACTAACACATCCGGCTACGGCAACCAAGCGCTTTTACTAACTCAGACGATAGCAGCCAGTAGCAGTCTACACGCTCTTTTTAGTATTGCATATCCGGCCTTTACCCTGTAGTTGCTTTAAGTAATTAATACTAGAGCATCTAGAGCGTATAACCTGAAAACTCATCTTACATGCGATCTCAGAACCGGAATTTGGAAAATTATCTAAACGTAAAACTCGCACGGATACAAGTACTGTCGTATTGAAAATGCCGTACAAATGTTTCTTGTGCCTAAGTAAAATGTGTGTCCTGCGACATCTCGTGTAAACATTGACACGTGTAAATAGTATAAACTAAGAAAAATGCCAACAGCTTAGATAGCGCTATGCGCACTTTAACGCACACATGTCGTTACAGTAAACTGTTGGCATTTTTCTTAGTTTCTTGTGCCCTAAAAAGCCGACTTTGTTGCAGAAAATGATATAAAATGTGCTGGATGCAACTCAAATTATCATCGATCATGCTCTAGAAGGGCCTAGACTAAAGGGAGATAATACTTTGGAAACATGCTGTGGTAATGGTGAACATGACGCGGATCCAGATGTATCGGCCGAAATAGATGAATTAGATAGTAGTGCTAAAATACTTTATAAATTATTGTCAAGAAGATTGACAATAATTATGAAAATACTATGGGGTCAATTAATAATGTCAAGAGCAAGATTATTAGTGTTGAAGATAGATTGGACATATTAGAAGACAATGCTCTTCATTCATCAGAAGATAGTATCGTTGAACTTCAAGATTGGAACTCACGCTTAAATAATGTAATGGTATATAAATTACGTGGCTCTTGTTAATGCTGAAACCTCTGACAAACAAAGTGTAATGGCTTTATTTAATAAATGTAATGAAGCTCCATTATTTAACATAAAAATGATATTGTCGTTTCACGTATGGGCAACAAATTCGATGAGAGAACAATACGTCCCCTTAAGATCACACTTATTAGGTATTAATGGTACTGTACAGGAAATACTTGGCTTTATCAACACGAGTGTATATTGCATTCCTGAGTTATTGCTTAGATAACAATTTGCATTTAAAACATTAAATTGTCGTTACAGTTATCTGTTGGCATTGCTTAATTTATACTATTTATACGTGTCCCTTATTACACGAGATATCATTAGACACACATTTCACTTATTTTGATTTTTATTTTTCCCCAAGAGGCTTAGGCTTAGAACTAATAGTTATTACTTTATGAATCCTGCGCTAAAAGTTGATCAAATAAAAAATATAGTTTATAAGTTATCTGAATTATGTAACAGTAATGCCCATTGACTTGATTTGTATAGCTCTTCTCTTTACCAAGTTTGTAAGAATTGTACGCTGCTATTTAAATATGAATGAGCACGTGTAAATAATTGGGCCTGATTAGACTCAACTGAAAAGAAAAAGATAGTCAGATAAACAGATGTTAATTAGATTTAATTAATTTTAACGTTAACTTTGTAAAATTGCTACACAAAAAAGTATAATTTAGATCTATGTATAGGGCTTGCCTTGTTGAAACTAAAACAAATAAAATAAATAAATAAATAAAAGATATCAAATGTAACATTTTGCCAATTCTGACATAGTCATCCTCGAGCTTGAAACTTCTTTTTCTAATATTAGAATACACATTTTATTATTCATATCAAGAATTTTCTTATATCAATAACATTTTAACATTAACACAACAATCACTGTCATTACTGTCATTTAGTCATAACCACGACTCCATATGATCAGTGGTAACCATTACATTCTTACTAGTGTGAGGGGATAACAATCAGTGAAAGGTTTTCTATTATTTTCATGGAATCGTAACAAATTACTATTGAATACTTTCTTTTAAATAATCGTTTTACACTTTGAAAATTTCTTAATCTTGTAGCTTTTGGAAGACAATATTTAGTAAATCCATATACTAAAACAATTAAGAGTTGTTTACTATAACGTGGTGGGTATGGACCCAAATGGTCAACATGGACTGTATCAAAAAGAATTGTGGGATGTTAAATTGGCTAAAAAAACAATATTGTTTATAATATAAACAAAGGACAACAATTCCGATATAATGTTGTTCATCTTCTGCCATGTTCGGATACCAAGAGATTATTGGCGCACAAGATCTTCCTTTCAGTGTTTGTTGTTCGCAAAGTACAGCAATCAGTTACTCATTTTAAATTCCAGACTAAGTAAATACATGCGGAACTGCTTTAAACGACTAGCGTTTCAAGGTCATAGAGTGGTATCTTTCTTCTGCTGGACTTTTTTTTCTACTGTAATAAGTCACAAAATGTAGTTCACTATCTTCAACTTCTAACAAGATCGCAGCTAGTTCCAGCTTATTAGCGTCAGTGTGGACTTCTATTTCGGCATTAGAATCATAGAGTGCTAAAAAAGTCATTCAACAAGGTCTTCTTTTGCTTGAGTCCATTGTCATTTTACACTCTTACTAGTGAGGTAAATGATTTTTTTCCAAATAGGGTACCATGGGACAAATTGTTTTAAATATCCAGTCTGACGTAAAATTATCTACTTTTATGAACATTCTGAGTGATTACAAAACTTTTACTTATTCTTTTTAGGCCCAATCCCACTTGAAGAGACTCCAAAAATTCAACAGAATTTCAAACAGAAAATTGCATTTCAGAAAATTAAAAGTTAATTCTTTTGTTTTTATAAATTCTAAGATTTCCTCACTTATCAAGTTTTTGTCAGTATAATCATATAAACAGGGACATCTTTCAACTTCCTTACAAAAATGAATATTGAATTCAATATCGTCTCGCATTTTCACAAGGACATGCCATTTCTATACTGCCAAAAGGCATGACCGTAGAGGAAATGCTGTCGCGTACGCCCCGTTGTTTCTATATACATTAGATCATTTGTTTACATACAAGAGACGCCGACGGGACATAAATCCGTGTCTCGTCTCTGCCCGACGTTCGTTACACTGAGTGATTACTTGTAGATCAGGTTTATGCTCGTATCTTCACAGACAGGTAGTTGTTGAGATCTTAATGTAGGAATGTACACCATTTATAATACGAGATTATCTCTAAAGAGCCCTTCATCTTAATTAAACGGAGGGTAATTGTACATCAAACTGTGTTGCTTATTTAAGATTAAATTGTATAGAAAGTAGGCACAGTAAATGCCAGAACCAAATAGAAAAACTGTAATTAGAAGACACACAAATTTATATAACCGTTAGCATGTGGTGATACAAAACAAAATCTTTACCTTTGTTAACTATACACTTTAAGCGAATTTATTAGTAATAATAATATTGTAATTCACAAATTTATGATGAAATTTTACTCTACGATGACTTCAAAATAAATGCTTTAACATTATTTTAATTAATCGCCATTAGTTATAACAAAGAGTTCATCTTCACGGTTCCAGGCACAAAAACAAACGGGGGTTTACCTTTAGTAAAATTCAACCTTTAATAGGGGGATGTCTGATAATACAAATTTCCAGGTCCGGCTTCGGAAAATCAAAGTTGGCACATATATTCACAAAATATAAAAATTGTAATTAGACGTGCATTTATTGTAACAAAATGTAACATTATAGTAATTTGTACAGCCTCTTTGATTAAAAAAATACAAAACAAAAAAAAAATTTAAATTAACAAAATCGATAATTGCTATGTGAGTCGATGGTGGGTTATTAAATAACTCTTAATAGATTTTCACAATATATATCTCAAATGAAATTGAAGAACCCAGAACCTACCTGTTTGTACTTTGACTTAAAAAGGCTTGTTAATTAAATTATTAAGTAAACCCATCAAACACTGTAGATGTAAATCCAAAATTACATGCAGAAATCATCTACAATCGTATAATATAATATGAACTAATTAGATGCTTTCTGATAGAGTAATACATGTAGCTACAAATTAATCTCTTCAAACACAATAGACTTTTCATATAATTATATAAATATATGTATATTCGATTTCATGATTTAAAAACAAGTAGATTTTAATCATACCATCTGCAATGATCCAAATTAAACGGCGCTACGTTGTTATCCGTATAATGTATATTAATTTATTCTGTTTTTTTAAATAATGCGCTTTTACGAATTGCTTTCAAATGAAAATAACAATTGTCTTGGGTAATGGTTTTGTTCATTTCAATTGCTTCGCACTTTTCGCCTCTTTTGAAGATTCTACCTACGCAATAGAAATGCTAACAAATAAAGTAAAAATCAATAGCAAAGTTTCGGTATAAAGCAACTGACGTATCGTAATTAAGGTAAATAACTGAGCTGTTTAACTTACGTTTTTTGGGAAATTTTCAATGTCTATTCTTAAACGATTGCACCTTTATCTCAGGTTAGCCACTAGCTACTGCTGTTATTAAACACAACAGAGCAATAACTGTAATTTATAGATAGGACATATAACGGCTTTAGAACGGAGACCTGTGGTACATAGCGTTGAACATATTAAGTGTCTATTGATATAAAATAGAATCGGTAATATCATTTTGGTTTAGCGCAACAGTTTGCTAAAATTTAACATGAATATTGATTAGTTGAACAAACATCTTAAAAATTCGCAGATGAAACATTTACATGGGCCACTTCGAAGTTTCTTTTGATGCCTAAAAACAAATTATATAGCAAAAAATGTAAAAAAGTTTTAAATTTAGTGAAGAAAGTCGAACTACAATCGAGATTAGACGTGACGGGGATTATTGAACCCGTTGCGGCAAATGTTCTAAATTTCTGACCAAAACTAGTAGTGGAAAGGAGTTATCTGAAAAACTAATTGTAGTGCATTCTGTACGCAAAAAATCAGATTTGACTGCTAAACATAAATTTTCCAAATAATGTTACTCTTTTTAAGGAACTCTATAGTGGAGGTTAATAAAGAAAAATTGAAAAAAAAAGAAAAAAAGGAAAAAAAAAGAAAGAATAAGCACTGGCTTTTTAATGCACGATTGTCTAACGTTTCGCCCCTTAGAAATGGGGGCTTCTTCTGCAAGCTAAAACTGTCAATTTACCTACTTTAAATACACTTTCCAAACTTTCTGTATTTACCCATGCAGTAGTTTAATTTCAATTGTAATATTTAACTTCATTTAAAAATTTAGCAATACTTTAAAACTTCCCATAATAGGTAACAGATAGTTAATTTAAGAATTGAGACTTCCACGGCCGGAGTTATTGTTAAACCAAAAGGTCTTCTCGGATTGAACCGTGTCGAAAATGGTAACCGAGTTGCCAACGTTTTGCCACCTATCGTGATGGACTTAATCACGGCGACGAACTTGAAACAAACAAATGAGAGTTCAAGATAGGCTACTAAAAATCAGGTAGTCAACTTGTCAACCAAGTCAATTTGTAGACCGAAAGCCTGGGTATTATGGCGTTGCCAGCTGGCAATCTCATAACACCCACATCAGAAAATACATATTTCAAAGCTATATAAACAAACAAATGCACACAATGCATTTTAGCAATATTACATGAATTTCTGACAATCAATACCCATATCCTTGTCATATTGATCTACTTAACGAGTATAAACAAACGAGTACGGCGAACAAACAATATCTAGTATTGAGACAGGAATCGAGTCAAAACACATCAACTCAAAGCATCGTACAACGCATACCATTAAGATTCGAGTCCGTCGGAACCGATAAGGCACATCGAAACGAGCGTTTCATGTAATTAATGTTCATATTATAATGTAAGTTTGTTTACATTAAATTATGTACAAATCTTCGTGGGCGTAAATCATCAACCAACTCGGCGACTGCAAACCGTCACAATTCTTGAGGCAACTCTCCGACGATTTCCTACGAACCTGTGGTTGGGTCAGCTCCCGAGAACAATGCAAGCGATTCACTAGACTTTCTAGCGCGCCAAACCCGTCCAGACACACAACAAAACACTTCATCAAAACCACTCCAGGGCCACCAAACTCAAATTCCAGTCCATGGTCGAAATGCCCGCCCAACAAATATCAGCTGGACATCACCGCTACACATGTCACCAAAAAAATATAATTACTAGAGACCTTGTAAAGACTGCAAACCACTCAACGCCCGCACTATCCCCGACCGCTATCCAGTACCACACATTGATGATTTTAACACAAACTCTCCAAAGGAAAACTATATCCTCTCATATCATTCGGACTTCGCAACGTCGGACAAACCTTCCAGCGTTTTGTCGTCAATGTAACCCGAGGTATAAACTTCTGTTACGCCTACCTCAAGCAACTACGACAATTTTTCTGAATGATAAACTTTTACTGAAGGTTTATCCCAAAGGATACTAGGCCTTCTGATCTAACTCGGCTACCACAAAGGACGTCTATCAATTTACCACAACACTACAGTAGTGAACTCGAACGTGAGAACTTGGCCACGGAGACAAAGGCAGGAAACAGACTACCAACGGCGCAACAACAAAAGCTTTGACAACACATTTTTTAAACGTATGTGGCGTTTAGCGTGTATACTCTAGACGCCGGGTCAAACCAGAGAAAAATTCGCAATCGAGTCGGTTTTTTGTAGCGTTTATTATTTACACATACCGTTATCGAGCTGCACTGTTAGAATTATGAATGAAAGCGGTGTAAGTCAGCACATAGTAATTGGCGTACTACATGCGGTGTGGTGATACCTGATACCGTTGTGTCACATGTCGCACTGAAGCTCTAATTATTTGACTGGTTCTTGAATTCTCAACTGTACTGACTTTTTGACTCTACCTCTGTTATCGTACCTACTTCGTTTTATACGTGCGAAGTAGGTTAGTTTGCTTTGTAAGCAAGGTCGTTAAGAAATGCTGACCGCGTTTGTTTACTTGCAATCGTTTGTTTGATTTCAGCGTTTCCTACGTAATATGCGGATGTAGAATTTGTGTTGATTGCGATGGGGTTGAGACGTCAACCCATATGGGTCCCTCCTTAGTGGATGGATCCACGATAAAGTGTTGTTACTCGAGGATAGGTAAACAAAAATTGTTTTGCGGTTATTTTCTTATTGCGTTGTGGAGCGCTCTTGTTGGCGCCGTTACAGATGCTTTGGTTCGTAGCGCCCTCGTTGGCGCTGTTGCGGATGCTGCGTTTGGTGCGCTCTCGTTGGCGCTGTTGCGGATGCTGCAGTTGGTACATTTTCGTTGGCGCTGTTGCGGATGCTGCGGTTTAATACGTTCTCATTGACGCTGTTGCGGATGCTGCGATTGATGGGTTTGTCGTTGCAGCTTTTTGTTTTGTTGCTGTTGCTGCTTTTTATTTTGTTGTTGTTCCAGAAGTGAATTTGTGCGTTATGTGCGCTGTATTCAACAGCTTGTGTGCGCGAGCTCATTGCTCTGCGCCTCCTGTATAAAACAAGCGAATGGATTTTAGAACCAGGCGTCCAAGCTTCGTGACGTGTGTGGGCGAACATGCGGGTCAGGGCAAATGTACGTCCAGGACTTGGGCCTGTCGGTTCCGTGACGTGTGTGCTAGTGCGGTTTACCGTTGACGGCTATCTCATCGAGACGTAGTGCACGTCGTCATCGTTTGTTCTCTGAAACAGCAATTGTGGCGTTTGTGGTCGTTGCAGCGGTCGTTTGTTTGCGGGTGTTGCAGCGGTCGTGGCTTTAGTGGTTGTTGCAGCTGTTGTTGCGTTTTATCTTGGCGGATTTTACTAAGGCGACGGTGTTGATGAAACGTCTTCGTTTGTGGTCCATCAGCCCAAGATGATACGCGTTACGTCACTGAATAAGGAAAAGAGCGGTGCCGATGATGTCTATAGCGAACGCAGCGATGGCACGTGTTGTGTTGGCGGGAGTTGTTATAGCAAGCGTGATGTAGCGGACGTGTTGTCGGGTGGCGGTTGGGACGGCAGCGAGCATAGAGGGCCCAGTGGAGGTCGTTTTCCCGTTCATGTCGTAGCGTATGTATAAAAAATTTTCGCGATTGTACTTGATGTTGTTGTCGTGTTGCTCCTCGTCGAATGTTTGTCTTTCTCTAATTTTGATCACGTCGGGGTCACCACTGTGGCGTTTAGGTTGGAGCGTTTAAATATGCTGTTGGTAGTTAATTGCTTGATGAATTCCTCCTCGAATGTTGGTCTTCCTCTGATTATGAGCATCACGTCGGGGGTCACCACTATGACATTTAGAGTGTATACTCTAGACGCCGGGTCAAATCAGAGAAAGAATTTGTAATCGAGTCGGTTTTTTGTAGCGTTTATTATTTACACATACAAAAGAACATGCTATACTAACATTTTAAGGTTATGTGTGAGAATATAAAGATAGTAGTGGCAATATATAAACCGCATAAAATGTTGTCACTGTTCAAAGACTTGACAAAGACGTTCATTAAAAACCTCTCTAAAAGTGTTAACAGATTTTTTAAAACACCCATTGCGGTTTTTAGGACTACGCTAAATTAAAATAATTTGACAGCTTTTATTTTGCACAATAATAAAAAATGCCTATTTAGATTTTTTTTTCTTTTTTTAGCGTTTTCTAACTTATCGCACAGGACAGTAATAAAATCAAGTCCAGTTTTTGTTGAAAGACACAATAGTAGTGGGAAAGTGCCACTAAAAGAAGTTTAGTTAAGTGAGTGAAAGTAGTAATAGGAAAATGTTCTTAGATTTCCCATTTTTCAGATCTACTACCTATAAGCATTCTTCCTACCTTATCAAAACTTTAGAAAAAATTGTTGACATTCAATTAAGGAATTATTTAGAACTAAACGCTATAATACCAATTAAGTTTTGAACAGGTCATAGTTGCATAACTGCTCTTACGGGTTACTGATGATATTTGTAAGAATAATGATGACAGAAAACTTACTGTGCTGGTTTTATTGGACTATACTAAATCTTTTGATCTTTTGATTACCAAATTTTGCGCAGTATTATAATTTCTGTTGGAATGTCTCAAAATGCTGTTGAACTTATTAATAGCAATTGCCAAATGGAATCCAAGTAGTTAATATTGACGTAGAATTTTCTGAACAACCTGTTACACGTGGGGCACCGCAAGGTTCTATTCTCGGGCCGCTTTTATATATTATATACATATCGCAATTTTACAAACATTTAAGTTATTGCTCCATTCATACTTACGCTGATGATACTTAGCTCTACTACGCGTTTGACTTTAAGGATAGGTTCTCTCCCAAAAATGTTATTAATAGAGATTTGCAAACTATATGTGATGTGTCACAAAACACATTCCCTTAAACTAAATCCTACTAAATCTGTAGTACTAGTATTTGACAGTAAAAAAATTGAGAATTAGTAAAAAATTCTTAAAGCTAAGTATTGATGTGGAATTAATAACAGTTGTTAACAAAGCTCGTCATTTAGGCACTTAGATTCAGGTATGTGCAGAAAAGCATATACAAAGTGGTCCAAAATATAGGTCGCAAACTATACTACGTTATAAGCATAAAAAGTTTTTCTTATACATTTTGTTCAGTTGGGCTTACTTAGGAGGTACGGCTCTGTAAATTTTTAATTTAAAATTGATTTTTTCTTATTAGCTCAGAAATGAGTTAAAGAAAGAATCTGAAAATTTATATGGTAAAATACGTTAATAAGATACACAATTGATTAAAGTTTTCAACACAATATATTAAGCAGTAGCTTAGATACCGGGGTAGCTGTGAGGATATTAGTAGAAAAAATGTAAATCTTAGAAATTTTAATCACGAATTTTGGAATAAGCACTTTATTACGGACAATAAAGTGTTCTTTCAGTTTTTTGGTTAATGTAATATTTTCGAGAAAAATCGTTTTCTTTTAATGTCTGTTTTTCGTTTAATTTAAAAGCAAAATACAAATTTTAAATAAATAATGGAAAGCTTTCTAAATTAAACAACTGCAATTGTTTTTATGGCTGTAGTTGTATCTTTATTTTATTTTATAACATAAATGTTGATAAAACACTTTTTGTCCGTAATAAATTGCTTACTCCAAAATTCGTACAGAGTGATAAAAATTTCTGAGATTTACATTTTTTTTAAATAACAACCTCAGAGCTACCCTGGTATCTACGTCACTGCTTAAGATCATTTTTTTGAAAAGATTATTAAATTGTCATTATTCTGCTGTTTTCTTTCATAAATTACTCCAAAATAAGCAACCTGTCTATTTATACAATAAAATCACTTTTCGGGAAGATGTGCATACTTTAAACATTAGATTTAAAGATGCAATTACTTAACCTTTTCACAGGACTCCTCTCTTTCAACGAAGTTTTTCTTATCAAGTGTTTAAACTGTACAACCGGTTACCTTCCATTTTAAAGCAATATTCTATTTCAAAATTTAAAATTGAATTAAAACTATCTTACTGCAGGAGCAAAATCAAGATTAATTTGTTAATTTTAATATTTCTTTTCTTTTTTTAACTAGGTAACACTTTGTACTAATAATTCTTTAGTGTTAAATAATAGAAATTTTAGTTTTGTTGTTATTACATGCATAGTAACTTCTTTTTAATATATTTTTTCTTATATTTCTTCTCACTTAGTCATGGTTTCCACTATATAAACACAGTAATTTTTTACTTTTAGTTTTATTTGTATCTATTGTATTTTTTTTGTTTGTTACTTCTAGTTATTTTTCAGTTAATTGTACGGTTACCTTTGGGTAGAAATAAAGACAATTATTATTATTCTTGTTATTATTTAATTTTGCGTTGTAAATGACTTAATAATAACAAATGCACTCAAAAAAATTCATTCAAATTTACATGTTTTGATTTATATAAAAAATGTTATATGCAGTCACGTTTAGATTTTTAAAAGATAAGTAAAACTTGTTACCTACTTATTTTATTAACATGGGAATAGTTTGTCCACACTTGTCAGAAATATGGAATAGTACAGCATTGTTAATATGTTTACCAAAATAACTCAAGTGAACCAAATTCTAGTTTTGAAAATTTGTTTATGGCAACAGAAAAGATTAATAACACAAAATAGGTACAACGTTACAATACAAGCAGCAGAAATGAGATAAAGCTAAGATAAAACGTGTTTTAGAAAAGAGATACACTAAGAAATACGAAAGAAAGAGGAAGACTAGGAACAACATGGAATGGAGAAGTGAGAACAAAAATGGAAAGTACCAAACGAACTAACTAACAACAAAAACGAATAATAGAAATTTGTATACGAAGAATAACAATTAGAATAATGTAGAATAAAATAATTTTAATTTCTTCCACTTTGCGGTAATTAGAATAATATTACTTTCTGAAATATCGTAGATACACATATAACGCAATCCAATCAAATTTTCCTAAACTATCATATACGTTTCTTTATTATTAATATTTTAAAAAAAGTTTTCACTGAAACATACTTGTAAATAAAAAAGTAGCGTTTCCCAATACCGTGTAACCCCCTAATAGATACTTTAATGCTCGAAATGTAATAATAACATAATAAAAAAATATTTTATAAATTTCAAATTATTAATTTTTTTAAGAATAAGCAAAGGAAATACGACAATTTGTATTTTATTTTAAATATTGACATTTGTTAAGTACTTTTAAATTATTACTCGTCAAGTTCAGATTTTCATGTTGTGCCCGCTAACGTTTTAAAGACTTTTATCATATTATTTTGCTATAATTGGATTTTATTACAACAAAGTGAATTTAAGCAGAAGACACGAAATAAATTACTCTTCGATTACGGCAAGCAGGCACTCACTCTAACAATTCCTTTGATATCGAGTCCCGCTCTGTCAGTCAACCATAAGTAAGAATCTTTGATCAAAAGAGGATGTCTCTCTTACTCTATTGCAATAAATAAATAAAAGTTTATACGAAAGTCTGCCGCTGAATCTCATAAATTCTATAAGAAAAGTTTAACTGCTTAAAGTCAAGTTAGTAAATAATTAGGAGATTACACTTTTATTAAATTCTTGAGGAATAAGATTATTTTCTAAACCAGAAAATTAACCAAAAATCGATTTCATTAAGTTTATTACAAGTTGTGTAAATCTCCTTCATAGCGGAGTTCCTTCTTTCTTCTACATTATGCAAAGCACATTTTCGCATTTTTTTAGATTAGCTCTGTAAGTTTCAGTCCCCATTGATAAAACCAAATTGCTTCTTCTATGCTTTATCTCGACTTCCTACTTATAATTTTTCACATATTTTATTAAATTACTACTATATGGTGTATTTTGCAAGTGAATATAGCGCGCAGTAAAATAAATTGAATCAATTTTGCGTTTAATATGTAAAAAGACCAACTATCTCGAAGTACATTTGAACGGAAGTTGATTTACATTTAGTCCGATGTGATTTTCTATCGAGTGCGTCGACAATGATGTCACAAAATTCCATATACTTTTATCCATTTCAAATATTAGATTAGTTGCTTTCTTGAGTTCTATTTGCCAATTTCGAAAACGGTTCATATTACAAGTAATTCGATTGAAACAAAAAACCACTTCTCTAATTTGACTTTTTGTTCTGCGTAATTCAATTACAATAATGCATATCTTGATACTAAATTAATTTTTGTTTCCGCGCATGCTAGTGATAAAATTAGATCCTGAATGTGAGCAAAATCGACTTTTCAAAAACTTTACGTCGAGACTGAAACTACCCAAATTAGTGACTGAAATATCTTAGTTATAAAAACTATTTTGTATGAATTACTTCCGCACATGAGTACATATCAAAATACAAAAAAAGTTATATTATTTTCTCAATTTCGGCTGTATTTTGTTTTAAAATTGAATTGACGTTTTACTGCCGAACTAGTTCTAGTGAATATATAATTCCTTCCGCATATTTCCTAAAGCTCATCAATATAGACAAAGTAGTTTTTGGGAAATAAATACATTCCTGATTGAGTCTGAACTTGGACTTGAATTACATTCAAATTCAAAACTTACTATAACTTTACAGGAATTACAGCTGTGCCGCAATCTTCATTATGTTTTTTGATAAAAACAAATTTGATAACATTTTACTATGAAAAATATACTAAGTGTTCGAATTTTTCTCGTCATTGAAATAAAGTAGACACTTTTGTTCATTACTTTTGTTGATTTGATGTCATTGTAAATACTGCCCTCATCTCCTTAATTACGGAATAAAAACTGTAACCGAACACGAAGTTGGCGAAACAAGGTAAGCCGAATTGATTACACTTACTATTATTAATTGCTATAAAGTTGCCAAAGAAAAAAATGAGTTGCTCAATAGGTTTTCATTATTTTTAAATTTCCGCAAAAGGAAGATTAAGTTAGCGAAACAATTGTTTACAACAAAATAAATAAATTTAACAAGAAGTTAATAATGACAAGTTTTCGATATTATTATTGATTTTTGAAAGCAACTCATATGTTAGCGAATTTTGAGATCATTCACCAAAATGAAATCTAAAGCAGTTCAGTCTTGTTGATGTGCACGCTGACAAGTTTTTCGCTGTTATTAGGTATTTCTTCAAAAACTCATTTAGAACTTAGATATTACTTAAGAACTAATTCAGACCATTCACCAAAATCAAATTCAAAGCAGCAACTTGTATTTTAAGAGTAGATTACTCTTGTTAGTTTGCACACTAACAAGTTTTCTATATTATTAGGTATTTCTGAACGCAAATAACTCAGAACTTAGATTTATTAGTTATTTCTGCGAGAAACTTATTTAGAACTTAGATATTTGTTAGTAACTAATTCCGACTATTCATCAAAATGAAATTCAAAGCAGCAACTAGCATTTAAAGAGTAGTTCACTCTTGTAACTTTGCACGGTGACAAATTTTTTGATATTATTTCTTTTTGAAAGTGCCTTATATTTGAACTTAGATATTCGTTAGCAACTAATTTAGACCATCCACTAAAACTAAATTCAAAGCAGCACTAGCATTTTAAGAGTAGTTAAGGTTTGCACACTGACAAGTTTTTCTATATTATTAGATACTTCTGCGATTAACTCACTCAAAACTTGGACATTTTTTAGCAACTAATTTAGACTATCCACTAAAACCAAATTCAAAGCAGCAACTTGCATTTTAAGAGTAGTTAACTTTTGAAGGTTTGCACACTGACAACTCTTTCCATATTATTAGGTATTTCTGCAAACAACTCACTCAGAACTTACGCTGTTATTAGTTTATGTGCAAGAAACTTATTTAGAACTTCGATATTTGTTAGTAACTAATTCAGACCATTCACCAAAATAAAATTCAAAGTCTGACAAATTTTCGACATTATTATTTATTTTTGAAAACAACTCAGTTTTGAACTTAGATATTTGTTAGCAACTAATTTAGACCATTCTCTAAAATCAAATTCAAAGCAGCTACTAGCATTTTAAGAGTAGTTTACTCTTGTTGGTTTGCACACTGACAAGTTTTCTATATTATTAGGTATTTCTGAGAGCAACTAAATTAGAACTTGGATTTATTAGTTATATCTGCGAAAAACTTATTTAGAACTTCGATATTTGTTAGTAACTAATTCACCAAAGTGAAATTCAAAGCAGCAACTAGCATTTAAAAGTAGTTCACTCTTGTAACTTAACATTTTCGATATTATTGTTTATTTTGAAAGCAACTCATTTTTGAACTTAGATATTTGTTAGCAACTAATTTAGACCATCCTCTAAAATAAAATTCAAAACAGCAACTAGCATTTTAAGAGTAGTTTACTTCTGTTGGTTTGCACACTAAGAATTTTTTCTATATTATTAAATATTTATGCGAGTAACTCACTCAGAACCTGGATATTTGTTAGTCACTAATTTAGAACATTCACTAAAACCAAATTCAAAGCAGCAACTTGCATTTTAAGAGTAGTTCACTCTTGAAGGTTTGCACACTGATAAGTTCTTCTATATTATTTGATATTTCTGCAAGCAAACTCACTCAGAACTTGGATATTTGTTAGCAATTAATTAAAATCATTCACCAAATCAAATTCAAAGCAGCAACTAACATTTAAAGAGTAGTTAGGTTTGCACGCTGACAAGTGTTTTGCCATTATTTCATCTTATTTAATAAACAAAAAATACGAGACATATTTATTTAGTGAGCAACTAATTAGAATTAACATTTATTTATTGTGTTATAAACAATTGTTCCGATAACTTAATCTTCTTTCAGGTTAACTTTAAATATAATAACATGTGTCTACTCGTATTAACAATCACGTGCGTAAATGCATTCGTATTAAGCAGCTAAATAATAAAATATTTAAATGACGTTAGAATCCGTAATTTTGTATTGGTTGTTTTAATATACAGGGTAGCTTTTATGTATGGAACCAAGGCTCTGTAGCCAAAACGGTTGAAGGCATCATTCTGTAAATTTTAGGGATCAAATCTGAAGCTATTTCACATAATTTGACACAATCAAAAATTTTTTTGCTTGATAATTTTTGACACGGCCGCCATCTTGAATTTTTAAATAGCAAGATGGGTCATGTGATATATCATTTGAAAGCTTATTTTATTTACTTTGCAACTGACTAGAAACATTGAAGTTGTATTTGGAGGAAATACCTAAAAATTTATTCTAATAATCATTTCTGCAATTATTTGTATTATCGCCTTTTTAATTTAGGTGGCGATGCTTTTGACACGCTACCTAGGTGACGTTACCTAGGTAACATTATAACGTCAAAACATCAGTTATTCTCATTACTAGTTCATTATTATTCAATAATTAGAACCGTCTCGTAAAAATGAATCAGCTAACTGAATCAGAAAGATTACAAATTCTTATGATGGTTGGTTACGGCGATAGAAAACGCACGCATAAAGAAGTTTGCCAACTCTTCAATGCTGAAAACCCTGATAGGAATCCTATAGTAAGATCTACTGTGACCAAGACTTTACGACGGTATAATATCACTGGGAGTGTTAAGAACCGTCGCAGAAGTGGCCGACCAACAACAGTGGCTACAGAGGATAACTCACTGGCAGTATTAATGGATGTAGTTCATCAGCCCAAAACATCAGCATATCAGCTTGCACTAAACCATAATAAATATTCAAACTTAGTTACAAAGTAAATAAAATAAGTTTTCAAATGATATATCACATGACCCATCTTGCTATTTAAAAAATTCAAGATGGCGGCCGTGTTACAAAATTATCGAGCAAAAAAAAATTTTTGATTGTGTCAAATTATGTGAAATAGCTTCAGATTTGATTTCTAAAATTTCCAGAATGATGCCTTCAACCGTTTTGGCTACAGAGCCTTGGTTCCATACATAAAAGCTACCCTGTATATATAAAAATAATAATTTCTGCAATTACCAGAACTTTAGTTAATATAATATATGACTATATAATCGTTAGAGTCATCGTCAGATAAACTTTTTAAAAATATGACAATAATATATTTCATTATTGATAATTAACATAAAATATCTTAATTAGAATTATTGTTATAAAATTTCTGAATTTGGTTTAATTATTAGCAATTAAATTAAATAACATTATTATTATGTTTAAATATCAGATCTTCAAATTTGGTTTGATCATTAAGAATAATTTTTAGGATTAGTGGTTTTAATCTAAATATTTCTAAAATATAAAATAATAAACAGATTTTAGATTTTAGAAAAAGTGAAAATTGAGTGAAAACAAGGCACTGGCCTAAAAATTAGAAAAGCGTCATGAAAATCTAAAATTCCAAGATAGCGTCTATGAAGTTCGGAAATTCGAAAATAAAATAAAACAATTAGCTTAGCGATGTCGCATACCGGAAGAATGTCCGAAAAATTAACTTTCATTGGAGTACGATTATAGGTCATAATTTGTCGATTTAAAAAAATGTGTAAAACCTCCCATAAAAGTGGGTGTAACGTATGTAAAAATCCAGTGTAAACACAGAAAGATCAAAGACGGCGCGGCGGTTATAAAATAAGCACAAGCAAAAAAACCGTTAAAGACATTCGATATTCAATTACTGTCAAATCCACGCTAGTAAATCCGATCCATGAACATAAACATTGTATCCTGTATTGTTGGTAGCAGTTTCGTCATAAAACATAAGAAAACGACAAAGGAAATTGGTCCACATTATAAACTTGAATTACTCAATACATGGTTTTTATTTTGCGTTTCATCAAGTCATACTCAACTCTTTAAATTTAAGTTTAGTATATTATTTCAGATTCGAAGATAATGTTACACGGCCCTGTCAAACGATACTGATCATTTCGATTTTATTATTGTTTTATTTAGAATGATTAAAGTCTACTAAGCACCTAGTAGAAAAGTGTTTCCTTGCAACAGTCAAATTAATAATTAAGTAGCATCGTAACAATATGTAAAGGCAAACCCAATCTTAAATTAAAAGTATATTTTAGAAATAAAATTTAAACAATAAAAATTTATGCAATTCCTTTGCTGTTAGTAATAGAAATAATGTAACAATCATAACCGTTTTTGATCTGTTACATATTTGGCACCGAGCACGGACTTTCGTCTTCGGGTAATTTAAATTAAATTTATTTTGTTGATATGCCATTGTTTAAGTAGTCAGAATAGTTTAACACCAGAAGCACTATTAAAAACATTGCAAAACGATAGAAAAATTTTTGACAGATTTCATTCTGCGAGTTTGGTTGTAAAGCAGTTAAATACTTAGGGTACCGTATAAACGAACATAATCTTACGGTTGATCCTGATAAAGGTCAGTTCAGTTGTTTTGCTTCCAACTTCAAATAATATAAAGCAGTTCATTAGTATGATAAGATGGTAATTTTTACATTAGTTATTGAAAAAAAAATTGGGATGTGGAACAAAATTGTGCTTTTGAACATTTGAAAATTATTTTTGTAAACGCAAGTAAGACTGGTCTAAGTGTAGTTTTAACTTAAATTCAGAATAGTGATGAATGTGTCGTTACCTACTCATGTCGCAATTTGTGTAAAACCGTGACAGAAGACGAATGTTTGGCGGTATTGTGGGGTATTAAAGAAATCGTGATTTTTTAGAACGTTACACATTTCTGATCGGTTACATTATATACCGTTAATCAATATAACTTCATATTTATATTAAGGAGAGTCGGAGTTGGCATGTTTAGGTTTTTCTTTAAATCTCCTCTTTGCCAACAAATTCATAGTGATCATTTGCGACTCCTCATATTACACTTAGATCACAATGCAGTAATAGGAATGTACGTGAAGTAACAAGTAACCATACCAATAAATAAATACTGTCAGCTTCAGAATTTATTATTTCAAAAGTGTAGTGTGGTAAAATACTAAGTTTGTTAAAACTAAAATAATTTTCTTTAAACTAATGTTCGCCCAAGTAGGAATGCTTGCATACTGTCGAGGTAGAAATAAATCCTGTAAGATGTTGTCAATTTATGTCACTGATATTGCTTTGTTTACGGTTAACATGTGTGATTTGTTCCGTAACACTGTAAAATTGAATAATTTTCTAGGTTTATTTGATGTAGTAAAGTGTGGTTAACGACCGTTATTCGCCTTTTCTGGGTAAAGTTAGTTTGTCTGTCTTCTCCGAGATTATGCATTTGTCTAGTATAAACTTCACACGTTGATGTCTTGTGGGAATGTTTGTTTAATGTGTGATACGTGGGAACAATACCTTTCTGCACCACATACGTTTTATTAGGTTAATTTTAATTGTAGAAAACCAAATGCGTTGGTTTCAATTAGTGTCTCATTTATATAACTCAATTTGTTATAATTAGAGTCAGTGTTAATTGTTATTTAATTCTAGTATGTATAAAGTAAAAGAAAATGTCAAACAAATTATTTTATTAAAACGTATAAATCTGCATAACTGAATTTTCAATAAAACTTTCTCTAGAGATACATTTGTCATATTATTAGATTACGCAATTTGGGGATTCGCTATAAAATTTTCCAAATTTTCTTTTACGTTCAAAAGTGTTTGTTCCTAAACATTCTCTTAAGCATTAAAACGTTAAAAGTGAAGTATATATTTACTATATTGTATGGATAGTGTTCTACACATATATATGACGCAATATTTGAACAAAGTTACACATACAACGGCCCGAAAAACGCGATAAAACTATGTGAACAAACTGCTCCTGTAGGACTCACTAAATAAACCACTCGTATGGGGTTAAACGAGTTTTGAGGAAAAAACCATTTTGGAAAGAATAATACATCGCCAAATACTGTGGTATTTACAGTATATACATAAATTGAAAACTCTTATTTTAAATATTTAAAAAAATATATTTATAGTTGAAAAACTTTATTCAAAGTTTACAAGTGTATTTTGTTGCTTTTATATATACATAAATTGTGAAGACAACAAAGTTTTGCAAAACTCTAAAGTTTCAAGTAATATTTTTTTTAATTCTTGTGCGAAAACTTTGTGTGTGAAGTAAACTAAAATATCAAGCACGTAGGTACTAGTATATTCAATGGAAACGTTTCGATTCATTTGCAATATTCAAAATTTAGCACGTGTTATTCTATAGATCGCTTATACTTTCATAAATTCGTCGTAGGATAGTTTTAAAATGCACGATGTTTCACGTCTACGTACTGGTGTTTCGACCTATTGAAGGCTCATTCGTGTAGAGTAAGTTAACTGTAAATTTTGTACGCCAGTATATAACCTCTGTCAAATATGCAAATCTTAAGATTTTGGTCATTTCCCTTTTAATCTTTAACGTGTGTACCCGAAAACTGAAAATTTTGGACAGAATCCTTAAGTGTTTTCAAAGAAGTTTAGAATTATTAACCTTCTTTGATCTTGATCTTGTGACGCTTGTTTTCCGGTTGGTCAGTTTCAGAAATTTAAAACAAAGCGGACGGATGTCGGGCGCCAGATTTGGCGACGGCGTTCATTCTCGGGACAGTCGGTTTCTCCACAGATAGCTGCATCAGAGAAAAGGGTTTCAATAGCCCAAAGAGAAGCAACTCGGAGATTAAAACAAACAAAATAAAACCAAACAATAATTGTTTATTATTTAAACTGCAATTTCAAATGAAACTAAAAACGAATTCTTCATTCATTAACAAACGTAAAGGAGGTTCTAAGTACGGGGTTTGTATTAGTAAAATTAAACAGGGCGCAGGTTATGGTACACGTATTAAAAGTTTTACGGCTGGGAACGTCTAGGTCGAAATCTCTCAAAACGAAGGGTAGGGGTGCGGAGTTTGGTATATGGCATGCCTTAAAAAGAGTAGAGTTCTTTAAGGAAGGGGGACTTCGGATACGGAAATAAGATTCTGATAAAAGTCGATAATGATTATTAGGGTTAAAGTAAATTGTAATCCCAAAATTCCTCCTCAAATTTTTGAAAAAAGCAAACCAGAAGAAAAAGATACCGAAGCAAAAAGTCTAGTATGAGTAGATTAAGCTTCGGATAGTGTTCAAATACCCAATTTGAGCATACAATTAATGAGGCCAGGGTACATAAAGTAAATTAAAAATCTTACTAATATCCGAACCCCGATGAAATACAAACCTGTACAGCACGAAATGTAACGGTTTAGGTTTACAAATAAACAAGAATCAATAGATGTCCTAGAATTTAAAAGTACTGATCGGTATACCGTAGCAGGTTCGGAGAAATAAATGTTTAGATAGAACAACAGTTTCCCGGCGTATGTTTAGAGTGGGGAGTCCTTAGTAAGGTTGAAGAAATAAACCGCTGTCCCAGCAAGGCGCCACCTGTTGAGAAAGAGAGAGAAATAAAACCGACGAACAGGAGATCAAAAGGTTTACTTAATCCTATTCGAAATACAATATTCAAAACAAATTGACAATAGTAATAAACCGTAAAAAGAAAGACAATGCAAAATTGCTATAGTAACGAGAGGAGTGAGAAAGAGAGAGACTGTCTAATGTCGTCACGTATAACCTAAGAAATAGTAGCACTAATAGTAAACATATTACACAAGTAACACACAGTATACACAAGGTAAGCTCCAAAAACACAGTTCGTAGTGTCAATATTTAAATTGAGTGCTAAATTAGAAGAAAACACTTGGTTTACATACACCATTTACACACGGTAATTAGTATGTCGAACATGCAATGACACATAAGCTTAAATGTAATTTGTATTCGCTATATTGGGTAAGTACCTCCCGCAAACCCAAAATTTGCCTCCAGCCGTCTGATGTTATTGATACTGGGGGGTGTGGTACTTCGTAGAAAGAATGCTGTCCCAATCGGCCATTTAAATATAACTTAACTCCAGGAAATACTCAAGAGGAAAGAACAAAGAAAAACTCTACAAAAGATACACGTGGCTTTTAGAAATTGGACTAAGAAAAAGAGAAAAGAACGAGTACTTACGGTAGGTTTAGGCGAATAAAACTTAACCAATTATTATTGGTAAAGTGTAACCACATCTCGAACTATTCAACTTGTTTTATTTAACGATCTTCCAAATCTACCAGTTTTCAGCAAGAAAGTGAGTACAAAATGTCGAGCCCGTTGCAAAAATAAAATCGATAATTATTTTCGACCAATAGAAAACTCGCAGAATGCGCGCCAGATATGAATTTCGTCGTAACGTATTAATTGCAACATACGTTTCTTTGATTTATATTCCTTGCTAACATATTGCTCCCGACACACGTTTATTCGGCGTATGAAATAAATCCGTAACAAAAAGAATTACAAAATACGTTGTGAGAAGACTGAAATAATGGACAAAAAGATATGGTTTGATTAGCCAGTTTGAACCCAAGTCTTAAAAAATTACTACGAATTGTTGCAGAGCTTTACTCGTCATGGTACATAGTAATTAACAAAACTAATCAAATTTTATTTGTCCTTTTACATTAACAAAATAATTCGGTTCTTTACTTAAACAACTTCAAAATCATTAATTAAATGAACAATAACTTATTCCACCTTCATTCTAATTGTATAGTCTTTCTTTTCTTTCTTTCATCCAGTCTCTCGTTTACTTTACCTCCCTTATCTACTCAATCCCTTTTCCCTTTTACCATAACGTACTTCTCTTTTCTCTTTTCCCACAATTCACCACACCCCTCTCTCATATGTTGTAGCATTCCCACCCTTCTCCACGACCTACAGTTTCTGTCTTTGTCTTTTCACCTATACTTAATTTTCCTTTCTACGTTCTCTACCATGAATTTTGCTATCAGTTTTTTCTCTACAAATTCTCTCTCTTCCTTTAGATAACTGAATTTCGTTTCATACTTTTCTCCCAATATTTCTCATTGTACTTTCTTTCTTTTATTTTCTCAGGTTTTCTTGTGAATCCTGATCTCACTTTATATATCCGCTTTCTTAACCTTCTTATCTTCTGTCGCGTATCCTACCCTTTTGTACTACCTGACCTATAGATAAATCTTCGACGCTCTGTTCTTAATTAACGCTATCAATATGTCGAATTCTTGTCAACAGAATTAAAGACTCTTCATGTGTAGCTCATGGGTAATGAAAAGAAAATAAGACTAGTCGTGAGTGGCGTGGATTTATTTTTCACTTAACTAAGAGAAATTAAACGTAGAAGTACGTTAAGCTCGAATTTTAAAACACAAAGAACTCAAGTTGAATACAGTCGTCTTGTCGTCACGAAATCTCGTTAATCATCGAGAGTTAAAAAATACATTTCTTGGATTGTATTAAATCTTCGTTATTCAATATAAAATTGAAGAAACTCGGAGCAATCAATTTTTATTTTAATCAAGAGGCTTTATAACATAAAAAAATGTGTTACCCTTTATCCCCTATCTTGATTATTTTATAAATTAGTCTTCCACTTATACCAGAAAATTGTATTTTTACTCCACATCTTGTAAATAAGATGAAGAGTTATGGACTCTTTCCCAACCAAAAATTTAAAAATCTTTTTCATTTTTTTGACAACAACATGTTTGTCCGATGGCCGGCCGGCCGTTTGGAATTCCAGTCATCAGTCAGTAGAGCAGACATACGCGTATAACGTCGTTCCGTACTATTTGTTAAAAACAAAAATAAATTAAAAACTGAGTTTGCAGAAACAAAATGCCAATCTCACTAAGATTATGAAAAGATCTAAACACATTTATAGCATTACTAACATAGGGAGCTACTAATTAGACCACAATCAGTCACTTAAAAACCCTTATAACATCATAAAAATTTCAATTTAGTCTTTAAGATAGAACCACGGTCATAATAATAATAAATCTTTAATAAAAATGAAGTGAGTGTCATAGAAAACCTCCTACACAGCTACCAGATTAAATCTATTGTGCCCCCTATAGTTGAACTTAGAAAAAATCTATGTCTATGACAAATTCGGTCAGGTCCCTAATCCGTAGTAGAGTAGTTTTTACTCTCTTTTGCGTAAGTTTAACATTTCCTTTCCTTCTTTTGATTAGGGCGACGGAACTTCCTAGAAAGTTTGAGATCTGGCAGCTTACTTTAGGTTCTGTTGACTTGTTTGTTGGCCCATTTGGTAACAACCCCTGGTAATCAATTTACCTAAAGTCGTACATAGGAGATGGCCCAATAAAGGGTTTTTCTGCCTTTAGTTTTGTTTGCTGATCTGCTTCCTTAATTGCCTCTTATGACCTGATGCCCTGTCACCCATCAAGTTTAATTTTATTTTTGTCCTCCAGCTGATTTAAGGTCTGATAGCACTCGTAAAAGCATGTGTGACCACACGTTGTTACTTTGTAGTGTTTTTAATGTCGTTTGACTGCCCGAAATGACGCTTATATGCCGTTTGTATCAGTTTTTGGCGAAGAGATGTTCTGCCACTATGTGAATGGAGTGTACTTCTATTTGAAAAATAGTAGCGTCAGCACTACAACTTATGTTTTTTAAACCTTGGTCCCACCACTCCTGCCCTTACACCATTTCCCATTTTAAATCCGTTTGTGAACAATTTATGGAAAGACCCTGGCATGCAGTCCTTGCCTCCAGTCCAGTCCTTCTTAGTGGGAACCGAACATTGTATTTATAATCAAAGATCATTTTTAAGTTTATCTGGTCGCTCATTGCAGTCATATCCAATAAAGAAATGGCTCTAAGAATTCCTAAATAAGCTTTGAAGTTGCTATACTTGATATAGTTTGAGGTTCTGCTTCATAGCTTCTTCCTTGTACCACTGAAACAGCAACCAAACTGAGAAGAGTCTCCATCGCTACGATGGGTGAGAATTTCATAGCACCTATGGTGATCAGACATGCAAACTTTGCACCTTTGCCAACTTCACTTGCGCGATACTTTGGTCTACTTTCCTAAACCAAACTGCGGACGCATAGAAAACTCCAGATCTGACAACCTGCTTGTAGATTCAGTTAGTTGCTCTGGGGTTCAAGCCCCACATTTTGCCAACCATCTGGCGGCATGACAATAAAGTTTTTATGACCTTGTTGGTGGTTTTGGTTAGGTGACTCTCTTGCGTTAATTTTTAGTCTAGTATCACTCAAAGGTATTTTACATCTTTAGAGAGGGTGGATAACAACAACACTACTATGGTATGCTTAGATAAAAAACTTGGTCAACAACATTTTCTTAATTTGGAAAATAATTTTTTAATGAAAGCGTTGATCATAATAATCCACAATTATCTGAACAGTATTTTAGAAAGCTAGATTTATTCAAAATCAGTTTTAACCATTCTTTAGGTTCCTCAGTGTCTACAATTTAAAAATATTTTCAATTATACAGGATGTTCCACTTTTGGATTCAAATGTGCACACTCAGTACGAATTCTTATCTTTAATCTACATCATACAATGGTAAAAAGTAAACATTTTTTTTAAGTACTGTTAAAAGAAAAAATTAAAAGGAGTGAGGTCAAAAGACATTTAGCCAATTTAACCGCTTCACTCCTATTTCCTATCTACCTATTTGAATAAACAGTATTTAAATGTTTAGTAACAGTCCTCGCATTAATGGTGGTGCACCATTTTGTTGAAAAATGACACTTTGTGTAAACTTAGAATCTACATATCTGGAGTGTTTAGTATTCCTTTGGCACTCGCCATAGATTAGAATTATATCCAATTTTTTCTTCTTTGGAGGAAATCGTTGACGTGTAGTTAAGTACCAAAATTCAATTAGAATTACAATTTAGGGTTATTTTCTAAAAGTTTCTCAAGGTAATTTTTTTTCTACTTCTAAAAATTGGATTGTAAAATGGAAAAAATCGATTTTCTTTTCAGGAAATTCAATTACGAGAGAGTTTTTTTCAAAAACGAATTCATAAGTTTGCCTGAAGAAATAAAAAGAAAAACTTTCTTGTAGAAAAGAATAATTCAAATAAATGTTGTAGATAATGTAATGATCTCGCTACAAATTCTTATTACTTAATGTTAGCAACCGCTCATTAAGAATAATTTTTGAGGTTACGTATTAACACCGCAATTCGAGCTCACGTATTTGGACATATCGGACCACGAAACCAAGACTTGTAATCAACATGTCAAACACTTTAAAAAAAGAAACGACTTCTAAATTCATGAACGAACACCATTTTCCACCTTTTAAATTCAATAATGATTTGAAAACAATGCACATGCAATTCCGCATGAGTCACAGTTTACAAAAGTCTTAATGAATGAACCATAATAAAAACGAATTAAATAATAAATGATTTTAATAAACTAGACGGTAGGACTCCTCTAAATAAATGTCATAAATGTTTTGTGGTTAAAATTTTATGGTTATATTTTTCATTTTGTTGCAAAATTTTAAATTAAACAATATTTAATATTTCGGGCCCGCAATTGACAATAAATTGTATGTACTTGCAAATACACTTGCATGTAATTGATTAGAATGTGTTGCGATAGTTTTCAGACCACAGGAAACCGTGCAGTAGATGCATCCAACAACATCCACCACATTCCAACCATTTCATTTTGGTCTTGAGAGAATACATGTTATAACGAATATCGATCTCCGCGTTACTCATTAAGACAATGTAAACACTGATATTAAATTTATGTAATCAAACTTACTTGATGGATTATTTCTTTAACAAAATTTACATACCAAAAACAAAACTTAATTTATTTTAATTCAATTAGTTTTTGTAATGATGAATAGTTTGTTCATTCTAGCTTCCATGGCATTTAAATGCTAGACAAAGTTAATTTGTTTGGCAAGTACGGTCGTAAATATTTAATTTAACGTGGTAAATATCGCCGTGAAATCTCTTTGGAATACAAATACAAACCGTATTCTGCCCGAAGAACGCTTTCAGTCTCAATTGCTGAAATTTTAAAAACAAACAGCTAAGTTAGAACAATTGTATTCTCTGAGGTTTTTTTTAATCTTTATTATGATGAAATTAAAAAAAAACATTTCTATGGTAGTGATTGGATGGAACAATATACAATCATTTTATTAAATTTATACTTTGTAAACGTATACATCAAAACACCCAAAAATTTAAGTTGTTAGAATTTCTTCTACCTTTATGAGTTCTAGTATTCTAACAAATTACCTAAGAATAAGTAACAAACTTTAAAGCAGAACGACTAAAGAAAATGTCTGATGCCATAGTGTCACTGTTGCCCAGTGTTAAGTAGTTCAGACATTTTATGTTACATTGTGTTGAATTTTCAGTCCCGTGCAAACCATTATACATAATAGCAATAACGTAAAAGAAGGAAAGAAGTGTAAAAATAATTCAAAATTTTGTAGATAGGAAGCAGTTACAAAATCCAATTTTTTTGTTACACTCTCTGTCGGAAAATTTTAATTTTATTACTTCAAGCTAGTAATTTTTCCGCACATTAGACTTGGGCTTTAATTCAGGAGTTGGTTTTTCATCCGAGCGAATCTTTCAAATTCGGCAAAGATCTGAGATGATTACTAATTTGAGGGCAATTTTATTAGGAAATAAATTAGTGTGTTTTGGAATGTTATGACTAGGAATGTTAGAAAGAAGAGATTTTTCTGCATCAGAAGGTAGTAAGGTATAGAGGTTTAAAATAGGAAAACCTTCATGTTGTAACACAGGAGTGGGGTAAATATACAGCCTGCCCATGTAGTACCCGGACCTTTGATATTGCATTTAAAAAGTAGATTTATTCAAAATCAGTTTTAACCATTCTTTTAGATTCCTCAGTGGCTGCAATTTAAAAATATTTTCAATTATATAGGGTATTTTACTTTCATGTACCACTTGTCAACTATGACATTAGAAATAGAAACATATTTTTTATTTTTTATTCTGAATCTACGTGAAAAACTATGGGGACTTTATGTATACAATAGCGGATTTCAGACATTTCAGGATAGTAATTTGAATAACAAACTCAAATATTATTGACACGTAACCACCTTAACCTTCCACGGTTTAGAAGTTGACATTGGTTATACAGGCTATGACAAAAAAGTCTCAAACTTTTCAATCCAAAATGTGTAATAACTTGATACAATCAATTTGAACACCCTGTATATTTTTCCCCAGTTCAATGTAGAATTAAATTCTCTACAACTATGGTATTAATGTTTGTCTACCAAAACTCAACCGTTAGCCGTCAAAATGGTTTTAAATGAAAAATACGCTTTTCACCAAAACATTTTTATTGACAACTTAAAATTATAAAATAGATCATTAAAATTGAAACAGATTATTTTTCTATTAACCGAAAAAAGATCCTACGTAAATTATTTTTCTCTGACAATGTTGTCCTTAGTTGACGGATAATGGATATTGTCATGGTTCTCTACAAATTATTGATTACCTTAATTTGTGATATCAACATTGCCAAGCGCATGTTTGGTTACCACTGACTTTTCAGTGTGTCTCAAGACGACAGTTTTACTATGTCCTTAAAGCCCAGTTTCCATCAATGATTTTGTGGTTACCATGAATACTTTACCATATGGTAAACTCTAGCTACTAAAAAGGTCTCTTACGTTCTTTGTTAATCTGATGGTCTGCTAAATTTTTTTGGATAGTTTGAAAATAGTTTTGATGTCGTGCGTCTTTAGAATTCCTCCTATGCCGTCTGTGACTTTGGATAAGTATAATAGGTATGCTTGTGAGCTAGTAAATTGACTCTCGGATATCAGTGATCTTGATCTTTTGAGCGTCACTTATCATCCGATCTCCTTCCTCTGGTTTAAAAATCCCAAGAACTTGATCTTGATTATTCCGTTTTTGCCTTAAGTAGTAGTTTGATACAGAATGCCTCTGAAACAGTATAAATACAAACTGCGAAGCAGAACCCATCAGTCTGCATCCAAAATTGGAGATGAAAAGAACTCAGAACATGCTGGCCAGTTGCGTTAGGGAAAAATACCGATCAGCCTTTAGACCTGAATATAGAAAACACTAATTTACAAACAGGTCATGTAAGCCTAAACCAATTTGCTTTGGAGTTATTTCAAAAATTAATTTTTACCACCAAAAGATGAATAACCTTTTCTAAACAGTATATTTTACAAACATCCACCATTTAAAAAACAGAATAGTTGTTTTTAAAGAACACATTACCAAATTTATTTTATATAAATCCAAGTTGAACTTATATTACTACAAAACTGTTTTTCCTACATTTACTTAAAACTATATCATTTTGATGAATTCGCAAATTCAAACGGAACACTATAATTGTATCCTAAAATTATGTTTTAAAGAGTCTAACTGTTTTTGACGGCTTTTTAAGGCATTGTAACTCAAACTCGCCTGACGATAATAAATGAAAATACCAGTAGTGTCAGTTAATTTTGCATTCAGCTGAGGTTTATTTTGTCGCGGTTATCGTAATATTGACCTTGCCTTGTGATAAGAATTTAAAACTCGATTGTGCTTTTAACATTATATCTGACTGTTACGCGCTTTACAAAGTCCATTTTCTTAATCTGAGCCCAGCAAAAATAACTGAATAGTCTACAGTTAACCGTAATTTTCTTACTCGGATAATAACGTTACCAAATTGTTAAATCATAACTTGAGTTTGTGCTAAACTGTAGAACGTCACATACTTTTATGTAATAATATAATATAGTTACTTCAAATTTACAGGACAACAAAATTACAAAGAATACAACTACAATAAAAAAGCAAACAATAATTTTATTAAAAAAAATTACAAGGTATAAAAGATATAAGATACTCATTACTTAATCACAACACATTACTTTTTAGACAAAAATATTGCTTAAATAAACATGATTTATCAGGGAAGTTTAACAAAATCGTTAGTGATATCGGGAAAAGTCAGAAAATAATTTTAAGGTTCTAGGTAGTACAACATGCTTAATTAATCTTACTTTACCAATACCACTAAGTGCACGTTTTCAACATTGCCTTAAAATTGTATCTGTTATTGAATATATTCTACTCAACAGAAAATCTTAGGATAATTAATATTTCCAGATTTGTCGAGTACACTACTAGTGCCTCTAAAGGCATGGCGGACAAGACAAAGTTTGTTGACTCGGCCACATTTTTAATTTTTGGTGTAAAATTCTTTGGACGGTTTACGAATAGCTAGCTATATTCTCTCCAATGAGGCTTGTTGCATACTCCAAAGGACTTTCTAAGTAAGGTACATTTGTTACCGATCCCGGTACCTAAAAACAACAATACGGAATTTAGACCTATTAACACAGTCCCTGTTATGAAAAACTGTTGGAAATTATTGTTAAAAACAATTACAAAATTATTGTGATATAAACGAAATATTTTCTCCAAACCAATCTGGTTTTCGTTTAGGTCATTCATGCGAATCCGTGGTAGTCAACATATATGATGAATTTAATCGAGAAATAGGTGAGAAAATATAGTGCTAGCGATATTTTTAGATTTTAAGGAAGCGTTTGAGACAGTAAATCGAGACATACTAATCAGAAAACTAATAAGTATAGGAATAAAAATAAAATTCTTGAATGGTTCAAATCTTATTTGACTAACAGAAATCAAAAAGTAAAATTTAAATCTGGCATCTTAGAACCTATTAATGTTGATTGAGGCGTACCTCAAGGTATAATATTAGAACCATTACTATTTTTAATATACATTAATGATGTATTTAATGTTGTAAATAAGTCAAAAATAATACTTTTCGCTGATGATACGATGATATATGCGGTAAGCAAAAATATAATTCAGTTAGAAGAACTAGTTAATAGAGAACTAAATTCATTATTTCATTGGCTCTGCGGAAACAATCTTCATATAAATGTAACAAAATCTAAATATAGTATATATGGAAAAAAACATGTAATTAATAGAGTAGATATTAGTAACATAAATGTGAATATAAACAACATAAAAATAGATTATGAACAAAATATCAAGTATTTGGGAGTTATATTCGATCCGCTATTGAATTTTTATCAGCATTGTGACTATGTAACAAGGAAATACTCACAAAAGGTGGGTTTTTTTTATGTAGATTAAGCCAAAGTTTAAGCACTAAAATGTTATTATACAATAGTTTTGTTGCTTGTCATTTAGAATACTGTAGTACTCTTTTGTACAATATGCCAAATTATAAAATTGCGAAAAACCAATCAATACAAAATAGAGTGATGAAATGTATATTAAAATGTGTGAGATTTACTAATATTGACTTAATTGTACTAAAATTTATGTCTATTAAGCAAAAATCTTATATCATGTTTTGTATTTATATATAAAATTAGAACTAAGATGATGCCTTCATATTTACAAAAAAAATCATTTATTTTAATAATACACATAACTATAATACACAAAATTGTAATGACTTCATTTTGATTCATAAATGTTCTTCCGATAAAATTTATAACACCATTTTATGTAAGGGATTGTTAGAGTTCAATAAACTGCCCAAAATCATCAAAGAATGCGAAAACCTGAAGTCCTTTAAAATTTTAGTTGCGAGGTATGTGGCTTCCAATCTCAAATAGTTTTTTTTTATATTATTGTTCTCTGTATAGTATTTATACAAAATGAATTTATTATTATTATTATTATTATTTTGATGAAACTATGAATTTAGATTTTTGTAATAATATCTAAAATCTAAGTGGATTTTGAGCATAATAAATTCTTCCAAATTAAACTTTAAAGAGAAATATGTGTAGTATTTTTATTTTAATTTGTGAAAAATATTCTTTACGCATCTCTTTTCAGAAAAACGTGTTATCTACTTATAACGGATATTCCAATAAGTAAAGTGTTAGGTAAACACATGATTCTAGAATTTTGAGTAAATCACCGAGAGAAAATGCTGGAATTATTTTGAGTTTTTGAAATCAACACCAGGGGGTTATCTTGAATTTTAAAACATCTTTTCTGCAAGATTTACTTATATTAATGATAGGTCCAGAAACCACTATTTTAAAGATGAGATAAATTCAAATTTTTGCAACATTTCTGAAGGAAAAGTAACTGAAAGGTGTTTGAACATTTTGGAAATAAATATCCATAACTCCGAAAAGAGGTAATGTGGAATTGTTAGAAAAGGATTTTTTTGGGCTATTATGTAATGGCGACTGCATTATCCACAAGTAGGCGTTTTCTGGCATAATCCCAAACAAATTAATTTTTGAAAGGAAAATAAACACAACAATATGACTCAGTAAAAACGTATTTCAATCTCTTTTTCGTAACTTTAAATAATAAATAAAACAACTTAAAATTAAAGAAACAATAGTATTAATGTGACGATTTGGTAATTTGGTGCTCTTCGAAATTTTCTGTTAATTGTAGATAGATAGATAGCGTGGCTTTACATTCCGCAAGTAGGTGGATTAGTTTTTTCTTTGACGAGCAAAAAAATTGGCATGTCGAGTTAGTTGTCACATCATCTTGGAAAAATGTCCGCCTGGTCGGCAGTGTCCCGTCAGGAAACTCGTAAGAATTCTTAGTGGTTCCGGCTAATTGCTAAGTAATCCATGTGTTCTTTACCGCTAAAGTCACTTAGTAGAGTTTTAGACTGCCTTAGCCCTGGTAAATTCACCCAGGATACTCAATTTTCCTTCCGTTCTTTAGCCCAGAGTACTTTTCGTGTGTGTGCTTGCGCAATTCCACAGAAGAACTCTGGCCCTACAAACGACGTGGCTACCCTTTTCTAGAAAAGGCATCCGATTGCTCGTTACCAGGATTCCCGAAATGTCGAGGGACCTATGCTAGGGTGATCAGTTTCTGTTTGCAAGTTCGTACCATCCTTGAGCTGATGACACAACTGCTCAGCGCTGAGATGGTCACCTGGCTATCGGACATATTATTGATATGTCTGCCGAAATATCCCGTTCCAGGTTAAACTACACGCAGAGTTCTATTGCGTAAAAGTACTACCTGAAAGATACTATTATGCTTGCTTGGTAGGTGGCCCAAATAATCCTACACCGGTACCTTCAGCCGTCCTTGATCCGTCTGTAAATCAGCAGATCTGGCCATCTCGCACTGGGAAGAAAGTGTCCCCGGTCGCCCAGTTCTCTTTGTTGCGTAGTACCGTCCGGAAGCTTGCATCGTCTCTGTGGGAGAGAAGCAGGGGATATATTCTGTTTAGTAGGGTCCTGTCCGACTGATTGAGCCTCGGCCTGCCATCCTTTTCTAGTGGTTCAAAGCAAAACAACGCAACTCTGCCCTCTCTTTCAATGACAAGATAGAGAGGGTAGACCCCAAAGATGCTCAATGACTGTTGTAGGGTATGTGCGCATTGCTCCTGTTTTTTTTGACGATAAGCTTAGAGAGTTTCCTCTACCAGACGACTGCACCGTACGTACTGATCCATCCATCGTAGTATTTCAGACTTGCAGCCTCAATCGTAGATATCATTACCGTTTTTTTTAATATTAGGTATAATTTGACATTAATAACAACACATAAAGTAAAATGCTTCCCAAAATTGTTTTGTTTTTAGTTTTATTTATTACTTTACATTATTTTACATTGAGTTGTAGTTTTCACTATCAGAAAGCGCCAACTGGAAGCAAGATAATCAATCGCATACACATCATCTATACAGTGTCCACCATAAAGTTGGAACCATATGAAATTTTTTTTATTATTGTAGTAAAAAAAAAGCTTTGGGGTGCAATCACTTTTGCTTCTGAAATAACTTAAAATGCGCCAAGTCAAAGTTGACAGGTAACATCTGTCAATTGTCAAGTTCGTAATTTTGGAAAAAAATTTCTAAAAATGGGTCAATTTGTTAAAATTTCGAAAAATGTTGATGTTCAATAAATTTCATATTTTCGTATTTTTTATTCACCCCTATTTATTGTTTGTAATTTTGAAGTAGTCGTTATGTGTTAAGATATTCAAATTATAATTAAAACCATTTTTGTACTATCCAACTAAATTTTAATAAAGAAAAAGTTGAAAAACAATTTCTGATTTTTTTAAATTTGGAAAATAATCCAGAGACTACCTCTTTTTTAGTTGACAATATCAATAATCATTAAAACCAACTTACGTACGAATATTATGATCATAATATGCAATGGAATGGTAGCCTTTATACTGCTTTAAACCGTTTTAATAGTTTTTAAAGCAGCCAGTTAGGGGTGAATAAAAAAATACGAAAATATGAAATTTATTCAACATCCAAAATTTCTCTCTCAAAATCGGCACATGGGCATAAAATGTGATTAGCATCATAATTTCCTAGTAACATTTTTCGAAATTTTAACAAATTGACCCATTTAGGACATTTTTCCAAAATTACGAACTTGACAATTGACAGATGTTACCTGTCATCTTTGATTTGGCGTATTTTAAGTTATTTCAGAAGCAAAAGTGATTGCCCCTCAAAGTTTTTTTAACTACAATAATATAAAAAATTGCCATATAGTTCCAACTTTATGGCGGACACTGCTACCACAATTACTAAAATACGTTAACCTAGGAGTTATCGACATTTACTTCCGAAAATGTTCAAACACTCTCCCCCACTTTTTTTCAAAAGCTTTCTTAAAAAAGATTTAAATTTGTCTTTGTATTCACGCTCACTATTGTTATAATAATAATTTGGTAGAATCTGGGTTTAAAAATCTTTTTTGTTCATGGATTGATCACTCGCTGTCGCTCGTGATCAAATTTCTCTCTTACAAAGAAAGTGACGTTAATTTAGAAATATCTACAATAAACCAAAGTTGTAAATTACTTTTACTTAAGTAGATATCAGTGACGATGTGATAAAACACATAATTTATCCATTACTGTTAGTTGAAATTGTACGCGCAAAACCATAATACTAACATTATTTATCACAGTATTATAAATAAAAGTGAATAAATACACAATTCGTAATAATAGTTTTACTTTTATCGATGTTTCAACGCTACATTTGTAAAGGAATAGCAGAAACAATAGCAATGGACAGCTATAAAAACAATTCTATATTTCAACTTACCATAAATGGCGTGTGTTTTCGTAGTGATTTCGATTTGTACTACAAAAACTACGTAAAAAATCAAAGGTTTTCTTTTAGAATACAAAAAAATTTAAAGCAGCGGGTATACAAAATACTTCTGTAATATAGTCATTTTATTAACTATATAAAAGATATATTAGGGTCTGAAGGCAACCATTTCTAATAGAGTATCACTTGACCTACAACATTCGAATAACATATTTAAAATTTTATATTTATATTTTGGGTTTATTCTTAATATAATCGAGTTTTGTTTTCTATGAAACCAATTTCCAAGCAAAGCGAAATACGATACGACGACATTAAAAATTTCTTTCTGAGTTTTATACCACATATATCATTTTAATAGTAAACGATATCTAACACCACACCAATACAACGGAAAGGTTTTCTTCTCCATTGCTAAAGTTTTTTTGGTGAATTGTTTTACGTTGAACATTTTTTTTTGAGTACCACGGAAAATAATATTAGAAAAAGAGAAAATTGAAATGAAATATGTGTCTTAAAATTTTGAGCTCTAAGATTGAAATTGTATTAAAAAACTTAGCTCAAATGAAAAAGTGATTTATTATATGTGAAATAAGATTAAAACAGCATTTCTTTACAAAAACATAAGCATATAATTCCGAAAAACAAATTTGAACGTCATAGAACAAACCGGTGGTAATAAATCGTGGAGAATAATTGTGGTGCGGAATAAGAGAATCAACAGAAATTGATGTGGTGCGCGGAGGTATGTGCAAAAAGGCATATATTAATTTATATTTTAAGAAAATGACAAATAGTATACTGGAGCAACTATAAATTGTCAACTTACTTTGTTTGGTTCTTTGAAATGAAAGTACGCTTTACGTAGAACAGCTTAAAGCTCACATAAAAATGTTATGTCGTCGCATACTGGCAGTGTAGATAAAGAGGCCGGAAGTCGGGGATATAAAGTAGGCTTTTGCGACAGATTCGGTCTAAGTTTGAATTAGTTCTTACTGAAAAGCAATTCCGGATTTACGAGTCACTCTATGTTCCCTTTACAACCGTTTTATTATACACAGATCAGATATGAACTACTTAATTATTGAATTCTTTATGTGGCTTAGGGCTTTTACTGGGAGTTCTCATTCAATGTAAATGAACAACTAAACGTACGTAGACAATGAAAGCGCCACAGTAATAGAGCTTTCCTTAACGCAGCTTTGTGAGTTTTCTAAATGTGGTGGAGTTACATAAATTCCCAGCTCAGCATGTTTCTGAAAGGACAATATTCTTATTGCTTGTAAAGTTGACAGTAAAACATTGGAAACAAAATATCGCCGAGAAAAAAATTTAAAGCTTCTGATATCTAACTGATTGTGTACTAGAATAAACTGCCGTCTATTCGAAATGCAGTGCTTGTGTATATAAATCAAGCTTCTATATCTCTATTTTATATAGAGCAACAACACAACTAAGTCCATTCTCTTATTCGCTCACGTCAATTGCATGTGTACAAAACAAAGCTTTCTCGAAAACTTTATTACCTGGAGCACTGGTCGATTCCAAGAAATCATTGATCTTGATGTAATAGGATTTAACCCAATGAAAAAGAACACTTTTCATCCTATCCAAATTACATATTTTACGTGGAATACATATTGTACACACTTTTACAAGCTCACGGCTTACTTCCGGTATTTGGCATTCACGTCTTTTGCTCGAGTTTTCATTTGAATACAAACAAACCCAAGAACAGTCTCTAATTATCTCTATAGTGGTGCGTTGGAAATAATTTATCTAAAGTATATTTAATTAATCGATCAAATTTGAGGTACTAACAAGAACCGGGCGTAACATTCGTAAAAAGTTCAAATTAAAAAAACTCGCTTTTCAATCCATTTATTATAACGTTCCGATAATCATCCTGTCAATAACATTGATAGCTTTAATCTCTTATCTAGAGCTTTTATTAGGCGTTTGTTTATCGCCCAATACAATTTATGACATGCGGAAAACTCGAATATATTTTTATTTTAAAGTAATCCAAATTCAAACGCACAACATGAATTCATAGCGACATTCAATCAAAAACAAAACGGTCACAATATAAGTAATTCGTGCTGTTAAAGTTAAATAAGAAATTGTATTATCATTTTTTCAAAGAAAAACCCTCTACAAGATAAAACTGTTTCGAAAGGATTTTTTCCTAAATCTACGGAAGAAATAATAATGTCCATCTTGGGATTCGAAAATTTTACGGTTGACAGTTGGTTGCTAACTTAATAGCAGTCGTTCTAAATTTATGTTTGGTATCACAAACACACGAACCTTTGTAACGATTTCCTTATACCTTTTCTTAAAACACAATCTGACTTTGTCAAACATCCGTCAATATAAATTAACTAACAAGCACTAATTGGTTCAAACAAATCCCTGAAATTGTTTCGTAGATTACCGTGCGGTACCGTGTACCGTATAGATCAATTTTCTACTTTATATACGTCGGTAGATATTTAATTAAGCTTTGACTCACTACAAATCAATTTAATGATCAAATATACGTACTATTAAAAACGTTGAAAAAACATTATAGTTATTTACAATTTTACTGTTTTTTTGAGAATTAAATCACATTTAATACAATATCAGTTTACTAGAATAATGGTCGCTAGGTTTGCTCAAAAATAGAGTGGGTCGTGGATTGAAAACAAGTTACCTTTAGGGCACCACCCCGAATATCATAGAAATTGTTATGGATCGAATTGTGTCTTCCTTCCGGTTTATGTATGTAATTATATTCGCCACAAATGTAAAAAACGACTTCTGAACTATTTTTTAGTAGAAGGTTTTATGTAAATAAGACCACCAGTTCAGGTGTTTGGCGACGTTTCGCACCCAAAATGCGAGTGCTTGCTTAGGCTACTATTTATTACAAAAGGAACAATTACAACTGGTGTTACAGGAAATTAAAATAACAGATCGGTTTAAGCACTGTTTAATTGGTTAAACAAATAACACATAAATATAATAGTAGCAATTCTCTTTTATAATTCACAAATAAATGTATCAGGGACACACAAAATTAAAAAAACATAGCATTTGTTACCGAACGAGACGGATTCTTATCATTTCTTGAATGACGATATTAACCAACTAGCTTAATAAAAACACAGAGCGTGTGAGTTTGTATGTAACAAATAGTATATATTTTGTATGCGCCACCTTAACTTATAAAGTTATTCGTCAAAGTAGTTTAGGTTACTTTGATAACGTAGTTAATCTTTAGGAGCTTGTGACAGAAGTTTAACATGCCGGGACACATTCACAAAAGCGATGATGTTGCAGTACAAACTTACACCAGCAACGGTTCTTCAAATACAGATACTCGTGCACAACAAGTGTCTATGTATTAACCATTCCAATTACGACATGATGTGGCATAAATTATTTCAGAGGACTTCCGATAAATAATAGACGTAGAAACGAACCAGTACACTCGAAGGATAGAGAATCACAGTAGCAAAAGAAGAAAGAAACAACAAAAAAAACTGTAATTAGAAAAGCTCAAATGTACATAATTGTTGCCATAACGCAAATACAGGATAGAATGCTCACCAGCAAAACGGGTTAGGAAGACACGATGCAACCTATTTTACAATCACGTTTCTAATTGATTTTCAGTTTTCAATAGGCGGATGATTAAAAAGCAGAGACAGAGCCGGCATAAGGAATTTAACACGTATTCAGGCAAATATTACCATTAAAAAGTAAATTCTAATAAACGTAAATTTCTATCGTAACAGAGGTAAAAAACAAACATACCGTTTTACATACATCAGATTGACGTTAATATTACATAAGTTGCTATTTTAAAATTAGAGAGAAACGTCTTTAGCACAAGAAAGCACTCGCATTTTAGGGGGCGAATCGTCGCCAAACACCTGAACTGATTGTCTTTTTTCATTTACATAAAACCTTCCACTAAAAGAGTCAAAAACTGTTTTTACCTTTGTGATCAGTAATTACCAAAATTGTTATATAACACTTAATCACTCGACAGTTAAACATAGAACATATAAACACAACGGCATTTAATCACACCGACATTTAAACACGCCGACACTTAATCACATTAACACATAATCATGGCGACTGATAACCATTCGACAACTTAATCACATGCACATTTCATTACAAGTATGAGAAAATATTAAATATGATTGAGATTGGCAAATATATAAAATTAATTGTGACGTTTATTAAATTTTTAAAAATCATAGTTATGTTTAAGAATAAAATATTAAGGCAAAGCAGAAAAATGGGGCAGTATAAGTATTAAACATTAGGTTGTTTAAATGTCGGTGTCATTAAATAGTTTAACTGTCTGGGCACCTAGAGAAATGCCCTTACTTAGTGGAAGATTATGTAAACAATAGTCCAACAAAGCATCTCTTGTTCGCAAAATGCTTGTTCGCAAATGGAACACATGCGTTAAATGTATCACCGTTAAATATACAGTAATTAGCAACAAGTCAGCGTACGATTGACATATTTGTACGTAGTTTTTTTTATTTCTTACAAATAACAGTGTTATTATACAAATTAGTCAAAGAAATTGCCCGCCACAGTGGCAAAACAGAGCGTGGCAAGGAGTGCAAACTTAACTTAACTTTAACTATTGTCACATTTTAGTTCCAAAATATTTAAATATAAAAAATTAAAGGTATACATGAGATAAATATATAATAAAATTTAAAAAAAATTATATTTCATATGTTAAATAATTATTGTACTTAACTTAATACTAAATGTAAATATCAAAAATGTGAAACTAAATAATTTTCACCCATGAAAAGGAAATTCATTTTGTTTGTTCATTTTTTGTTCCTGTCGTAGAAGTTAACACGACTTGTTTGTCAAAACTCTTAAACCTTTTAATTAATTAAAAGGGTAAGCATTGTAAATTTATAGAATTTATTGTAATATTGTTCAATGGTTTAAAGCTTTAAGGTTTGGTTATCAAAAACCGTAATAGATGGATATCATACATATCGTTGGTCGTACATGGATATAATTCATGACCCCGTCGTGGAGAACAAAAATGGCGTCAGGAATTTATTGTATCGATAAATTGCCGATAATCCCGTCCCACCTGATTCAGATATTAAGTAACGTAAATGGAATTTGTTGTTATCCTTGCAAATCGTTATCGTTGTTGTATTGGAAGAATTCAAATCTGGAGTCGAGAAAATCTTATCAAATCTAAATTTGTGTAAGAGGTATGAATTTAGTGATATTGTTGATTGCATAATTTTAAAAGGTGTCGCATTCTTCACCATTGTTTTGTAGTTGATTGACTTCAAAGTCAAGAAATCGCGTTTCGTTGCTTTACTTTGGCGTTTGTAAATTGTAATTAATTTTGGTTACATTCTCAATTTGTCTTTGGTTGTTTAATCGCATTTTCGTCGTATTTAATAGTTTCGTTGTGAGGCAACGCATTGATAATTTGAAAAAACGAATAAAAATAGCATTTGATTGTTAAATCTAAATTGTTAACGTAAATGATTGTAAATATTTATTTATGAAAAACAGATATGTTCTTAATTTCAATTTAAAATTAAGAATTAGTAGTTTTGTTTACTATTGAAACGATAATTGTTTGATTTTATAGCAATCCAATAATTGTAATTGTTTACATATGTTAAAATTTGTTTGTGTTCTAAAATTCATTTATTTTGTTGCATTATTAAATTTGGGCATTTATTGAATAGATTTATTTATTCAATTATGTGTTTAAATTTTATTACCAAAAATTGAATGCACAAGTTTTAGTAAAAATTGAACTGTTACTCGAACATGGAATCTCCTATACATTGAAAGAAGTTCTAATTGATTCAAGTTGGTTTTTTGTTTGATTCGTAATTAATGGTACCTACGTTGTTTTGTTAATAATAATGGGACTATAAAATAATATATTACTTACAATAAAACAAATACGTTAGTCCAAAAAGAAACGATTTTAAATTTCTTATAATGAAATGTGTCTCGATTTAATATAAAGTTTTTCAACCCAAATTTTATTTTAGAATTTAGCACAAATTCTTGTTATAGTGAATCACCTGCTACATTTTGAAGTAAATTCACTAATCAAAATCGAGTTGACAATTAAAAAATTTAAGCCGAATAAATAGTAATTAATTTATTGTGAACGTAATGGAAGATACATTTTTAATTAAATGTAAACTTCACAAAGATCCCTAGACGAAAATCTTTATTAATTTTCATCGTAAGACTTTGTTAACGTTTTAGCAACGTCTTAAACGCAAACAAATTTTGGAAATGTGCTTTTTTCCAAATGTTGTTAGTTAAAGGTTTTGTTCAAATAATTTATAAGTTAGGAAACGTCAAAACTTGTCCAGTTAATACTTTTGATTTACGAACGTCCAGGTGTAGAATAAAGAATGTATTTGGTGAAGCCCTAAGAGAATCCTTAAAAGTTATCGTACGAGACTGGCATTTCTTAAAGAGTTTTTAGACAATGTATTTTAGAAACAATAATACATTGTAGTACTATCATTGTATACTGAAAATCAAGAAAGCTAATAGAATTTTATGTTACTCATTATAAAAGATTCCTTATTATATTCTTGTTTAAATATTCCTTCGTAATGAAATCACGAAACATAACATTGAAAATTGTTATTGATGTTTTCTTTTCTGTTTCATAGAAAAACCAACAATAATCGACGTGTTTAGTTTGATAAAATTTAGGTCAAGTGTGGAACTTATGTTGACAAGTTCGGGACGCTATTAATAAATAGTAGACAATTCGTCTTGCATGAAGAACAAGTGGTACGCTATTTCAAGAAAACCAAAATATTGGTGAGCCGCGAAGCGGGGGTTTTCGAAAGTACGAGTCGCTAAAATGCCTTCTGAAACGAATTCTTTATACTATTTTTCTATTTTGGGCTTTTCAGATTGATTTTAAAATAAAATTTCGCGAGTTTTTAAATTTAGGGAATTTTGAAGTGTAATTGCTAGGGTGGCAATATTTTCATTCACTTTGATTTAAATGCTAGTTTAAGTTTAATTAGTACATTTATCATATGTTTCATTAAAAAAATAGGTGGAAATAAATATAAGTAGATAAATAAATCTACTGAACATTAATTACTATTTAAATTAATGCACACTGACGTAATGACAGCTTGGACGTTATCAGTGTTACCACCGTTCGGAATAAAATTGTTCTATTTCTATAAAAGAACTCAAATTTCTATAAAAGAACTCATTTGGGTGCTTTTATACCTCTGTAACGACCCAAAATAGAAAAAATATCTAAATGTATTTATACAGTAGGGAATAATATTCATAACATTAGCATAGAGAAATCAATGTGTTTAGTGAGGCTCAATTTATTATACGTTATTGTTTTTTAAGCATGGGACGCAATTTACTCATTTACGATTGGGATACAAAGTAGCACCTAAAGCTTTCATAGAGTAAACATTGTGTTTACATCATTTCATAATAAGCCTATATTTTATACATTTTCTTTTAATACTGTTAAAATCTACTCCCTTTCTCACGATGTTTTTAATTTTATAATTGTATTAGTAAATTTTGAGTGGTACCTTGCGTTACCTTCCTTGAAAATAAGTGCAACTAGTGTTTTTAACAAAAATGGGTAGAAATCAATATGCTTTTTCTAAAATTCCATTTTCCAATAGATTGTATATAATAAGGATGGAATTTGTTTTTGTAACGCCTTATTTACAGGAGCCATCTAAGTTCAACGTTATCTGCTAATTTTCGTGCTCCAAAGGTAGGATTGTCAACTGTTGATAACGATAACTAGGTCAAACTGCATATCCTCTTCAGTAGAAACATGTTACCTACCTAATTTTTGGATGATAATTTTCTGTAAACATATTTCACGGCTAACAGTAGATTTTGGTATGTATAGTAAAATTGTAGAAAATTTAATTCTACATTATTCTGGTAAAAATGTACAGGGTTTATTAAGTTATTCATCATTTTATTGACCCAATCGAATGTTTAAAAATCAATATTTCAAAAAGTATAAATTTTGAGTAAGACTCGTATACATAATCATCATAGTTATTGTTGTAGATTTAGAATAAAAATATATGATTCTATTTAAAATGTCAAAGTTGACAAGTGGTCCAGGAACGTGGGACACCCTGTATAATGAAAATATGTTTAAATTGTAGCCACTAAAATTAATCATCTTACTGATTTCCTACGTTGAAGTTAATGAAAATATAAATTGCATTAGAATTGTTTATTATCGCAATTAATGAAATATTTACGGTAAATAAAGCATACTAATAAAGTATACTAACATATATAAACTATGTGCTTCCTTTTACTAAAATACAACAATAAAAATAAACTACGTTCAATCGGGTGTATCACAGATAACACTTTCAAAACAGAAAGAACTGTGTCACCGAAATTCACCACAAGAATACTACGAATTTCGGCCGGAGAAAAATTTGGTGTCAAAACAATACTTACAAAGAGCGTGTAAGCAATCAATAAAATGTTTGCTGTGAACAAAGATCGACATCTTTTTTGATGTGTCTGCGTTCAACGCCACTTTTGAGTAATTGTCGGTGTATTTATAAACAGAATTATGCGATTATAAATTAAAATTTAACTGTATGTAGAGCGAGTAAAACAAATTATTTCACGTTAAAGCAAAATCAATTAAAAAAAAGCTTGCATAATTAATACTCCGCCAGTTGTGTTTTATCTTTTAAATTGTTCGTATAATGAAGTTTTCTCATTTATTTTATAAATTAATGTATGTCTTAACTTACGGCCTATTACTTTTCATTCTGTATGCATTTGTTAGTGCAAATTTAAAAGACTTTACACCGCTTTCGTGTCAAGCACTTTTATTAAAAAGCGTGAAAAGTTATTTTAAATAAATTTAAGCTGGAAGCTTTTCCCGCATTATTAATAGTTTTTAATTTGCTTGTTAAAACAGTTTCTTGAAGATAAATAACCGTAATACGTTATACGTTGTTAAATTATCAATTTTAGTCATCTTAAAAGCTTTTGTAAACATTGAACTTTAAACCGTATTTGCACCTTTCCCAAAGAACTCAAAAATCAGAAAGCTTAAAGGTTAAGAATGTTGGTTTTAGTTTTAAACTCAATTATTCTTGAAAAGGAGTAAAAAGTCCTTTCCAAACTAAAAATTTCAAGGTTATGTTCTAATAATTTTCATTAAATACTTGGAACGTAAGTTGTCAAACAAAGTTGTTTTCATTTTAAACGTACACAATGTGCAATAAAAACAAAATGATAAATGGTGCTTTGCCAACTAGTGCTGTTATTCTGTCACTATAAAAAATATATCAATGTGATAGTTAAATAAAAAATTACTTAAAGGTTTTGGCTGCAAGATTTAGTTTCCGTCTGAAGTGAAAACTATTAATTATAAAAAAACTTTGATGTGGGTACAAGTCTTTGCGTTTGTGTTTTGTAACACACGACGTATTTTGTTTCTGTGCCATTGGGAATTATGACATTAAATCATAATTATGGTGAGTGCAGTGGCGTCGGGTAAACTGCCGAAAAAACCAGAATGCAATTTTAGACATTGTTACTTACTGCATGTATGTGAAACCTTACACTTTATCTAAAAGTCTGTAATATGTACGAAAGAATATAGTTCTTTCACTTTAATCAAGTAAGAAAAACCTGTTTTATATAATCAAATGATTTCAAAATTTATTACAGCTACCTAATTTATAGTCTAAGAGCTAGCGACATAATTTCAACGTGATAAGCTTCAAGGATAAAACGTCAGTGTTTCTCCAAATTAAACGAAAGCCCAATTGGGAGAAGTCAAATATGTTGCTTTTAGCGTCGGTGGGGATCAAAATAAAAAAATAAGATAAAAAATTGTCATTAGAACAAGGCTGAAAATTGGTATTTACATTGCTTCTGTAAATATTAGAAGAAAAAAAATTGGCAGAAGTGCAAGTTGTTGCAAAAGGGTTGGCAGAAGTCATCGAAGTTGTCATAAAATGATGAAAAAAACGTGATAAGCTTCAACTTCTGCTAATTTGCATGTACACTTATCAATTAATATAGAAGTTGTATGCAAATTGGCAGAAGGCAAATCTGTTGCTTTTAGCTAATATAAATAATTGATTAATGTATGCGACGAGCTGTATACGCCTTCTTGTAATCCCCAGCATATCTTGAAGTTTCTGATCTGATTTTGGCGCGATACTGTCCGAAGTTCTTCACGCGAAGTCAGAGAGACATAGAAAAAGAGACAAAATAAGGGGAGATACTGGATATGCAAATCATAATTTTACAAAGTAAATAATATTGAGATACACAAAGGTATATATCAATGTAATAGAAAAACAATATAAATCTTTTTTATTATTCTTATTTTAATACGATTTCTTCATTCAAAATAAATTATTTGAAATATGAAATACAAAACTATTCTTGTTCTACTAATGCAAAGCGTATTTTGAACTTTCGGGGCTACTATGATTTAACGGTACTGCAAAGGACTCTTGTTTGACGTCAGAGAGACATACAATAATAGAGAGAAAGAGGGGAAAATATGAAGAAACTTACTCGTAGAAGGCAGTTAAAATAGAAACTTCGAAGAGTGTAGATCTATATTTTGAACAGTTTCGTGAATTTCAGTTACTGCCTACTTAAGGAAAATGGCCTCCGCGCCGGTTTGTGTATTTAATTGTACCGAAAAAAGGCGAAAATATTATTTTATTTACAGAAGAGAAGTTGAAAGAATGTGAATATAAATTGAAAGTGCGCGTTGGTCTCAAATTAAAGTATAATAATATCATTTGGCAAATAGTATTTCCAAAATTCATGGTTATCATTCTTCATGCCGTAAAAAATTTACTTTCTGTACAAAAGAAGTATATTGACTTGTACGAAAGGGGGAACACCAGAAACATCAAGTTCTGCAGATGCTATTGGTATGGAAAACTCATCATCATCGCGTGTTGAATCTAAGGTTGCCTCTGATAATTGTTCATTATTTTAACTTAGTTCCATATAAATTAACTAATAACGAACTGCTGTAGAAGATACTGAAATGATTTCGAAATTGGAATCAATAGATAACTACGATGTAATTTATCACAACACCTGTAAATTCTCATACTTGAGGACGCACAAAGATGCATTCAGATTGACACATCAGGAGAGATATCCACGACGCAGCTTTTGAAGCAGTTTGTGACATAATCGATGAAAAAGTTATTGCAAAAAATCACTGCTGCTTATTACAGTCTTTCACTGACTTATATACAACATTAATGGATAAATAGTTAACTGAAGATCACATGGATTCTGATGTTACTTTTACATCACAACATTTATTGGAGAAATTGAAAGGAGTATACAGTGATCAGATACAAATAATTACCATGCACAAAAGAAAATGTTTGCCCCAATAAATGATTGTGAGATTGATGAAGAAGCTTTCTTAGAATTACAAGAAAATCAGTTATTACAACGTAACGCTTTTGCCTTAAGAAGAACTGTTTTAGCAATTAATAAAAACCATTACCGAATAATTTAAAAGTTAATGAGTTATTGGCAGGAGAATGTGATGTGCCAAAAAAAATCTTCTTCATTTTTAAACATTTGATATGCGGACCCGATTCAAGAAGGCAAGTGACTCCTAAATGCTCGCGTATAATCGAATCTTTAACACAAGATAATGTTTATGATGTGCATCACGGTCATGTGAAAACTTTGAAGCACATAACTCTTGGAATGACGTTGAAAAGCATAACTAGCAGTAGAAAAGTTATTAATCTTTTAAACAAATATGGTCACTGTTGCAGTTACAACGTAATTGAAGAGTTACAAACGGAAACCATTATCTACTCGAGTACTAGAACAAAGATTTGTCCCTAAAACGCAATATTATCGGCGAATTATTGTACAGGAGTGGCTTATGATAATTACGATAGATACTCTGCACGACACTGTCGACATTTTTATCAAAATGTACGCACAGATGAGGAAAATACCGATAGTGTTGAGAATGTCCCCAAAGAAGATGTATCCTCTCGCACAAAAAGAAGAAGGACCGTTGATCCTATAGCTCCAAAAATGGCAGTTTACACTAAAATCCCGAAGCTACGTGAACTTTTATTGCCGCTCGACAGTCCGTTACAAGAAGTAACTGTGACTGACTTGGATTGTTTAACAAATATAGATATCACATGGGTTTGGTCACATTACTTTAAGATTCAGAATACACCAATGTAGGTTGGGTTTAATAGTAGAATCGTTACAGATGAAAGCATTCTACAAAGATTTTCTATCTCACGCCCATGAATGCGTCGCCGACTGATAAATCTGTTGAATATGAAACGATGAGAACAAGCTGAACAGATTGCAGAAGAGTGTAAGCAAAACTGTTTTCGATAATCTAATCATACATATGGGTAGTTTTCACGTTATGATGGCCTACTTTAAAACTGTCGGTAAATTTATACAAGAAAGCGGTTTAGCTCACGTAATGGTTGAAAGTGGACTCTTAGCAAGTGGATCAATAAATGGATTCATTGATGGTAAACATTTTAATAGATGTAAGCGCTTACACCCTTTGGTATCATTAGGTCTGCAAATTCTACATGTTGAAAAGTTTGTGAAGCAGCATGAAATCACAGTAGAGAACAATGTAATAATAAAAATTCTCAAATTGCAATCAGAAATATCATTTTCAGATTTATCGGAGGATATAGAGTTTTCTGAATTAGTAAGACAATATTCTCTGTTCAAAAAGATACAGAGACTGGAAAATATGAAAAACTGCCCAATTTTATATTTTGTATATAAAATTTATAAAGTATTATTTGATGTTTACCCGTAGTATTATAATCGGTAATTTCGAACTGTACAAATACGTGATACCAAAACTTTGCGATTTATTTTTCATTTTTAATCAATTTAATTATTGTCGATGGTTATTAAAATATCATGATAATCTATTATAAGTTGATGAGATTCACCCTGAACTAGCTGCTGAATTCAAAAGAGAGAATGTTCGGCATTAAAAGAACTGAGAATCCTTATTCAATTCAATCCCTTTAACTCGAATAACATAGACAATAATTTATTGTACAATATTAGTACAGGACGTTGTGCAACCGATTCTACAACAGTTTTTCTTATTGATGTAAAAATAAGGGGAGACACCTTGCGACAAAAATTTATCGCAGAATGTGCCGAAAACGCTAAGAGATTCGATGACTGCTTCTAAATTTGAAAACTTTGCAACTTTCACTAAAAAGAAGAAAATTAAAATAAGTAATAAAGTGCAAGAGGTTAGATTCAACGAGATTTATTTGAGGATATCCATGGAAGAAGAGACCGACATCGGAAAAATATTGTCTTATCCGATAACGCCAGTTCGAATGTCTCTGTGTAACTTAGATGGCTCTATTTGTAAAACAATCAAATCAGTTCTATTAAAATTATTCAAAACAGATAGCGATTTATCAAGTGAGACTGATATTGTTGTGATTGATGGATTTTTCTTGTTGCACTGTATTAAAGATGTGCCTAAAACATTCGGTAACGTTCATCGAGGGCAACTACAGTATCTGATCGTGACTACATCATTAGTGGACCAGAGCAAATAAGACCTGTCGACTTTATAAAAGAGTTGCAGAATAGTAAATTTAAAGAAGCCGTTATTAATTTCTTAATTTTGCAATGGGCTAATGTAGAAATGGCTCCATTTATAGGAAAGAAGACAGTATATTTAAATTTTGATCAATGTTATATGATTAAGGTAGATGAAAGTAATAATATCATGAAAACGCTTAACTGTGATTTGTCATGAAGAAGCCGATACGAAAATTGTTTACCACATTTGTAAAATCGATAATGATGCTAATGTTGTCATAAAATGTTTCGATACAGATATATTGATTATTTTACTAGGAAATATGACAAATATGAGAAGCAATTCTAAAATTTGGATTGAATGTGGAACTGCAGCTAACAAAAATATCATTGATGTTTCGAAATTGTACGATTCAATGGAAGAATCATTATGCAAAGCTTTGCCTGGATTCCATGCTTTAACTGGCTGTGACTACAATCCAAGTTTTTACAGAAGGAGTAAGCAGGAGACCGTATAGCTTATTGAGGAATAATGAAAAATACATACAAGGCTTCATAGATGTGGGTCACCTCTCATGCAACGAAGAAAACGTATTCCAAGTTCTGAAAGATTTTGTATGCCAAATGTATGGTTTGCAGAGTAAGAAGAAATTATGTCAGTAAATAGTGCTTGCTTCCAATTATTTTTGAAAAATTTCAAAATTAGAAATGTAAATGAAAAATTCATGAAAAAAAATTTGAAGAATTTCGACGCCTCTAGTTTGCCACCATGTCAATCTGAACTACGTCAACATCTACTAAGATGCAAATACATCACAAATATTTGGCAAAATGCACACAAAAAATCCTTCCGACCTCGATTCAGACGAATTTTGATGGATGATTTTTAAAGAGGCTATAATCAACAAAAATGATTCCGAAGGTAAATATCAATTATTACAAACTTCGAACGAACGGTTTTACTATCACTTCAAAATTATTAATCTTCCTAATTATTTTTAGTTGAGATGGATGACATTGAGTGTGACAGCGACAGTGATCACGAAGATGACGTTTAATTATCCACTTATACAGAAGAAATCTCTCAAAAATGCATTGAAGTCGAAGAAAGGCATTTGGAAGACATGATCTTTAAAACTTGAATTGTTATTTACTTTAGTCATAAATCCCACATAATAAGCTACATATTAGTCGATTAAAAGTGAATTTACTTTGATTAGAAAGTTTTTATTCGACTTTAAATTGTATAGTCTAATATGGGGAACCCAGTATAATGTTATTATGTTATTATTACCAAGATGATTCGCCGAGATTTTGCCTAATTTGATCACTCGGCTAACAGCTCAACAATTATATTGTTTAACTTAATAAAAAGAATCTACTATTGTTGACAAACGGATAAACACCAAAAAACCATACTCGGACACGTGTTTCAATAACTAAGCTATCATCAGCGAATATGTTACAGTAACTCACATATGAATGGAAACTCGAATTGCGTGTACAGGGTGATGAAAATTCTCGTGCCAATATGAAAAACGTTCAACCTTAAAAATTTGCTTAATTCAAATGGGACAACCTGTGTTTTTAATCACCAATCGATGTATTTTGTTGTCCCCTTTCGATACATACTAACATGTCCTATCCTCAAATTTAATGTCGAGTTAAATTAAGATTTTATTCGTAACAACAGCGATAGTAAGAATTACATAACGCTTAATAATCCATGTAGTATGCTATGGAAAATCTTATGTCAAATTGCAACATTGCATTTTGACGGTTCATAATTATAATTTAAGATGTCGCGTTCAGGTTTCATCAACGAATATTATCTGAATATTTATGGCCAATGTCAAAAAGTAATAAGTAAAACCTGCAGAGTGTTTACAGAAACGTATCCAGATCTTCCTAGGCCGAATAGAAATATAATAAATCGACGGCTCAAAAACTTGAAGGAGTTTGGTGCCTTTGAGCATAAATTGTCAAGACCATCACTCTACACTGAAGACGATGAAACTACAGTGCTTGGTTACTTTTATGCACATCCAATAAATTTGTTGCAAGATGCTAAGAGGGAACTGAGGGTATCAACTAGAACTATTGACAGAATTTTTAAAAAACATAGGTGGCGTCTTTTTAAATTTTACCTAGTACAGGAAGTAAAAAATGTAGATTTAACAGTCCGTGTGAATTACTGTGAATGGCTACTGACAAGAATACAAGAAAATGGAAGTTTCTGCTTAAATATCATTTCGACAGATGAAGCAAAGTTCCCAAAAAATTGAATGTATATCACCCTAACAACCACTTTTGGATGTCTGACAACCCACACATGATACGAACAAGGAATTTTCAAAACACATGGAGTTTCAACGTCTTTTGTGTTATAAAGAATTATAAAATTATATGTATTTACTTTATGATGTGAATCTAACAGGGGAGCATTATGTTTATATTTTGAATAACGTGATCAGAGGAACATTGCAATACCTATCAGAATTTGAAAGGAATACAGCGTTCTATCAAATGGAAGGTGCGCCTGCACACTAAACACGCCAAGTCAATGACACATCAGAAGCCATGTTTGAACACCAATGGCTTCCTCTAAATCACCTATATAGTTTCCTCCACGTTCCCTTTATATATGAGGATAAATAAAAGATAAAGTCTACTCAAAACCCATATCCATAGAACGCGCTACAAATACTAAGGTTCGTAGACAATGTTTTGCCGGTTTGGAACAGAATGGAAATGTGTTCGAACACCTTAGTTAAAACTGTTGAAAATTAATCTTAAACTGCGTTTTTGTTGTGTTACTTACTTGTTTTTTGGTTTTTTTTTCATCACAAATAAATTCAATATTTTTCTTAAATCTACTTGCTTGAAATTTCTATTGCTCCCATTGAATTGCTACTTAGGTTGCCAAAAATACGTTTATATCATACAGAAGCTAGATTCTAAAACATCGTGCGAGAATATTCTCGCACTTGTTGCGGAATGAGCACAGGTATGGCTATCTCGTGGCTGTTAACATAACGTTGCTTTTGGAAACAATTATTACAAAAAATTTCATTAACCATGTTTAATTCTAGTAATATCGGGTATAAATGATACAATCTAATTTTTAAGTTCTAATAAAACTCATTTTTAAGACATATAAACGTAAAGTAACTTTCAAAAATATAACCTCTAAATATTTTAAATGTTGTTTGAATGTGGAATTTGTGCAGTAGGTACCTACATACTAGAGCGATTCGAACCAATTAAAAAATACAAATTAATAGTTTATTGTAACCATAAAAATACAAAATTTGTTTTAGTTATTGTTAGATTTACATTCTCTGATCGAAGTATTGCAATCTACATACTACGAACCTATGTTTTCCATATGACGAAGGTTAAACATATTTGTTACCAAGATTATGAACAATAGAACTATAATATGTTATGTATGAACAGAGTGTTTAACTAGTGTGCTATTTACTCCAATTATTAGTAATTCAAAGTTAATCTTTATAATTGTTGTGGTTCAAAATCAGAAATGTTTTTAAGTCATCGTAAACCTAAAATAACCTTGTTTATTGGTATTGCGCTGAAGCATCTATGAAATACAGAGTGTTTCTGAAAGGTGTGGGTTTACCAGAGGTTCTCTGGCTTAAAATCGACTGTTTGACACCAATTTACCTATAACTAAAAGTGCACCATAAGGGCGCCAGAGGGCGTCAAACTTTCCAAAAAATATTGTATATTTGGAATAACTCGAAAACGGTTCTACAAATTTTGTTCCGTATTTGTACCCTGGTTGTCTGCTTTTGAAGATGTTTTTCTGTGTAATGTGGAAAAATTTCTGATGCCAGGACAAGTCGTTTTCATACGGGCCCTGTCAAATAAATGATAATATTTTAATAACCGTCAACGATACCAAACTAAAATAATTCTGACATATAAAACGAACAATTTCAAAACTTTTTTTCTCTTGTTAAATTATATCTATGCAAAGCGCATCCATACGCTTAGAAATTTAAGTACAATCTAGGGTACAATGCTTCCGGAGAAACCAATTCAGTTATTTGTCCTCTTAGTTATCGCATCAGTTCTGGAGATTAGATTAAAGTTGAATAATAAGCAATAATTTTTAATCATAAAGTTGGTTGTGGTGTATAAGGATATAGATTAAAACGAATAGAATCAGGTACTCCTTCCTTATATTTATTGAAAAAACTATAATTAGTAATGGCGACGACCATTGGTTTCGATGCATGCGTGCATCGTTATCAAGTCTATCTTAATCTAGTTACAGGAGCATAATTAAATATAAATATAAGACATAAAGTCATAAACAAGTAAGTACAGAAGCAACATGCTTCGAAATTAAAAATGGTAACAGGTGTTGACTGTAGCAGTTACGACCTTGTATTTGGTCGTAAACGCTACAGTCAACACCTGTTACCATTTACCATTTCAAGCATGTTGTCTGTACTTACTTGTTTATGACTTTATGTCTTATATTTATATTTAATTATGCTCCTGTAACTAGATTAAAAATGGATAACATGCACGCATCAACGAAACCAATGGTCGTCGCCATTACTAATTATAGTTTTTCAATAAATACAAGGAAGGAGTACCTGATTCTATTCGTTTTAATTTTTTAATCATATACTTACCAAAAGCTGCCAACATTTGTAACTTTGTACACAAGTAAATTTATTCAATAAACGTTCGTAATAAAATAATAATTAAACAACTAAACCAACTAAACACTATTAGCTCTGTTATTTTTAATTAATAAATTGCAAATAAAGGTATTTTATTCCAACCTTAACCTAAATAGTAACAATTGATGGCAACTACCACTACAAATAAAAGATACCGATTAAAATGAGATAACAAACCTAACACTATTGTAAATTGTTTAAAATGTTTTTATTGATACACACTTTCTCTGTCGTAGAAAAAGTATAATCAACAACACGTTTGGAATTGTTATTCCGCACTCATGGAACTGTATACAGAGTGGTGCTTTTGAAAACGGGTCATAGGTTAATGGTTTTAGTATCAAAGTGAAGCTAAAATTAGTCTGTATAGCTGTTGATATTAAGAGTCAGGTGAATTTCACGTTGTTTTCAAAAATTTGTCAATAAAAATAAAAAGTAAGTTTTGATAATGAAAGAAAAAGGTTGCCTAAAAATCAACATTCCTAAGTTTTGACTATAAGGCTGAAAGGAAAGTCATTAATAAGCAAATAAGCTTTATTCCCAAGGAACAGCTTCGAATAATATTAGAACTAAATTAAATAGGAAAGTTACAATAAATAAACATCAAAATTACTCATTTTTATTGATGAATTTTCAAAAATTTAACTGATTTTTGAGAGCGAGCGCTATGCGCAATAATTTTAGCAGCGTTTTGATACCAAAACGATTTTATTCACTTGAAAGAGCGAGCAGGAATTTGAAAAAACCAGTTCACAATGCTAAATCCCCATGACCCGTTTTAAAAGCACCACCCCTATATACTATTTTCTTATCGCCACATATCACTTTCATTATTATAACATATATCTTAATTTATCTCGACAAAGGTTGAATTTGAGCATAGGACATGTTAGTATGTATCGAAAGAGGACAACAAAAACATCGATTGATGATTAAAAACACAGGGTGTCCCATTTGAATTAAGCAAGTTTTTGAGGTCGAAAGTTGTTCACATTGGCACGAGAATTTTCATCACCATGTACATGCAATTCGAGTTTCCATTCATATGTAAGTTAATGTATCATATCAACAAATTAGGAACTAAAATATCAATATCATCTTGAGATATGAAGGATAACAATTCAACATGATTATAACTTTTTTTTAAATTGATATTACTAAAAAACCAGTCATTTTTAATATGGTATATTAATTAAACTACACCTTAAATTTACGTACAGTGATGTCGAAAACAGGCGCAGCACAATTTTCAGAAAATTAATAGAATTAGTTCTCCATATCTTTTAATGCACCCATAGATTGTTAATAGAATTTGAAATAGAAAATAAATCCGTTAAAATAATCATTTTATTTTCCAGTGTCCATTGTAGGGCCATTTTGAAAGCGTGCCCTTCAGCTAAATTAATAGAACAATTAGAGTGTAACCTAAATTTATAAGATACAGGGTGTTTTAAAATTCAGGTACAAATATTTTAATGGCGTATTTTAAGGATGAAAATAAGACTTTCTTTCTCTATTAATATGTGTCCTATTATACACCCTTTTCGAGCTACAGCCATCTTATATGCAGAGAAGAATGGAGGACTGTGTTTTAGTTGGCGGAGGACTTTTTCAGCACTTATTATAAAGACATCAATTTCTTTGTTTTTAATGAAATTAAAAAATTCAAACCAATTTAGTTTCACAATAATCATTGCTCCTCTAACAACGATTATCTCAAAAACGGTTAATTGTATCAAAAAAATGTTAAAGACCGAAAGCTTAGATTTTGAATGCTCAATCAGATGAAATACTTATTTTTAAAATTTACAAACCAAAACATATAAAGTTTCCCCTTAAATGTGCTTACCCCCTTTCTCCCTCCTTTAAATTTATTCTCATGTCCTTTAGCGATAAGAAACAGTAGTGGATTAGAAATTTTAAAGTAATTTAATAAATAAATGCAGTAAGAACAAAATTACTATAGCTCGAATAGAATGTATTTTAGGACACATGTTTATAAGAAAAAAGTCTTATTTTCATCTCAAAAATACACCATTAACATATTTGTACTAAATTTTGAAACACCCTATATATTAGTGCTATAATTACAAAAGGCAGCACCAACACCGTGTATGTTTTTCTATCCATCTGTAGCCACACATAGAAAATCTTTGAAATCTCATATACAGGTTTAAGAATGGATCGGTTTGAATTTTGTTGTCTGTATAATTAGGAAGTATAACCGTTGATTTACTTAATTGCACTTTGTAATCCAGACAATATATAGGCTGTCCTTTTTTGAGTGCTGCTATGGGGATCTCGCTTATCTTAAGAGATACAAATTTGGTTGAATTGGGCAAAGTTGCGCATTTTATACTGAATTACAATCTGAAATGAAATTTAAAATATTTCTAATAATTTTGAAAATATCAAAAAAACGAAAATTACTGATTTTGTTTTCAATTTCTTGCCGATAAACTAATCCAGATTAGACATTTCTAACCAAGACATTATTCAGACACTTTTTATGGAGAATTTGAATATAACACCACTTTTCTACTTATTTTCAACATGACGGAGAAACACCTTTCAACTTCATTTTTCTTATAAACGCCGTTTTAGATTTTAATATTTATAGATGACGTTTATTTTTTTTTACAACGATGTATCACACTTGGTAGTCCAGTATCACATTTTTGCCAAAAATCCAATTTTTAATTTTTTGCAAGCAGTGCTATGGAAAAACAACGTTCTTTTGTTTTGTGTCTGAATAATGTATTTTATTAAATAAGATCAAACTATAGGCTTTTATTATTAAAATTGCTTTTGTTGCCAGGTATTTACGTCTGAGGAAATAGGAGGTTTTGGGCTTCAGTTGGAGATGATTGATTACCACCAAACATATTCTTACAGTTTTAAATTAAATTCTATCTATAGTAATAGATTTGTCTTAGAGGAAGAACCATTATACCGTACTACCGTAGTCCAACAACGAACGAATGTATGCTTTGTAGAAATGGAAACACGTGGCCGGATCTACACCTATTTTATTTTAGAGACATGTCAATATGTTTAGCCCTTTTTCACATTTGCCTTTTAAATACTGGATATATTTGGTTATTAGTAGTTTACTGTCATATAATTTCTAGGTATTTGTATATGGATACTATAGGTACCAGTATGTCGTCGATTATGATTTTTGATCCCGTTTTAAGCCTGCGACGGGTAAACGTTAAAACAGCAGTTTTTGTGGAGGTTAAGCAGAATCCGTTTTTACGCATCCATACATTAAGGCGTCGTAAGCTACTCATTCATCATAGGAATCACTATACAAATATCATCAGCAAATTGTATGAATTGGATTTCTGGGTTCCACAATTTATATAGATCAGCTGTGTAAATGTTAAAGAGCAATGGACTAAGGACGGATTCCTGAGAAATTCCTTGACGCACATATCTTGGTCCATGTAGCAAGTGCGTATGGTCTCTCATGTATATATTTGGCGGTTATTTTATATATTTATAATATTACATAACACTTTCTTTGATATACCTAATTCAATCAGTTTTGTTTTTAGTATTTTAAGTCCACGGCTTCACAAGAATAATTTATAAACGTATATATCGTTAGTTGGATAAATTTATATAAATATATCGATTTACATTAATAAAAACATCAAACGTCTCATTTTTAATTGCTAAATAATTAATAGCAAACAACCTATTCCTCTTAAAGTAACTATCGTCTACGTATTTATAGTTTCCTTACAACGAATCGTTACTTATTCTTAACAATATTTGTTTATATTAAGAAAAAATTTCCATTTTTTCTTTTAAATCGATTATTGATTTTATTATAATTATCCTAAGGAACTTAAATTAAAATTTTCTTTTGTAAAAATAAAATTATTTATAAACTTATTAGTCAGAAAAGTAATACTTTGCTTAAATAAAATAAAACATTTTGCTTTAAATAATGAAATGAGATACAAAAGTTGCCCTAACTCAGAAAACTAAAAAATTCGTTGTTCATATTCAAAAAAATGAAACGTTTCGTTTTAAAAGGAAGTAATTATCATCAGTACACTCTATTTGTTGTAACGATTTTTATGATACATAATATGTGTTTACATACCATTGCAGCTAAGATAACATTTTAAGCACGCTACATTACATATTTGATTGTACACTCATGAAATTGGAAACTTGGACACCACAATTTCTGTAAACAAAAGTTTGCACATTGTGAAGCGGGCTTAAGGGTATTATTACAATTCAAACAGCAGGTAGTCTCAGCAGGGGTTACCTTATAGAAGGACTGTAGAATGAATCATTACACTAAGCACGTTTTAGAAAATAGGTAATTTTTTTTTCTTTAAAGAATATATTTGAAGGTATCGCTAATTAAACACCATAGCTCGATTAACCCTTAACCACTACAGTGATAAATTTTCACACAACCGCTACGGTGCGGTCTGTGATACCGCTTTTACATACACAAAGATAAAGTTCTAAGATTTTTTTAACTTTATTTTTATTGAAACTGGTTATTTACTTACTTACTAGTTAATTATACATAAGAAACAGCTTAAATAAAATATAAATTTTAAAGTTATGAAGTGAAACAGGAAAAGTAATATTTGCGTGTTTTTGTACACCTATTCATTCTCAAGGCAATTATCACATATTTTCTTTGCGCATTGAGGCAAATCGGTCGTTGACACATTGTGCACATATACTGAGTTTTCCTCTTCAATTTAGGCGGACATTTATAGCAGGTACGTTTTTTCAAGACGTTCTACTTGGAGGTCCTTTGAGCGATCTGCTTCAGATACTCCTAATACTCTACCTAGTGTGACTCTCAGCTCTCTTGAGATCCTTGGATTTTTGTCCTAAGTTGCATAGCAGGTGCTACGAGATTCTTCGCTAATAATTTGAGAAAGTCGAGGCGTTCCATTCTTGATGTATTTTGTAACTTTGATGCAGAATATAAGCGTTCACGGTACTAATCTAGTATAGTAAAAAAACTGCCATTGTCCATCGGCGTGTTCGTCTGCTAGAACTATAATTTGCACATTTTTTGTCTAGAGTGTCGACACCGCCTTTTGTTAAATTATAAAACTGAATTATTTCAGGTTTCTCGGTATTCGAGTCATTTCCTTTATTGTGGTGCATTGAAGAAATAAGTAAAACAGATTTGGATTTTTTGGTACATGAGAGAGTAGTGTTATATCTTCACAAAATCCGTACAAGCTGCTACGTATTGGTCTTGTTTTATCTGCAAGGAACTGACGCGAATTTCACGCTTATTTTTTAGCGTTCCTACATATGTCAAGCCTCGCTTTTTGAGTTCCATGACCAGTGGGATGGAACTGAATCAATTGTCAGCTGTGACGTTTCTGTGAGAGCCTTCAATAGATTTACATAGGCGTATAACAGCTTGTGAAGGAATGTTAAGTTTTTTCTTCCAATGTTAGTGTTCTACCATCTGAACCTTTTCAGCATAAATGTAGGCATCGTATAGATAATTGTTTCGAGCATCGGTAAGGCACATTACCTTGATCCCATATTTTGCCGGTTTGTTGGGCATATACATTTTAAAACGGCACCTGCCTCGAAACGCAACGAGCATTTCATCTATGCATACGCTAGATCCCAAACTAAAACATCTTTTAGAATTTTCGATTAGTGCGTCAAAAATATTTGATACGGCAGCAGCAGGATCTTCTATCGCTCTCTCCTTTCTGGTATTAGGATCATCACATCTTAAACAGCAAAGTAAAACTCAAAACGTCTTTTGGGCATAGTGCAACGAAATACGTCCCTTCCAGTACCATCAGTAGAAAACAGACATTGTAAGTTCTCATTTCAAGATTTAAAAACTGAAGTGTATACTAACAATCCTAGAAATGCTCTCATTTCAACTACATTGGTATCACTAAGAACAGTATGGGTAGAGCTTTTATATTTTGCTCTAGCTAAACCAATTTTAAATTCGTCCACTGAATAATTTCTAATATCATGTTATCTGTAAATAACAAACTCCATACATCTTCAACCTTGGGATTGTTGCCTAGATCCTTTGCAGGCCCTATTAGGCCAGGCAAGCGTAACGATTATATTATGTTGTCGCGTTCTTACGTTAGTTGGGGTTCTATTTTTGACCTGCAAAAAGTATATTTTGTAATAATATATTGTTGCATGTTTGATGTGTTTGGCATACCATCTAAAATTATCTTTTGCTATATAGTAGTTCTGGTTACCGGCGCCAGAACCCGGTAAATTATGTCCACACTCATCGCTAGATCCTTCATTTTCGGATTCATCTTCTTCCAGAGTCAGTGTTATGATCGCTTTCAATAACGATGTCTTTAGTATTGTAATAATCATCACTGTCGGAATCGTCACTATTATCAAATTCGAAATCTTCATTACAGACATCATTCAACATCTGTTCAGCCCACTTTTCAAATCTCCGGATCATCTACATGCATCCTAGAAGACCCTGGCTGGTCGGTCATTTTCAAAATTACCTTTGTTTTGGTGAAAAAAATAATATCTGTGAAAATACTGTAGCGCGATATACATACGTAACCACTACAGTGCGGTTTCTCGGACCGCGGTGAAACTTTTATGGTGTATAATAATACGACACTAACACGTTCAAGCCTCAAACTACACTAGAGTGTGCGGCATACGGTGGCTGAAAGGTACATGGAACCCTGGTGGCATATCTTTGAACTTGTCAGAGTTACGTAGTGTAATAAAATGCGAGCGATTTGTGGGACCGCACTGTAGCGGTTAAGGGTTAATAATCGAATCAAAATTTTGTTTAGGAAATGTTTACAAATTAAAATTAGAAATAATTTTGATTTAAAAAACATCTACAAGCAATAACTTTAAAATTAAATCAAAAAAACTAAACATGGTTTTTTGGGTTGACTGATTGTTACTTATTTTTAAATAAATCGCTTCGCTCACGCATTAAAATATCTCGATTGTTAATCGCCCTTATTAATACACTCCTTTGTTAAATAACTATTAACATTCTCTTAATTTTAAAACAATGAATACGAACACAATGCCAACGGTTTCCCAACCAAACAAAGAAACAAAACGATCAAAATATTTAGGATGTCATTAAAACACAGGTACACAGAATATGTAATGCAATAAAAGAAATATTATAATCTTTGCAATACCTTCCAAAACTCTACTACCCACCCTGTTATACATAACAGTATTAGCAACCTATTTCAAAAGAAGCTAACGATATGTTAGAATAGAAAAATGTATTGTTTTTTCCATAAAGCAAAACGTTATTATTATTACTATTACTGCGGAAAAAAATTACAAAAACTATTAAAACAATCATAAAATTTCCATTATCCATTATTAATATAATGAAACAAAAAAAGTAGATTTATGTAGCATACTTATTACTAAACTTGAAGCTTTAATTGAAACTAATTTACGCTTTATCATAAAAGTGTAACGAACGTTCACACGGTCGCTATCAATCAAAAGAAAACGCTTTAAAAATTAAAATTACTAAAAATAGCTTTCGAGCATTCGCTAGGATATAATATAATAAATCAAACCATTTTGACGTTAAAATCCAGTTTGTATCAAAAACAATGTAAAATCTTTTAGCGAAAATTTTCGTATCTGCAAAAAAGTATTATATACACAACCATCCACCAATTAATTTACGCTTGTTTTATAATACCTACGTTTTCATAACCGTTTCGCCTTTATATTAGTTTGCTAAAGTTATTGGTATACCTTCGCATCGACACATACAAAACGCTACCAGCTAATGTATGTACGATGAACTGCAAAAGCAAATAAAATAATTTTATAGCTTAAGATAACACAATTTCCTCAACATGTAAAATTAATTTTAGAAATTCGCTTGTATTTTCAATACAAGGAACTCTTTGTTTGTTAATAGGCATGTTACAGCATTTTAGAAATTTATTTTTGCAATAATATTTTCTGATATAATTATTAAATACAATTAAAGATTTTTTCTACTTACACGAATCGTTTCATAAAATTTATAGAACTCTGTATTACCGACCAACTTATGTCCTTTTCACTTATATTTACTTAAGCACAAATATTGAACTGTCTCAACGAATGTGAAATCAATTAAGTAAAAGTAAAAAAAATAGTATTTACTGCTTGAGATGAATTCCATTTTTTCGTTTGAGATATTTTCAGGTTGAATCTCTAAACTAAACCAATACGGTGTGGACATAATATGTGCTATTAATTAACCATCATTTTTAAAAATTACATATAATTAAAGTTGTTTTGCAAAAAAAAATGCCTTTGTTGTAGCAGCAATTACAGTAATAAAACCTAGACCTCTCTTTACAAGGTTCCTTAACAGAGCACTGACGACATTCTATCAAGGCGTTTCCCATTGTCACGAATTAGCTCCAACTTGTCTGTTGACTAAATCATTAATTTTTCTATCGTTGATAGTGCCTGCCACTTTTGCAACTCATCAATGAGGCATGAACCTATTCAATGTTAATAGGACAAGTACTATTTTCAGGTAGAATATCCAAATTTGGAGATGGAGTTGAATTTACCTGTATGTGCAAGGACAATATGAATGGTGCAACGCAACTAAGCAAAACTATTTCAAGGACTCAATGTTTTAAGCAAAAGATCCAATAGAAATGATAATTCTTCGAAACCAACCAATAGCAAAGCACAGTGACTTGATGAGAAGATTACAAAGTCAATATTCTGATATCATACTACTCTAATATGTTTTTCTAAACACGCACTTACATATATTATTTCTTCCATATCCACACTATTTTTCTGATCTTGATGTTTATGACGCTAGAATTCTGGAGAAAATGTTACTGCTTTTGAAAACAGATTATCGGCTCCAGGATTTGATCGTAGAGTTTAATTTTCGACTATCGTTTGGTTCTTGGGGAAACCGTTTCAAAAACAAATCTTAAAACTCTGTTCAATATAAAACAAAATATCTCGATTACATGTTTTTAGATTGCCCCACAAATTTATCCTCGTCTATTCATCACTGTCAATTATTTAGGTTTCTTCTTCTTCTTCGAATAGGTCGTAGACCTGTTTCTTCGAATGTTATTGTTGCTGTTCTTGCGACACAGAGGACCAGCTGTATTTCCAGCGTTTTGGTAGTCTTTCAGGTAGGCGTGTTGTTTCTGGTTTGTGATCCCTAGCAATCTTTGGCAGTCTATCTTTAGGCATTTTTGATACGTGCTCATTCCATTCTCTACGGCGTCTTCTCGTCTATCTTACAACATCTTGTATATTGCACGTCTGTCTTATCTTCTCGTTTGGTATTCTATCGTAGAGTGTGTCCTGTTATGGATCTGAGAACCTTTTATTTATTTATTGTGCTAAGATCTATATTTCTTTCGTAAACCAACGTTTGTAATTTTTCTTGGCATTTAGGTTCCTTTTTCTTTTACCTAATGCTTCATATGCGGCTTCATTAATGTTGGATGTTGACAACCTTCTTCTACACTGTCATCCTCTTCAATTGGATTAGCTTTGATTTTCTGAGATAGTCTGTTGACGTATAGTGAGTTAGTGCTCTCCTCCATAATTGATTTGATATTTATCTTTAAGATGATTTCTGGTTGTAGTTTTTTCTTCCGTTGTATGTTCAGACGTATTCTCCCTAATACCAGATTGTGGTCCGTTCCTATGTTATCTAAGGTTAATGTGCGGACATCCAGTATTTGCGAGGATGGATTGCTCTGTTTGATATGATGTAGTCTATGGTAGAGGTTTGCCCTCTTGTGTTGGACCATGTTATTTTATATTGGGGTTATATGTTCAAAGAAGGTGTTGTTGATTCGTAGCTCATTATGAGCGCAGAATTCAATCAGAATTTCGCCACTATTGTTAATTTCGTAGTTATTAAAATGCTATTTTACTCCTTCCATGGGTATATTACCTATTCTAGGGTTCATATCTCCCATTTTTATAGTTTTGTTCATTACGGATTGTGTCGATATTTGACTGTAGTTTTTCGTAGAACATTCCGATCTCGTTTTTAGGTTTATTTGTATCCGGGCGTACACACTAATTACGCGTAGTTTTTCCTTCCATAGATTAATCGTTACCATTAATATTCTCTCATTTATGTAGTGTATCTTGTCGATGTTTTGTTTGTATTTGTTACTGATTAGTATGCCAACTCCTGCCTGGGCTCTCTCATGTTTTTCTAGTCACTGTATATGAAGTTCTCATATTTTACTGTTCCTTCCCCTCTCCTTTTCGTTTCTGCCCGAGCAGATGTTTATTTTGTGTTCATTCATTTCTAACATTATTTCTTGTTCCTTTCCGTTCCATCTGATAATGTTCTTTCTCCATTCTTGTTTCTTCTTTTTATAAGCTGATATTTTTCTTGTATGTTTTCGTCTGGATAGTCTTGTTTCTGCCGAGTTCATCATCGATTGTTCAGTCCTATTCCGAGGCTGATAATTGGTTCTGTGAGCTTTAGGTTTCTTTTGTTCAAAATTTTTCATAGGTTCCTGTTCAAACCTGTCAGAACGAACAATGCAATCTATTTAACAAACGCTGCTAATCAACGATCACTAATGATTTAATAAAAAATCGGAAACGCTATAATCTTGCAACCAAAATTGTCTGCAAATTACTGTTGCTGACAAAAGGTATACTTAATAAATGTCGCTCCAAGCAACAGTTTCTGAGATAATTGGATTTTGCCATTGACTTCCTTCACGATTCATCCAGGTTTAGAACTAGTCCAAATATTAATTGAGCGTGTTTAAAGGCCAACGGGAAAACGACAATTACTAATTTAAAAGCCAACAGGCAAACAACAATAATAAAATTAAAGACTAAAGTGCCACAACAGAATGTAACGGTTGTAGTTCACAAATAATAAAAATAAAAGAAAGTGACGGCTCTAGCGACACAACCTAGAAAAGAAAAAACAATAATATTTGCCTTGGAATAGCGCACTAAATTTGTGAAAGATCCCGTATTTATAAAAGTTAACACAGGAGTGTCCGGCTTAGTCGGTGAGTTGGGGAGGTCTTGAGGAAACTGAAAGAAAGGAATTCAATAGGTTTTACTTAAGGTCTACTACGCTAAAACGAACACAAATCAGAGAGACAAATAGACATGTAAATATAGCAAATACTACTTAAAATACTAAAGAGAATCTGTGAGAAGTAAGAGATTCTGTCGCATGAAACTTACGGGCGTTAGCAACAACAAAATTATTAAAGCTCGCAATTAAATATGTCTAAATTCAGTTAAGTTTTTGTTTGTAACACCCCAAATTAAAGTTATTGTTCCAATTGAAGATTGGTTATTAAGGAAACTCGACATTACATACGTCACTTACACAAGAGTGACTTAAAAACTAAACTTAAACTCGAACTAGTTAACGGTAGTAGCTCCTGCCAACCCAAAAAGCATTTTGATTTAGCCTTCACCACTTTATCTAAAACGCCCTAGCTCTTATGGAGCTAGTGGAAACAAAACCGAACGTCGGTAGATGGAGTCTACCCCGAATAAAAATTTGCTTATATACTAGAGATTCAAACCGTTTAATGTCACATGTACGTGAGCTTCATACGCATGCAAAATAAATAGGTTCTTTAAACAATAAACTTAGCTGTGTACTGAAACATGCAGTTTCGATAAGAAAGGTTCTTGTTAACGACAACAGTTGACAGCTATTAGAAGATCGGTAACCATAAGTTTCCCTTAGGAAAACTAGACAACAAAGCTCGGAAAGCTTAGATATGCTCCCTCAAAGTAACAGGCACGCAGTGTAAACGACTCTCACCCGGTTAAGTTTATCGGCCGTTGGCAGTTTTGATGTAGAGCAAAACCGTGGTAGTCATCACGTTTTTATAGTAAAGGATTCTTAACTCATCGTTCCAGCCCCAAAGAATTATCTCGATGGTAATACACGAGTAGAGTATGAGGTCAAGACACGTGTTAAAGCATACGATGTAATTAGAATTAACACAACCACGAGACAACAAAGGAAATAAAAAAAGCAACTTACGGCGAATGCAGTCATGAATTATGTTACACACCAATTATTAAAGCCACATTAATACTTTCCGTGTAAATTTTTAGCTTCAACAAACACGCCGGAAACGCCCAATAGAAGGAAAATCACACAATGTCCGCTTGTCTTCTTGTATTAGATTTTGTGAAATAACGGATCCACTAATAGCGACAAACCGTAGCGTGCGCGAAAAATTCGATTTTCTTCCTAAAGTGCAAATTACAACAACCGTTACTAAGAAGGCTTGCAACCTACCGTTCGAGTCAGAGCAATTTGAACCGTAACATATAAATTATATAATTATAAATTAAATTATATATAGGAAAATAGGATTAGCAATAAGAAATTTTTAATCGGTGTCTGAATGCGAGGACCTATGAGAGAACATGATGGACCAGCATTATCAGCAAACATTTTATGCTTTGACTTACGGTTGCCTTGATGTTTTTTATTGTCAATATCAAAAGAAATTGTTATGTAACGAAGTAATTTTAGAAGTCTCTTATTTTCGATATTAAGCCAATTTTGGGTTTTTGATTAGAAATACGTAAAATTTTTTCTTGTAAATATTTGTACTTTTCATAATCATTTTCATTATCAGTTATATTGAAGAAATCAATTTTTTCCAAAAGGCTTCAGAATCTTGGAGGAAGAAAGAATAAGTGGTTCGCACATCTAAACAAAACTTCGTAAACAAGCAATTTAAAACCGATTCAACACTTACGTACGAATAAACATTTTCTTTATGTTTTATAGATTGCAGGAATTTATTGTTGCGGAAGTTCTCTTTGTAACCGCTGTTGGTATTAGTAGCGATCATCACGCAATTCTGACAAAAAAAAATTTCTTGTTCCAAAAAAAATTTGGTTACAACTTTTAATAAAAATTCATTTATTACAGTAATTCGAGACATTTTTGAAACAAGCATCCGGAGTTTTACTCCACGTTTTCGACAAATAGCGCAATAATAATGGGATTCTACCTTTCCAACAGGTTAATTCTTTGCAGCACATCGAGATACACGTTTCGCATATATAGAAACGGGCTAGAGATAAGAATACACTGAAAATAAATAGAAACCGTTATTTTCATCATGTTTTAAATTCCCTCGAATAAGTTTAGCAATGTAAAACTTCTATGATACAGTAAACATGTATGAGTAGTACTGGAAGAGTACGAATCATCCTCTTGTATATTCGGCATTTTAAAAATCTAAAATGAAACATGCTTTGATCGATACAACATCATTAGACGTAATAAAGAAATTAAATTTTACCTTCAGAACCAGCGAGAGAGAATGGTTGTAAATAGATTTTGCAGATAACTAAGCGTTATAAGCTTGAAGAAAAAATATACCTAGATAATTTTCAAAGGAAAGGAACACCAAAAACTGCACCAAAAACTTGACTCGGACACGTGTTTCAACAGCTAAGCTGTTATCATCAGCGATACCGATACTAAAAATAAAAACAACGGGAAGCTTATATATACTATCTGCTTATCACGCATCGTTAAACTTAATTGATTCTTAGATAAGCTTAAATAATTCCGAAAATCCTAATGGACCGTTATCATCATAATTCATAAGCAAATTTCTGTTTTTAAAATTTCTAAACTTTCATAAGAATCAAGTTCGTTTTATTATCTACCCTCTTAATTAATTCAATGTCGCCTACTCTATGGCCATTTTCAAGCATATGCATGGCAACACTGGACCTATCTGTGCGATGATATTTGACATGAGCTACGTGCTCTTTAAAACGAGTTTTAATAGGTCTCTTGGTTTGCCCTATATATACTTGGTTACAGTCTTTACAATTAATTTTATATATTCCGATTTATCACACATTTCTATTGGGTCTTTCGGATTGCCTAAAAGATTTTGCAAGTTGTTACTACTAGAAGTTACTGTTTGATAATCAAATTTTGAAAATATTTTTTGAAGACCTTTTGTGTATGTGGGATAATTTGGTAATTTGACATATTTCTTATCTATTTTGCTATTACTAGTTCCTAACGTTGTAATGTTTCTAATGTTTAACTTATGTTTATGTTTTCTAATTATGTTTGTGACAATTGATTCTTGAAAACCATTGTATGATGCAATCTGCTTAATATTTCGCAGTTCTTTATCAAAGTTTTGTTTTGACAATGGGAAATGTAATAATCGGTGAATCAAAAGTTGAAAGATGCAAGTTTATGTTGCATACTATGGTTGGAATCATTTGTTATAAACCTCATAGTGTTAGTGTCTTTACGATAAATATCTATATCTAGTTTGTTGCCATTTCTTGTCACTAAAGTGTCTAAGAAAGGTAACTTAAGGTTTGTTTCTGTTTCATAGGTAAACTTGATCGTCTCAAATTTTGAATTTAAAATTTCTACAAATTGCTGAGGACTGTAAACTTTAGTGTCGATGACTGCAAAACGTCATCTACTATATCTACACCAAATTCTAGGAAAATAATCTAATTTAATTTTTTAAATTGATAAGTTCGATCAAACTTTTAGACGATAATTCGAAAAATTCATTAGGAATGCCTGTAAATCTTGTTTGGATGTTTGTAAAAAAGAAAAAAAAGTAAAAAAAAAAAGTGTATATTTTTTTCAAATTTCAGATAATATTCAGCAGTTACCAAAATTTAAATTTAACGCGAGAGAAATAAACATTGTTAACAATCTTAAAGAGAAAAATTGTTGTTATCTCAAAGCAGATAAAGGCAATAAAGTAGTTATTTTGGACAAAGAGGATTATTTTGAGTCAGTTCAGGTGATGCTTAATGAAGGCCCCTATTCATTAATATCTAAAAATCCTCTTCCCAAAATGATTGCTGATACCCGTAGAGTCTTATTAGAATGTGGAAATATTATACCAAAACAACTTAGGTTTAGACTAACGGTATCTAACCCGGTTCTTCCTAGAATGTATTGTTTACCTAAGATACATAAACCCGGAAAAGCAATGCGTCCCATTGTTTCAGGTATTAATGCTCCTACTTATCTGATATCTAAATGGTTGTCAAATAAATTCAACAGTTTTGAATATCAACAATCAAATTTCAGTGTTCAAAATTCATACGATTTTATTGAAAAAATTAAAAACATTGAGCTGACTGAGAACGAAGTTTTAGTTTCATTCGATGTCTGTTCATTGTTTCCAAGCGTTCCGATAGATATCACTTTAGATTATTTGAAAGATATGTTACACCAAAACCATTTAGACAATTCAGAAGTAGATAATTTTATTAAATTAGCAAGATTATGTATGAGTCAAACCTACTTTCAAATTAACAATAATATTTATCAACAAAATTATGGTACAACAATGGGTAACAGCTTATCTCCGTTTATGGCTAACCTGTTCATGGGTAAATTTGAAACTGATATAAAAAATAAATTAGATTATTTTCCTAGAATTTGGTGTAGATATGTAGATGACGTTTTTGCAGTCATCGACACTAAAGTTTACAGCCCTCAGCAATTTGTAGAAATTTTAAATTCAAAATTTGAGACGATCAAGTTTACCTATGAAACAGAAACAAACCTTAAGTTACCTTTCTTAGACACTTTAGTGACAAGAAATGGCAACAAACTAGATATAGATATTTATCGTAAAGACACTAACACTATGAGGTTTATAACAAATGATTCCAACCATAGTATGCAACATAAACTTGCATCTTTCAACTTTTTGATTCACCGATTATTACATTTCCCATTGTCAAAACAAAACTTTGATAAAGAACTGCGAAATATTAAGCAGATTGCATCATACAATGGTTTTCAAGAATCAATTGTCACAAACATAATTAGAAAACATAAACATAAGTTAAACATTAGAAACATTACAACGTTAGGAACTAGTAATAGCAAAATAGATAAGAAATATGTCAAATTACCAAATTATCCCACATACACAAAAGGTCTTCAAAAATATTTTCAAAATTTGATTATAAAACAGTAACTTCTAGTAGTAACAACTTGCAAAATCTTTTAGGCAATCCGAAAGACCCAATAGAAATGTGTGATAAATCGGGAATATATAAAATTAATTGTAAAGACTGTAACCAAGTATATATAGGGCAAACCAAGAGACCTATTAAAACTCGTTTTAAAGAGCACGTAGCTCATGTCAAATATCATCGCACAGATAGGTCCAGTGTTGCCATGCATATGCTTGAAAATGGCCATAGAGTAGGCGACATTGAATTAATTAAGAGGGTAGATAATAAAACGAACTTGATTCTTATGAAAGTTTAGAAATTTTAAAACAGAAATTTGCTTATGAATTATGATGATAACGGTCCATTAGGATTTTCGGAATTATTTAAGCTTATCTAAGAATCAATTAAGTTTAACGATGCGTGATAAGCAGATAGTATATATAAGCTTCCCGTTGTTTTTATTTTTAGTATCGGTATCGCTGATGATAACAGCTTAGCTGTTGAAACACGTGTCCGAGTCAAGTTTTGGTGCAGTTTTTGGTGTTTTTCTGTTGGTT
>JALBCR010003319.1:0-88668 GCA_030710515.1 Abscondita cerata
CTTTCGGTGTAGGATATAAATATTACATTAGATATTATTATTGTACATTTAAATTTACAAATTTCTTCCATTCTTTCTTATTACACGCCATCTTCTCTGCTTCTTTCCATGTTTTTCCTTTTTCTTCTAATATTCTTCCCACTTCCCCATTCCATGTTTTTCTTGGTCTTCCTCTTTTTCTGTTTTCCATTATTCTTGTCTTCCATATCTGCTTTACTGGTGCTTTTTCATTTATTCTTACTAGATGACCCCACCACGACAGTTGCTTCTTCTGTATAAATTTTAGTGTACTTTCTACTTCCAGTTCTTTTCTTATGTCTGTGTTTCGTATTCTATCTCTTCTTGTAATACCTTTTATTTTTCTTAGGTACCTCATTTCGACTGCTTGTATCTTGCTTTTTTCTTGATTTGTCAGTACCCATGATTCGCTGCCATAAGTTAATATTGGCCTATATATCGATTTGAAAACTTTTGTTTTCGTTTCAACTGAAACTTCCTCTTACTCAAAAATTATTTTTCAGTGCATAGAATAATCCATTAGCCTTCTTTATTCTGTTGTTGATATTTGCTTCCTGGGTTCCTTTCTCGTCCAATACTTCTCCTAAATAATGGAAGTACTTTACTTGTTCAATTCTTTCTCCTTCAATCTCAATTTTCATGTTTACTTTTTGTTCTCCGATTGCCATTACCTTTGATTTACTTTTATTAATTTTCATTCTATTCTCTTTCAGTACTAAATTCCAACTATTTAAATTTGTTTGTAAATCTTTTTCACTTTCCGCGATCAATACGACGTCATCCGCGTATATTCCCTCCGATACCTTGATTCTTTGCATTTTGAAATGTCCAATTGTCATCTTTTTCACACTCTTCTTACATTTTTAATTATTTCGTCCATGAATATTATAAATAGCAGTGGGCTTAAGCTTCCTCCTTGCCTTAATCCTCTATTTGTGTTAAATTTTTTTGATGTTTTATTGTCTCTCACAACTGTACTTTGGCCATTCTTATAAATTATTTGAATCATTTTTATAAGTTTCGTGCTTACATGTCTTTCTTTTAACAACCTCCACACTGTGCCTCTAGGTACCGTATCAAACGCTTTCTCTAGATCCAAGAATGCCAAATATATCATCCTTTTTTCTTTTCGTGCTTTCTCTGTGATTTGTTTTATTGTAAATATGTGATCCTGAGCGCTTCTTCCTCGTCTGAATCCACTTTGTTCCTCTTCCATTGTCTCTTCAGTTACCATTCTAATTCTTTTTCTATTATTTTTTCTAATATTTTCATACATATACTTAGAAGTGTTACTCCTCTATAATTATTACACTCTTTTTTATCTCCTTTTTTGTGAATTGGCACGATTAACGCTGTTGTCCAATCTTTTGGTAGTTCTTCATCTATCCACACTTTGTTGTATATACTTAATAGTGTATCTCTGCCTTTTTGTCCTATACTTTTTATCATTTCCGCCGTTATTCTGTCACATCCAGCCGCTTTCCCGTATTTTAGATCTTTTATTACTTCTTCAAGTTCTTCCATCCTTATCACATGTTCCTCTGTTTCTTTTGCTATTTCGTTGTTTTCAGTTTTTTCTCCGTTTTGGGGATCATTTAGTAATTCTTCAAAGTGTTCTCTCCATCTTTCCATTATTTTTATTTCTTCAGTTATAATTTCTCCGCTTTTTCCTTTTATTATTTTTGTATTCAGTGTCTTCTCTGTTCTTAAAGTTTTCAATGTTCTATAGAATAGTTTTTGATTTCCTTTTGAGTCTTTTTCCATTTTTTCTCCAAAAATCTTCCATTGGTTTTCTTTCGAATTTTTGATCAATTGTTTAGTTGTTTCTCGCTCTTGCTTATATTTCTTGTATTTTCTCCGTTCTTGTCCGATAAGTAACTTTTCCAAGCTTCTTTCTTTTTCTTAATTTGTATTTTAATTTCCTCTGTCCACCATGATGTGTGTTTCTTATTATTTTTCTCTCTTGCTTTCCACATATCTCTTCCGCTGTGTTTATTACTATGTTTTTAAAGTATGTCCATCCGCATTCAACACTCTCTCCTTTATTTCGTATTCGTATCCTTCCAGTTTCTTGCTTATAGCTTCTTCGTATTTATCCGCTACTTCCTTCTCCCTTAATTTGTAATATTTAATTGATTCAAACTGTACCACTTCATTATTTCCTGTATTCCTCTGCGTTTTCTTCTTTTGATGTATATTTTCTCTGATTTTAGCCACCACCAGATAATGATCGCTACCAATTTCCGATCCTCTTTTCGCTCTCGAATCCATTACCGTCCCTCTGTTTTTTCTTTCTATTAATATATAGTCAATTAAAGATCTTTCATTTCTACTTATCCTCTCTCTTGTGAATTTATGAATTTCTTTGTGTGCGAATAATGTATTTGTTATTATTAAATCATTTACAATGCAGAAATCCAGCATTCTTCTTCCATTACTATTTCTATTTACTTCTCCATACTTTCCTAGTATCGCTTTGTATTTCTCATCACTTTTACCGACTCTGCTATTGAAGTCTCCTATTATGTATATTTTTCCTTTTACTTGTCCTATAATTTCTGTTAAATCATTCCAAAATTTGTCTTTATTTTCTTTCTTGTCGTCTTCATTTGGTCCGTATATTACCACCACCGTCTTCCTAATCTTTGTTATCGTCTCTAACAGTTCGACTGCCAATATACGTTCATTGTACGCTTTCCAATCATTAATTTGATCTTCTAAATTCTTCTTGATTATGCATCCCACTCCGGCTGCTGCTCTTGTTTCTTTTTCTACTCCACTGTAAATTAATATATTGTTATTCTTTAATTTTTCTATTCCCTTTCCCTTTCTCTTCGTTTCCGTTACTCCTAATATATCTACTCCTATTTTTTCGAATTCTTCCTCTAATTCTATTTCTTTTCCTCTTATACTATTAATATTCCATGTTGCTATTTTCCATATTTTACTTTCTAGTTTATTGATTTGCATATTATTGTCTATTGCCGTGTTCGTTACCGCTTTAAACATCACTTTGTTTTTCTCTGTCAGTTTTTTGGTGTTAGTTTCCCTTCATTTGTTGATTCATATCTTTTTCCATTTATCGTTAAGCTTTTATAACCTATTTTTACCGTATTTCCCTTCTCCTTTTCTTCTCTTGCCCTTTTTCTAATTTCTGCCTGAATCTTTTGTTCTTTTTTTGTTAAATCGCTGTCTATAAATATGGGTTTTCTTCCTAATTTGTATTTATTTTTAAGAACCGTAATTTTGTCTCCAAATGAATCCATCTTTGCCACCACTATACTCTTTTCCCTTTTTTTCCAATGTGCGATGCCTTTTCTACTTTAACCTTTACACCAATGTGTGTTTCCAGTACTTGTTCTACTTGCTGTTTTAGCCCTTCTTCTTTCCATTCGACATTTTTAATAATTATATTATCCTTTCGGGTCTCTCTATCTTTTTTCTCTAAATTTTCTTCAATTTCTAAAATTCGCTCCTGTAACATTTTTCTCTCCGTATCCCATTGTTTTTCTTTATTTTTCATATCTTGTTTTATATCTATTACTTCTTCCCGTAATTTAGTAATCTCATTTTTGAATTCTTCTCTCATCTCCTTAACATCGTTTCTGAGCTCTCTAATCGCCGCTATTACGTTTTCCATATTTGTTTGATTTCCGGTTGTAATTTGTTTTATTGGTGAACGTTGTGTTACTTTGCTCTTTTTGAAAATTTCTTGTAATCTTTCCTCCTCCGGTTGTTTTTCTGTTTGATTTTCCGTTCTTTTTCTCTTCAAAAATTCTTCAATTGAACCAGTACTAGATACTCTGTTTCTATAATTTTTATTATTCATTAATTAATTTTCTCCTATTTCTAGGCAACCAAACTTCCTCTTACACGTATTATAATTAATTAGGTCAACTAAATTTTTCCACGTATATTTCTTTTATCCTACAAATTCAGTTTTTAATAATAATTTACTAGTTTACTTGCCTATTATGTATTTTATTTTTTTACAATAGCGTTTCTTTAATCATTAAATCAAAATACAAAAAATATTTACAGCTTTCATGAAGCAACTAAGCAAGCAAAATTGTTTGATTATATGGGACTTTCTGCATTTCTTGAATCTAATGCATAGTAAAACTTGTGAAGCTCATAAACGTTAAAGTTGTGTCTGCGGTTGTTTTTATAATTGAAATCAAAACTAGGTGCTCTGGGAAGATCGATCCACCATCTTTGGAAGAATGAATGAATCAGTCAAGCAATCAATCAAAATTTTATTTGTTCTTTAAAATTAACAAATGAATTCGACCACGCAATAAAAAGAAACTTAAATAAATAAAACTCACAGTATAATTCAGAATGATAATTCTTCTATTTCTTTCCTTTAACCATCTTCTAATCTTGTTTACCTCTTTCATCCACTTTATACCATCTCCTTTCTTTCTTAGTAAACTTTCTCTTCTCACGCCCTCCTTTCTTAATTCCACAGAATCTTTTCTTAGATGTTTAATATTTTCCCAACCATTTCCACACATTCTACATAACCTTTCTTCGTCTTTCATCCAATATTTATTTTCGTTTTCTTCATTACCTAGTCTAAACCTAGTTATCCTCTTTTTCCACTATTATATTCACGTATCCCATATTATTTCTTCCTTCCTTAATACTCATCCTTCTTTCTTGTATAGGATTATCTTTGTCCCTTTTTGTTATTTTTGCTTCCATCTCTCTTCCTTATTTTTTTAATCATCAAGTACTTCTTCTCTCGCGTAACTTTCTTTTTCTATAATATGGTTTTATTTCTTCTTCTCTCTGATTTATTTTTCTAATTCTATCTCTTTCCAACATTCATACAAAATTTTACTATCTTTTTCATTGTACAATCTTTCCTGAAATCTTATCGGTCTCTTTCCTGCTCCCACCATTATTTTCTCCAGTTTTATTTCTTCCTCTATTAAATATTCAGGTGTCTCTCCAAACCTAGCGTCCATCTTCAATATCTTTCATGTATCCTTTCTAGCTCTTCCCATTCTTTTCTTTCCCAAATTTCTACCCGTACATCATAATACTTTTTACTACCCCCTCGAACAATTATTTTCTCTTTTCCATATCTTTAAAAAAACACACATTTTCCCAGCCCCCATGATATGGGAAACAAATATTATTTGCCCTAGTATTTTACTTCCTTTTAATCTGAAATACCTTATCTGGCCATTGTTCTTATTAACGTACATTATGACGTATCTTAGGTATTTATACTAACTACTATTTCGATCTCCTCTCCACTTCACTACCACTTTTTCTCCCTCTCTCTTCCTTTTTTCTTCTTGAATATTGTTTTTCTTACATTTACTTCTACTTTTCTTTTCTCCAAATTTCTCTTCGTCGTATTTATTATCTTCCGGATCTCTTCCTCCATCCTTGTGAATATCACTATATCATCTGTTTAGGAGAATATTATCAGGTTTGTTTTTCGAATGTATATTCCTCTCATTTGATGTTGACGCAGTTTCTTCTCTAGGTCTTTTATACCGTGTGTCTCACGGAAAAGTTGGTATAGGCGTTTTCTATGTTAAATTAAAAATTAATGCAAATCTTTTGTGGCAGTACAGGAAAAAACTTATAATGATTTACTCAAAAAAATCCAGGTTTGATTCCAATTGTCGTAATTTTTTTTTTATTAGTAAAATTATAATCAATGATATTATTACAATTTTTATAAAATTAGTTTAATCTTTTTTCAACTGTTAAATTCGCTTTACAAAATTGTATTATAATGATAATAAAGTTAATTTAAAAAATACTGCAATCGGAATTGAACTCTAGTTAGAAAGCGCCAAAAGATTACTGCGCAACAAATTAACCAATTCGTCCTTGAAGGCCGCTTAATAAATGAAAATCTCTTCGGTTAATAAATAAAATATCATAAAAAATAACTTATTTTACTTAATTTTTAGTAAAATACGCTTGAATATTCATTATTATACATCAATTTTTTTATTTTAACTATTCAACATAATACAGGTTGTCCTAATTGCCATGGACCACAATCGCTATCTCGGTAACTAAAAGGACTACAAGGTTGGTCAAATTAGAAAATGTGCAGTTTTGGGGGATCTGGTTTCAGATTTAGAAACGTGGCTACGTGGGCTTTTCGAGAAATTGCTCAAAACTATTTTATCAAGTATTTCAAGGAGTATAATTTTTACAGAAAATTGATTTTTGATGTTCTCCAATTTGGTATTTTTTAAGAAAATTTGCCACGTCTAGTTTTAGAGATATCATCGTTTCTGAGCTCTCTAATCGCCGTAATTACGTTTTCCATATTTGTTTGATTTCCGGTTGTAATTTGTTTTATTGGTGAACGTTGTTACTTTGCTCTTTTTGAAAATTTCTTGTAATCATTCCTCCTCCGGTTGTTTTTCTGTTTGATTATCCGTTCTTTTTCTCTTCAAAAATTCTTCAATTGAACCAATACTAGATACTCTGTTTCTATAATTTTTATTATTCATTAATTAATTTTCTCCTATTTCTAGGCAACAAACTTCCTCTTACACGTATGATAATTAATTAGGTCAACTAAATTTTTCCACGTATATTTCTTTTTATCCTACAAATTCAGTTTTTAATAATAATTTACTGGTTTACTTGCCTATTATGTATTTTATTCCTGTATTTTATATTGGTTTAAATTTTATTCCTTCTTTGTTTATTCCCATATGATTTACAATGCTTTATTTTTTTAAAACTACAGCTTACAGAAACGTCCGATTTAAATGATTCAAACACTAAAATGTTAAGAAAAGGTTTGCGTAGGGCTTCAAGTTTTGATTTTTTTTCAAATTGTTTATAAATAGGTGAAAATTGCTTTGAATATGATAAAAGTGTATTTATAGACAAATTTTTGAATGAAAATTGTAGGTCGTTGAAACGTCCGATTAAATTTATTTTAAAACTTAACCCTTCAGAACAGACTACTGTAAGAAGCGTTTTTATAAAAAAAAAGTTTAAATCACTTTAAAAATTCGTTTTAAGAAAAAATAGTTAAACGACAATATAGCAGTTATGTCAAGTGTATTTTAAAAACTGAAAAAATACGCATGCACATACAATACATACTTCTAACGTCCTAGTTTGAAAAACTAAAAAAATTAAATAATAAGGTCAAAAACTCAAAAAAGTAAATTTTTTACATTGTGGGTTGCAAACTGTTAGGCGTTTGTAAAAAATTAAAACAAACTGTAATTAGATACTGGTCACGTACAAAAAGATAAGAATGTAGTAGTAGATGTTTGTGTTGAAGCAATTTGATTCAAGCTGATTCAGGTTATTCATGTACACTTTGAAAATCATTTTCATAATCTATTATGCGATATGTGAAAGTTTATTTTACTTGCAAATTTAAATGATATGGATTTGGAAAGTACATAATTACACAATTTTAGCCGATGCGACAATTTTTATAAATATATTAATTTAAAAAAATATATACAAAAAATTTCGCACACAAAAGAACTCCGAACACAGAATGTTAAGTTCTAATATTTTATGTTATTTGTAAAATAAATGAAATACAAGAACACCAAAAGAAAATTATGTAATTATAACAATTGTCTCAAATCTTTAATTTTTCTTCCTCTAGGTTTTTGGGGATTTACAATTTCGGGTAATAAACACTTAAAAAAGAAATCATGTAATGGCTGTTTCATTCTTTTGTTCCAAAAATCGGCCATCACGGTATATCTAGAAAATTAACATTACTAACATTAAGACAAAATGTATAAACTTACTTTTTGATATAGAAAACCCAATGGTGTCCAGAATATAAAAATACAATACTTCCTTCGGGTTACATACAACTGGCCCTGAACCTGATAGTAGTAGTTGTGGTTTTCTTTTAATTTCATTTCGCCATTTTCTAAAATAGCAAAAGTAATTTTTTATCCTGAAGTGCATCAATTGCGGTCATGCTTCGAACTATAAACGGACATTTAACTTCAACGATGCCATCATCTTTAATTAGGCCATCTGGAGTTACTCCTAAATACGGATCAAACAAATCAACAAAGAGTCCACATTCGGCAACATTTACATTATGTACAACGCAAAAATCATGTATTGCCTGTTTTTCGTGATCTTGGCCCCACTGAGTTGCTAACGTACCAGTAAAACTGCTATACAGTATCGATTGTACCAAAGATGAACAATGTGTCGTTTTTCTCATTTTACATATATTTCCAAAAAGGGACACCGTCACTCGTTTACGTCTTTCTTCTATCCATATCATAGTATTAATAGTTTTTCCATTAAAAAAATAAAATAACATTATCATTTTAATGCCATACTACAATATCAATACCTGTGGGTCTAAAATTTCTTCTTCCGATTTACTTAAATTATCTATGAATGCCTTTTTTCACGTTCGTATTCTTCTTCATCCATATCTAAACTAGGTAATCCGTAATCTTCGTCAGCTGGAGCTACATTAATTTTTTTTTACTAGGAAATAATTTTCTTTTTACGTTTTTGGAAAGATTTTGTTTAGAACGTAAACTGATGATTTTTTTAGTATATTCACCAGGGCTATGTCCAGTTATTTTTTTATGGATTTTTCTTGAAAATTCACTTGCCGGTATGTTATAAGAAATTGCAGCTGCTTCTCAACGTGTTAAATACGACCTTTTCGAAGAAAAATTAATTCGTTTGCCTCCAGTATACTTCGCAATTATTGAATTGAATGTTTCTGCAGCATTGTTATCCATGTTAATAAGTAAACTTTCTGCATTTCTTAGTACAAGTCGTTTCATTGCACTGAAAACATCTTGTATAGCAGTCCGCACTCTCTCATACTTGGAATCCAGTTTTTTTCATTTTTAAATTTTGGACCATTGCAAAAATACGACTCACATTGAGAGTGATCTCCAAAAACGTGAAGTGGAGCATTATATAAATCTTTTAAGTACTCGTATTTGATCGAAGTGCAAAAGCTCACGTAAATCGTCCTTTGCATGATTTATAGCAGCAATAACTCCGTACCGAAGTCTCTTTATTCTTTTATCTAAATTATTTCGTAAAACTACGCCAACAACACATTGCTTAAAACTCAATCGCTTCTTAGTTAAATCTCGTAGTTTGCTACAAAAATTTTGTAATAAATGATTGCGACATTCAATTTTCTGAACCTCGTGTTCATATGGTTTAGCAATTACTAACTTTTTTGTAATACTACTATCATCTCCCACTAAATATTGATATTTTAAACCATGCATTTCTACGCTTTTCAAAAAACCTTCAAGTAAAATATCCGATTTCATTGCGGTAGATGATTTTTCCCAGTTTTTATAACACTCGTGTATAGGTATTTCCATTTTCTTTGAATTAGCTCTACTACAAACACAGCAATATTTGTTTCTTACTCTTAAAAACAGTATTTTCGGTCTCTCGTCCGATTATTACTGCCTATAAAACACTAATAATTATCATTAATATGCTTTATTTAATATCACTAACCACGCCAGAAAGAGCGTCATAATTTACTTTATAGGAACGCTTGCTCCAAGCTCCGTCAGCTATGACAGTTATATAAGGTATACCGTTAGAATCCACTTACCTTTTGAAGAGCAATACTTTTTTCTTCTCTTCCAGCTTCAGTTATGGTTTCCCAAGCTACATCATGAATGATATCAACCAAACTATTTTGCACTTATGTATAAAGATAACTGCTGATTACAGGAATATTTCAACTTCCAAATATTTCTTGAGTTTGAGCATATCCTCCGCCTGTACAGGTACTACCCATAACAATTGCTGCATTAATATCTACAGTGTGTTTATTTGAATCGGTTGATACCACTTTTGTTCTAAACATATTTTGCATTTTATGGTAAATAGGCTCATAATACCTTTTCGAACTTCATTTATAATATGAATGTGAGTGCTATTGCAATTAAATAAGTCATTATGTTTAAATGTAATTATTTCGTTAAAAAAATGATTTATGTCAACAATTCTTCTTCCCATTATAGAATCGAAAATTTGTACTGAAGGTAAACTAAAAATAAAATTATTGTTTTGAATATTAACTAAAAAAAAAGAATATACTTTTTTTCAAGTGCGTCATCAATTATTTGTACTTCTTCATCAGGATCTTTAGAAAGAAATATTTCTGTAGGATTCATTTTTGACGTAGAAGGATTAGACTCAAAAGTTTGTAATAATGAGGTTGGCGTGGGCCTATGTAATGACGTTGTTGGTTCTTGAACCTCTACTTCCATTTTCTGTGTACTTTTTTCTATAAAAATAAAACCTTTAATTCAGTAAAGTATATGGTGGTAGGAAGAGCAGTATGCACATATTCAGGGTGTCCGGAAACGATTTGCACAAAATTTGGGGGATGATTTTAGAGACAAAAATAGTTGCACAAGCTCCCATAACATTTGGGTCTAAATCACACTAAATTATATCTAAAAATTTTGTTCCGCAGTTGTTAATCAGAATTCACTAAGCCGTTTACGAGAAAGACGCTTGATTTTATCAATGGTTTTATTCTGTTTTTTAATATAAAGCAGGAGGAAGTATAACTTTTCGTCATTGATAGATTTTTATCAAAAATATTCGAGAACTCTACTAATCATCGGTGTACCAAATTTTAAAGCGATTGGTGCATTACAAAAAAGTTATTAAAAAAACTTTTAAACTCTTGTAACTCACTTATTCTTGAGATTTAAAAAAGTCAAAGGAATGGAACACTAAACTGCAGCGTCTATTTTAACAAACGGGAAAACACCAAAAACTTTACTCGGACACGTGTTTCAATAGCTAAGCGATGATAATAAAGTTTTTTGTTGCAGTTTTTTTTGTGTTTTCCCGTTTGTTTTGAAAAAGTGTTATAACAACCTGTTGCTTTATTTCCTTCTTTTGAGTTTTTTACTTAACATTTAGGGACACTCTATATAGGACATAAGTAAGAAACCTAAAAACTAAATTTGATTTCTTTATTGTACCTACTGAGATGGTTTAAATAAAATATACATTTTTTTTTAAATATGCGTGTAATTAATTTTAGTACCGTGTATGTATGGGTACTATAGTATATACTATACTATATAATACTATAAAATTACTCATTACTGGTGTAAAAAATTGTTTGATAAAGTCCAACTTTAAAGATTGCATTCCCAAAATTGTAAAGTAAATGTTTTTGTGTTAGATACATATAAGAGAAATTACTCAAATGTATAATAAATGTTGAAAAAATAAAAGAATTTCGTCAGCACACGGTACAAGGATATACTAATTTTTTGAAACATGTTACTTTGGATCACAACATTAATATGATAATTTCTAAATTTTTTGGGTAGTGTTATTGAAACTAAAAAGTACTTAACGTTTTGCTTCTGTCATTAATTGTGTATGCTTCTTAAAATTTCTCCTCATTGAATTTTTTCGTTTCTTATTACCCATAATGATTAGTTTTATTTTCACCTCACGTATATTATATTAATCACAAACTATCACTTACTTACGGAACAAGAAATAGTAAAGTAACTAGGGTCGCGTAACGCAACCTTTGCCCAGTGCCGCTTCGCGGCGATGGGGTTTGCTGCTTCGCAGCAATCTGTTGTCGCGAGGCAAGTTTGGTAAAGACACGGCTCGCCAGATTGTAAACATCAAAGTAGCGTCGTTTTCCGAAATTAAATTTGATACAGACACGGCTCGCTTCGCTCGCCAGATTGTAAACATCAAAGTAGCGTCGTTTTCCGAATGCAAATTTGATAAAGACACGGCTCGCTTCGCTCGCCAAATTGTAAACATGAAAGTAGCGTCCTTTTCGGATTGCAACTTTGATAAAGACACGGCTCGTAGTAAAGTAATACATACGTTGGGAAACTTTACTTTTTATATAACTTGCATAGCGTGAAGGGTAGTGGTAGTTTCAACTTTATTTGAACTGGTTGGTATACACAAAATTATAGGGGTTTCGCAAAATACGCAAAACTAGGTAATTTAGGACGAGGAGGATGGGCAATTGCCAAACGCAATATTTTGCCCTAGAAAAATTTGTTTTAATATAAGGGTAAAATAACGGGTCTACAAGCCATAAAAAGTAATTTCGTCAATATAGGTACTTAGTATACTTAGTACTTATAAAAGCTCTTAATTAACATCAAATGTTTTTTTTTATTTTAAATAGATACATGTTATACCAGAAACATTAAGAAATTGTCCTTTAATTAGAATTGAAACTAAATATTTTTTTGGCAATGTATTATTTTTTTTGTTTGGAAAGGTTTGACGTCACACTTTGGTAGCCCATTAAATGTTTCATCCTGTATAATAAAAACATAAAACTGTAAATCTTTGCATTTATCATAAATTTCCGGGTGAAGAAAAATGCTGTTTTAGGCAATAATAGTTATTTATGTAACAAGGACAAAAAAGTGCACTTTTATGTACGAGACTGAATTTGCTGGCCGAGGCGTTAGCCGAGGCAAGCAAACAGGCGAGGTTATTAAAAACACTTATTTCCGAGGTACATATTAATTTTTTCCGTTGATCTTAAATTAATTAATTTTCTATTTATTACCGTTTACTGAAAACAAAATGTTTAGTAATTTTAAACAAAAATTTTACGTTTGTTCTGATTTTACTGTACCTAATAATGTTCACTTCACCGTTCAGTATTGTAACAATTGTGTCAAAATTTATTAAAGGAAATAAAAGCTTTCCGCGTTCGAATATTGTACCGATAAAGCATTTGTTTACAACAATCACATAATTTTTATAAGAGCACTTGATTATGATAGGTAATAGGTAAAACATGTACTTTTTTATAATTTATTAAAATAATAAAAATTACATTTAGGTAGTGTTATTTTGAAGTATATTTAAAATGTAGTTATAGTTGGAAGCCTACCCTCAAAATTAATGCATTTCTTTAATTGTTTATGATCAAAGATGTAATGAAGTTTCTCCTATTAAACACATTAAAGTCGATTCTTACTAATTGGACATATAATAGTTATAAAGACTGAGTTTGTACCGTGGTCAGACTTATAATCATTTTATATTCAATAAAAATATTGCCTGACCGTAAAAAGTATGCAAACGTAGTTTTTGATTCACTCGAAAATGTTTCAAAAAATGTAATAATCTTCTTTCAGCTTATTGAAAACTGTGAAATCACCTTGTTTTTGTGTACGAATAAATCTTGAACCCAGTAATGTTGATGGCTTATATGATTCTATTTTTGTTTTTCCTGCGACAGAATCAATATTCAAATGATTTTTCACAAGTAATTACTGTTCTTGTGTTTTCCATTAGCATTATTACTTATTTACATCAATCAAATACAGTAATAGAAAGGTACCCATAATTAACTCACTTCTACTGTAAGTTTTTGTATTTTATGATCGTGAAAATTTTGTATTGGAACTCCGCTTCTGTATCAAAATGTTACCTAATAAAATTGTCTAAAGCAATCTCAAGTCGTATGAATTCTGTCTTACCTTATAAATGAATAACTTTAAAGAAGTTAAAGTGTTACATATTGAAAACAATTCTATATGCTTCGCACATTGTAGAAACTATAAACAATTTATTAATATCATTTCAAAGCACTTAAAATCATTTACTTGTAATTTGAACAACAAATTGTTTTTGTTCAAAGTTGTGTGGGATTGAGAAATTGAGGTTATAAATGGAAGTAAACAAACAATATTCTGCAGTATCTAAAATGTTTCAGTATGTACCTAAAGTACTGTAATATCCTGTGTAGTCACTAAATTCATCCTTTCTTAAAAATGGGTTTTCATACTGGTTACTTCGACTTTATTTAATTTGACATAAAAGAATAATTGACATTGACAGATGTTTGCGGACGAAAAGTGTTTGCGGACGAAAAGTATTACAGTTAAAAAAGTGTTACTTTATGATTATTCAGGGAGTACGAAAACTCAATTTTATAATGAGGTCGACGGAAAAAGTTATTTGCATTATTTCAAGTAGTAAAATTCTAAGGTCTAATAGGTGCTCAAAAAAAATTCAAATTGAATGGTAAACTGCAGGATAAAACTGGATTATGATGTTGTAATGCAATTTTTAACCGTCATAAATTACTTGAAGAGTAACGATTTGTATATGAATTGAACCCATTTCCAATAGAATTATTGGTAGGTAGTAAAGTTTCGGGTAAATCCTCGCCGTCGCTCTGAATTCAAACTGACATACTTCGTTGTTTTGACATTTATTACAATCTAGGTGTGATAGTAGCTATTAACAATGAAATTTTTTGATAGTGAAAAGTAATAATAAGCAACAAATATTTTTTGTCAACGTTAGAAACAATAGAAAATATGACTTTGTGTAATTTGGGTATAATTAAAATTTTCATAGGGCGGGTATTTTAATCTTATCCGAAAATTATGTGAATTAATTATTTATATCTATCTAGTAGCATTTATTCCGATCGTTCATTCAATTCTAATATTCAAAACCATAATACGTAATTTATAAAAATCCATTAAAAATTAACTAGTGTAATATGTTTTGTGACTAGTGACTATACAGCCGGTTAATTTAGGTTAAAATTAAATTTAAGTTGAAAAAGTTCAAATGGTTACGACTTATAAATCCCAAATGGTCAACTTAAAATAAAACTTCTGAATAACAGTGTACCGACGAATGTATTTATGTTACTTAATTAACACTATCTTGATTGACCACAACGCAGAGAAGATGTATACTGTCACAGAAATAACAAAGGTAATGTACTTAAAATTAAAAATAATTTGTAGATATCTGTTGTGAGTCAGATGCCGGCTATGAATTTATCAAACTAGCATATCCAATTTTTGCCAACCGAATTAACCAGTAGTCAGTGATAATTACAGAATCACGAACGCCACAGTGATTCAGTTAACTACAGATTTCCACAAATTGCTTTTAATTTGATGAATACAGTGCATGCCAACTATCCGTGAGATGATGACACCGCTATCGTTTGCAATGCATTTACTACCTCATGCCGTTGATTGAAATATTCTCATGCATCAGATCTAAAAATCATCAGTAGAGGACAACAGGCGTCTCTCTTGAGACGTTGTATACAAACAACGTGTGACTCTAAGGTGGCCGCAGGATTAGGGTGCGTTTATATTGAAGCTGCGATAAAGGATAAGAACAGTGATGAGAGCGGCGACAAGAAGTGCGCAAAATACATTTTCTTGATATGCCGTTTATAGTGAAGCTTTGACAAGAGCGACGATATCTGATTTGTAGTAGATGTGAAGTCGTTGAGAGGTTGAACAAACCAATCAATTGAATTTTTTTTTTGAAATGAGTGATTCTAAAAAAAAATACTTTTAACTTCAAGAGCAGATAAAAATACAAATTCTCTCCTAACTCTAATTAAAAATTTATTATAACATTGATGTTGGCGGTTACGGAAAACAAAGTGATGGTGGTACCTTGTGTGACATATATTTTTTGGCCCCAAAGGGAGACCTAACAAATATTTTACTAATTAAATAGTAGATATCTATGTCTACCACATTTGATATAAAAGCAAAGAAAATATACTAAACAATTAGCGCCGCTCCCATCGTAGCTCGCCTGCCAAGCGTGTGTCAACACGTCGCTCCAATATAAACACCTCCATATAAAATAATTAAATTTTTTTTGCTTTGCTAGTATTGCCGATGTTATTGTTTATCGCAGCTCCAACATACAAGCACCCTTAGATCGTGAATAATACGAGCTACGCTACACTTGTAAGCGGTAATAAGGTGAAACACATCTATATAAGTTCCGTTCGTGATTCTACAATTATCACTGGGTTCTGAGTTATTTAGTTGGCGAAAATTCGATTATGATGGTTTAGAAATGCGATAGTTTTTTTTGCAATGTTGATAAATTCATAGCCGGTATGTGACTAACTACAGATTTCTAGAAATTATTTTTAATTTGATGAATACCGTACACTCATGAAATTTAAAACTTAGACACCACAATTTCTGTAAACAAAAGTTTGCACATTGTGAAGCGGGCTTAAGGGTATCATTTACAATTCTAAGAGCAGGTAGTCTCAGCAGGGGTTATCTTATAGAAGGACTGTAGAATGAATCATTACACTAAGCACGTTTTAGAAAATAGGTAATTTACGTTGCTTACTTAATTTTTTTCTTTAAAGAGTATATTTGATGGTGTCGGTAATTAAACACCATAGCTCGATTAATTATCGAATCAAAATTTTGTTTAGGAAATGTTTACAAAATAAAATTAGAAATCTATATATTAATTACTAAAGATTTTTTGGGACTGTAAACGCTAAGGCTTTTTTGTTTCTGGGTTAATCCAGACAAATGTGGTATCATTCAACTCGCAATTAAATGGGGAAGTGTCTAAAGGGTAGTACATTTCAAAATTTATAATTGTCTATTTTTAAACTCAGGTCAAAGTTGAAAATTGGCTATATTGTACCATTTGATAGACAAAACTCAAAAACTACGCATCCAAAATGCTTCATATTTGAAATATAATTACGTTATAACTTAAGAAAAGTATTAACGTGTATTTAAAAAAAAATATCTAATGGGAGGTCAAATAAGGTCAAAGGTTACTACGCATCCAAAATGCTTCATATTTGAAATATAATTACGTTATAACTTAAGAAAAGTATTAAGGTGTATTTAAAAAAAAATTTCTAATGGGAGGTCAAATAAGGTCAAAGGTTACTGTTCGGACATAACGTATGTATGGCACAGGTATTATGTATAATTCGTATATGCTGAAAAAAAGTAATGGAAGCAAGTTTTACAAATAGAAATATTGTTTACTTAATTTTTTCTTTAAAGAATATATTTGAAGGTATCGCTAATTAAACAACATAGCTCGATTAATTACGAATCAAAATTTTGTTTGGAAATGTTTACAAAATAAAATTAGAAATAATTTTGATTTAAAAACGTCTACAAGCAATAACTTTTAAATTAAATCAAAAACTAAACATGGTTATTTGGGTTGACTGATTATTACTTATTTTTAAATAAATCTAACCTACTAATTATTGTAAGTTATTAAAAAAAATCATTAAACTCTCTATTCATAATATTTAGTCCTTACAAAATGTATATTTTATGACGTTTCATTTTTTCTGTAGTTAATATAAAAAGTGAAAATAAAAACTAAGGCAATTCTTATTGTCAACGTATATATTTAGTTTTTGACAAGAATTTATTACATAATTATAATTAAGATACCAAGTTATAGTTTAAAATTAAATGAAAACTTTTTTTTAAATAAAGGTATTACTATATAAATAAATATAAGAAATCAATAATGGGTGTGACCTCCATTATTATTGATACATTCTTGGAGGCGTCTGCTCATTGACGCTATCAAGGTATCAATATAATTAATATTAATCGTTTCCCATGCGGTATCAATGGCTGCAATTAGTGCATTACGGTTTACTGGTATAAAATTTGGCCCTTGTTGTCTTCGGATAACAGCAAGTATTCGAGCCCAAACATTTTCGATAATGTTAAAATCTGGGCTTTTGCTGGCCAGGGTAACAGCTCCAAGTTATTTTCTCGTATCCAATTGCGCACAACCCGCGAAGTATGAATAGGGGCGTTGTCCTTTAACAACAAAAATACATTATGAAAATGTTAATTCAGATCCTGAACTATTTTTGGAGAAAGTATAGTGAAATAAGAATACTTACTTGTTGGAAAATATAATCTTCGTCTGGATAAAACACTTCGACTGAAGGTTTCATAATAGTTTCCAAAATATCTAAATACGCAGCAGAATCAAGACGTCCATCGATAGCCCAACAAACTCCTGGACCCCGCGCGCTAACCCAACCCCACACATTCACAGAAAAATAACCACTTCGTTTTTAGGACATATGTGATTATTTTCGTAACGAGTTTCTTCCATTCTAAAAACTTTTAGTGTACATGCCAACTATACATGAGGTATGACACTGCTATCGCTTGTAATGTACATACTTAGTACCTCATGCATCAGATCTAACACTATCAGTAGGTGAACGTTGTTCGTACAAAATACTTACTTAGCTTACAAAGCAACATTTTTGTAGAATTTGCTGTAGGGATGATGGGTCCTTTTCGCAAATAATCCATTGAATTTGTTCGTTAACGATTTGGGTCGTAGACTAGCAGTAGTAATAGGTAAACTTTGCTTAAGAATGTGTGTTATACAAAGAATCACCATTGCGATGCAGAGAGGAAACGCGGCTTCAATAATAGAAACTTTACAACGATGTTTCTTGCATGTGGGATTGGGAAACTATAGAATTGCTTATATTTTGTTTTTATCAACTGTAACTTTATTTTCGTTAATTAATGATTTAACACCATATTTCAGCATCACCATCTCTCTCTAAAATATTATCGATCTAAACACTACATTATCAAAATTAAAAATTTTCTTGAACCTTTCATTAAACACTTCTGGTATTGACTTTAAACCATAGAAAGCCTCAAGAATTTGCATTTTGTACAATAAGTATTTTCCTACCGTGCATATAAGTTGCTACTTCCTTATGATAGTATATAAAATCCACTGAGATCATCTAATGTACTGAACATTTTTGTACCGTTTAATATACCTAGTCATAATTTCGTTTAAAGTAGTTAAATCGTTAAGGATTTAAATAGTCTGACAATAAACCCCAAGCAAACTTGGCCGGTCAAAATATGGAACAAGCTTACTAGTGACATCTACCTTAACTCAGGATAAAACCTCTCTAACAATCACAGAGTGTAGTGATAAATGTAGTAATTATGTACAGCTAGTAAATAAAACTCAAGCATGGAGATAAAATTAATTTAATTAAAATTAAATCATAAATTTCACTTTCAAATAAACGGACAATTTAGACAAACTTTGTATAAATATTTAAAACCAATTGGTTCCCCCTTTCTAGTGAACTTGGGAAAGCAAGATCAAATTTCAGGTTTTGCCCAAAACCATGCACCAATAGTTATTTACTAATCAAGTTACGCATTCAACACCGCAATAAACAGCCAGAATCAAATTACACTCTTTAACGGTATTAAATGATTATTTATTTAACACGTATTTATTATAAGTGTTTTTGGAACGACTAACCAACCACAATGACATCGTCTAAATAGACAAAGCGCGTTTTTCACGACAGTCCACGTAAGAAGGTTTCTATTAACCGTTCAAAAGTCGCAGGGGTGTTGCACAACCCGAAGAGCATGACAATAAATTGCCACAAACCGTTTCCAATAGTAAAATCAGTTTTCTCACAATCGTTAGATTCTAAATTCACTTGCCATAAGCCTTTCTTTAGGTCCAACGTTAAAAACCACTTTGAATCTGACATATTATTTAGTTCTAGTGGGATAACTCGCTCCGCTTTTTCATGTTTTACCTAGGGAAGTTTTCTAGGATTCTGTCATATCAGCTGGGCCTCTCCAGTATTTATTTTGTCCTTCACAATGCTCGTTCTGCCTTTGGAATTAGTGTCCAGGGCAAACACATCGTGGTATTCACTAATCAAGTTTTTCTCTTCCTCCAGTTTGTCTTGGTCGAGGTCTTGACACAAGGATGACAATATGTCCAATAGTGGTTGTGGGCATTTCTTCTTTTGTGTACACTCCATGGTGTTTTCGCATCTTGGTATTTGAGTTACTAGCGTACAGATTCCTGTTTTGGTATCTTTCTTACACGTTACAGGTTTCGTGTTGACGTTTAAGATAACTCGTAACCTTCTTAACCCTTACTAGTGACTTGCCAATCAGTAACCCTATATCTAGGAAGTCAGTCTGAATTGATTCTATACAGCGAATGCTGCCAGCCCGGAGATGTTCATCCAGACACCCCATCACGACAGTCTCAATTCTTCCAGGCAACCTAATATTTTCTTTCAAACGCGTACTTCTGCCTGCTCTAACGAACTGTTTCCCAATCTAATGGTTATTTCCATCTGACCATGGATAGGAATTTGTTCGGCGGTCGCCGTTTTATGAAACACTGCGGTTGGGGATGTTCTCCCATGACCTTATACTACATCCGACTGAACAATGGTCTCCCTCAATGTAGATGCTGTGTGTGTCTTTCGTCAGCGATGTGATGCTAGTGGTAATTCCTGGGGCATTGTTCTTAGAGGTTGACTTTCGCCCCTCTTTGCTGACTTGTTTTTACTTTTCCGGTTACTATTTCTGGCTTTCCTATGTGTTTTATATAGCGACGTTGAGTTTGGTCAACCTTACCACAATTCTTAGTTCTCAAGAAGTATTCGTCGAACAATTTCTTCTATAGTTTCCTTAGTCGGTTCAGGCTATTCGGTACCAACATATCGAAGTTTATGGCAAACATCTGATAGTTAGTTGCTTGAGTAAACTACCCGTCGCCAATTCAACTAGTCTAGTAATATCGGCTTCAAATTCTTCCAGGCTTTCAGAGTTCAGATTTTTGAAGACGAACCACAATTAAGGACGTAGTTTTCTCTTTTCTGGTTCATCGATTAACTAAGGCTGCAGCCTCAAATTATTTGTGAAATGTTGACCAGGGTACTTTACCATCAAACGTGGGTGGTACATTCTTCATTCTGTCGCGTACGTCTTCGTGGTTAGGTGCTATTTGTGAAGTTTCCGGTTCTACAAAGCATACAATATCTTCGTTTTGGCAACATGTTTGTTTTATTTTGTCTTATATATCTTCTACTGTCTCTTCCATTGATTCCATTTTTTGTTCAATTCTAAGACTTTTATTTTTCAGTGAAAATTTTTCAGTGGGTCTTGATTCAAAGATTTCACCATCTTGAGGAAAATACTGCTTGGCGTGTCGCCTAGAATAGTGGGGTTGGTTAGGTTAGGTTAGGTTAGGTTACCATGTGGACTCGATTGAGTTGGTGTGGACTCCGGTTTCGGGGTCCTTAAAATGGAGGGAGTGGTTGACCTGCAGGTTGGTGTAGCTGGGGTGGTCGGTGAGCCCGGAATACCCTTTCCAGCAATCGGAATAAATGGTGGTTCCCGGTGCTATGTATTTTTCAATACATGCCAACAGGGTGTCCGCAGTACGGTCGTTCACGACTTCCATGAACACCCTGCCTAACCCCCTTTCAATTCCCCAAACACCCAAGCTCCGTCGACATTTCACACTTTTCTTTTTGGTTGTCGGGGGTGAACGGTGTTGGTTGGTAGGTTACAGTTATTACAATTTTCTTCTTAAAAAATTACATGTTTGCATGTGGTTTGAGGTAAACGGTGTTGGTTGGGAGGTGCGATCGGGGTGAACGGTGTTGGTTGGTAGGTTATAGTTATTACAATTTTCTTCTTAAAAAACTTGTCGAATGTGATCCATTTCACAAGAAACACAACAAACCCACCTGCTCTTACTTTCTCTTTTTACTCTACTTCAACTTCCGCGCTCCCTCTTGTGTCACACCTCTGACGTATTTGGTTGGGTTAGAGTTAGGTTAGGTGGGCCAAAAGTTTTTGAAAACTTTTTAAAAGTTTTTTCTCACTGAAAAGTAAAAGTCTTAGAATTGTCTGAAACGTGCAAAAATGCAAAAAAAACCGACCCAAAAATTTTCAAAATTGTTTCGAAAATTATTTTTAAAAAATTCAGTTTTTGAGAGCGACAAAATTTTATTGCATATTTATGATCAATGGCATGTAGGCTACTTTTGGTAAAAAGTTCAAAAAATCCGAGCACTTTACCTAAAGTACAATTTTTCCAATGTATATAACTATTTACTTGCAACACACTATTTGTCTACTTAAAAATAACGTTTATTTTCGGTAGTTCAGTTTTTATACTGTATTTAACACTCGCGCTTTGCATCGCAATTATAAAAAAAATAACGTTATAATTCAAATAATATAACAGAAACTAGCAAAGCTAGCATGCTACGCATGAACAATAATTGGCCTCAGCACTTACATTAACATTCATCAGTTGACTAATCAATATGAATACAGAGCACATGGAATTCGTAAAATGAATCGAGAGTAGGTGTGTGCTCGCACAAGTCATAACGTATTAACATAGACAAACAACGTTGCATATTAATAAGAGATCGTCAATTCATAGCACTCTAAACTTTTTATCATGGTAATTATATCCTCAGATCTAAATCCTCACATCGTTCGCTCGGGCTTTAAATGCGCTCATGAAAGAAAAACTTTTTCCCGAACTTGGTTCTGTACTATAGTTTCTCTACTCTTTCTGTATACTTTTAAATTGTACTATTAAAGTTTCCGTTACCGAACTTATTACATGTATCGCTAGAAATATAAGAACTTTAAAAATTTTGATTACAAAAATCATTTTATAAATGTTTATAATATACATAAGGAATAACGTATTATACAATATGATAATAAATATAAGATACCGAAATTGAATGGAAAATAGCAACTGCCATCGCTTGGAATTATGCTTGCAACAAGATGATGGTCATGTAGAGCATATCATACATTAATAATTATTACTTTTGTTTATATATAGTTTGATATTTTATAAATAAATTAATTTTTTAGTTTCGGTATCCTTTATTTATTGTCATACTGCATTTACGGTTAATGAAGAGAAATATTCTTCAGTTCTATTCTTTTAACTTTATTCCATTTCGATATTCTGGTTGTTGTTAATTTAGGGCTGAAAAATGTTAGTTGCAAGTATTTTAGCAATACAATCAATGATTTAATTAAAATTTAAAAACTTCAAGATGACATAAGGTTATAACTCGATAGTATTATTATTTATTGTTAGTTTCTAGTTTAGTATTGTTTAGTAGCGGATTTTAAAATCACAAACAAACAACGTAATAAAACATGTTTTAGGTGGTTGCTGCGCATATATACACATTTTAGCAATGATCATAAGACACTTATCGAATTGTCAAAAAATATTTATTATATAACAAATGGATCGATACGAACAACTTGCCGTGGTTGGAGAAGGTTCTTATGGATTGGTAATGAAATGTAAACATAAAGACACCGAGCAGATTGTCGCGATCAAAAAGTTTTTGGAAACTGAAGAAGATGCAACTGTACGGAAAATGGCACTACGCGAGATAAGAATGTTAAAGGTAAGCCTTAAAAATTATAAAAAAATTATGATACAGATACTTTTTTAGAGGCTGAAACACGAAAATTTGGTGACAATGGTAGAAGTATTTCGATATAGGAAGAGATTTTATCTTGTTTTTGAATATTTGGAAGGTACTGTGTTGGATGAGTTAGAAAAAGTATCGGGTGGTCTAAACGAAGATATTTGCAGAGAAAGGATTTATCAAGTAACCAGAGCTGTGAATTTTTGTCACATTAATAATGTAAGTACCTTTATTACCTACTTAATTTTAAATCTAATTTAATGGTTGTGACAAAATAACCTATTGACTCGTTGTTACGTCACTGAATAATAGTTACTTTCCCGCTGCCGGTTTTGTAAGTGCCTTTACATTCGTAGGCATTTATACTCACCTATAGGTACTGCTGTGCTAATCAAAAACGACGTAACTACATTTTTTTGTTAAACGAATTGGAACTGTCTGTTGATTCCTAGTTCGTTTTAGTGTCTTAAAAGGTTATCGTTAGAAACAACATGAGTTAATTAAGATTTGTATTGATGTTTTTCATTAGTCATTTTATAGTGGCCTAAAATATTTGTCTTTGAATGTTTACACTTGAAATGGCTTTTTTAGTATATTATTGTCCTTGGCGGAACTTAATATTAGGTAAGTTCCTTGGAAAATGAATTTAACAACAAAGATAAAACCTCAAAAATTTATTTGAACAAGGAACAGGAATAAATCTTTTTTTAAATCTTAAAAACAACAATGCCTAAAATATCTCCACCAGAATTTACTAACAACGTAGCCGACGATCGTCTAAAGCAGTGTCCCGTATATCAATTTGCATCCAGTAAATTAAAAATTTTTGAAATTGCCGATATGGCATTTTGCCTGTGTTTGTCGATAGGTTGATTAACATATTTTTTATTTTGATAACGAAGACTAACAGCCACTCCCAACTTCTTATGAATTTCCTAACACTTCTTGACAATCTCTAAATAATTAATTTCTTCTTTGGGACTTTCAACCTAAAGCTTCTTGGCATATCATTTTCAATTGGGGAATCCACGGTCAACTATGTCACATAGTTGCATTGTGCAGATTTCATCGGTTCTGCAACATTCTACAATCGCAACGGTTTGAGACAAACCAAGGCAAAAATATAGAATTTGTCTTGGAACAAAAACTGCAAATTACGTTTCATCTTGTGCGTGTACCAGGAACTTCAAGATATTTTCTCTTTTTTTATTTTTTAGAAAGCCCATCATTTGTGGAAATCTGTGATTTTAGGAGTTGAGTTTTTTCTAGCATGTAAGCAGGAATTATTTTTTCGGTAGGTAACCGATGTTTTTTTCTTCTCAAACCACTTTCTGGATACTCCATACGTAACATCGTATCTGTCTGTCGATTTTTGCGGCGATGAACTTGTAGAAGCAATCTTTGAGGCTTCTTCTAACTCATCAAAATCTATAGTCGGGGCTGATGCAACAAGGTTGTGAATATTGTTCTTCCTCATTTGTCAGCACATTGCTGTTTCATGTTGATGAAATGCTGTTGTTGTTTGTATTGTTTACTATTCGCGTTCTTTGGAAATTATGTTTCCTTATGCAAATGTGAAGGGGTTGATGTTCGAAATCTCATAGTACATTACGGCAAGGTTGCAATTAATGATTTCTGTATGCAGTGAGGTTTTTTTTACCACTGAATATAGGAATACCTGTAACTATTTTTCTTTTGATGGACATGGACTTTTTAAAATTGATGCCGGATTTATGTCAACAATTAAATGCATTAAACTTTTTAATTAAATCTGTTTCATTGTAACGTTTGCTATAAACAAATAATTACTATCTGGTTTTTCTTCCTTCGTGTACATGCTATAAATTTGTCGCCTAAATCAAAATTTGTGGAAATATGTATTGATTTATTTACATTTATTGACATACACGGCGTGCACATTAAAATGCATGATCTATGTTCAATTTCAAAAGTCCATGTTCAATTGAAAAAAAATCACAGCATAGTTCATTCGTTTTATCAGAAATACATCATCTTCTCCGGAATGTATAAGGTCCAGATGATTCTATATTTGTATATGAACTTCCCGAAGTTGCCGATAGGTGGCATTACGTGTTACATTATTATAATATTTTAGTTTCCTGTTATTTTCACGCGTAACCTAAGACTCAATTTAAAATTAAATATAATTCAAACAAACTCAATATTACAGGGTGTCCTTAAAATGTGTGGACATCACTTAACCACAGATTCCTGGGCTCAAAATAAGATGATTTAACCCAACTTACCTATATTCAAAAGTGCTTCGTTTAGCCAGTATTCTGATTCAATGTTCAAAAGAATTTTTTTAAAATAAAATCTGAGGGACCGCGCACGGCATTTCTTAAAAGAGATATTATCTAGCAGTCTGATATTCAAAAAAATAAATGATAATAGCTGTTGGTTATCAATTGTGAAGCGACTCAAATTGCTGTTGGTGTTAGCTAGTGATCTTTAGCAGTGAATATTCCTCGTTATTTACGTAGTGTTGGCTGAAAACTACACTTATGCTAAGCAAACGGTTATGTTGATGGTTTTAGGATATTGCGAAGGAGATTGTCGAAGAAGTGTTAGAGTGTACAACGAAAAATTTTCAAATCGTCGCGTGCCCAATCGTCAAACTTTTGCAAACATTGAAAGACGCCTTCGCGAAACAGGAAACCTTGCATCGATCACAGCTGATCGTGGACGTGCTCGTACAATTCGCACACCCAGGTTAGAAGAACAAATTATAGAAATAGTAGAAGAAAATCCAGAAGTAAGTGTTTGATGCTTAGCATTGCAAGCAGACGTTTCAAAGAATGTTGCTCATAGAGTTCTTAAAGAACAATTGCTATATCCTTATCATGTACAAAACGTCCAGGAGCTTTTGCCAACTGATACCATTGCGCGTCTTGAGTTTTGTAGGTTCATTTAAGAAATAAGAGCTGAAGATGTCAATTTTAATAGCAAAATTCTCTTTACTGATGAGGCATGTTTCACGGGGAGGGGTATGACAAATTTGCAGAACGAACATGTGTATGCAGATTAAAATTCACATGTCATCAAGCAACTCCACTTTCAATTAATGTATGGGTAGGGATAATCGGCAGTTTCATCATAAGCCCTGTCATTTTATCAAATCGTTTAAATGGAGAGAATTATTTACACTTTCTTGTAAATTACCTTACCCGATTTATTAGAACACTTGCCGTTAAATCTTAGACGCGAAATGTGGTTTCTACATGATGGAGCACCATCACATTTTACATTATACGTTCGGAATCATCTTCATGTACAGTTTCCTAACAAATTGATAGGCAGAGGAGCTGATGCTCCTGCAAAAGGGCACCTCGTTCACCAGATTTAAATATTTGCGATTTTTTGTGTGGGGAGCTCTAAAGAGTAAAGTGTATTCTCGTTCTATGAACACACAGGACGCTAGAGTACAGAACACTATCCAGAAATGTTACAACGAGTACAGTTCAATTTTTTGCGGCGAATCAACCTTTGCATCTAAGAAGGTAGTGGTCACATTGAGCATTTACTGTAGATCTAGTAAAGTACATACCTACTTGTCACTAATAAATATCATAACAGAATGCCTTATCGTCATTTATTTTTTAGAATACCAGACTGCTGTTTTAAGAAATGCAGTGCGCGGTCCCTCAGATTTTATTTTTTTGTGTCTAAACCTTAAAAGATCTCATCTCATACAAGTAACAAAAAAGTTTACTATTGAATGTCTCTTTCTGAAACTATTTTTTGAAAACTTATTGGTCTTAACATTAAAAAGTTTTTGAGTGATTTTTACCGGGTTACCCGTGTTTCGGACACTAATGGTCCACTGATAATAACTAATATCACCTTAAAAGATGACCTACATCTGTAAGGAGTGCAATACCAAATATCATCAAAATCGACAAAATCGTTCTTTTGTTATAAGCAAAATAAAAAAAATTCTTTTGAACTTTGAATCAGAATACTGGCTAAACGAAGCACTTTTGAATATAGGTAAGTTGTGTTAAATTATCTTATTTTGAGCCCAGGAATCTGTGGTTAAGTGATGTCCACAAATTTTAGGGACACTCTGTATATCCTTGTAATATTTATACAAATGAAACATTAAAAACTTTAAAAATCTATTTTTAAATTATTGCGTCGTGTGGTTAGATAAATAATCGATTTTGAATCGATATCCATCACAACACTATAATCGCGATATTCAATCAATGACGAAACCGGAAAGCCAAAGCATAACGCCATCTACCGGTGACTGAAGGAAACACGTATAGAAAATCTACTGCTTGTATTTATGGAACGTCACGGGGAAAATAATGTATTTCTGGTTTTATTTATTCCGACTGATCGATGAATCAATCGCACACTTGTGTATAGCTATCCTTTTTATATATTGAATACATCGTATACATTATTAGCTAACGTATTATTTCAAGGTGAGTGTCGTTTTATATGTCTTTTATTAAACTAAGAAAAATGCCAACCGTTAACTGTAACCACATGTGTGTGTTAAAGTGCAAAGCGCTATCTAAGCGATAGCTTTAATGCTTAAAACACACGTGTGTCGATAAAGCCAAGATTAACTTATACAGATGCACACACGCAACGAACAAGTTTCTGTACAGGTTAATCTTGGCTTTATCGACACACGTGTGTTTTAAGCATTAAAGCTATTGCTTTGCACTTTAACACACACATGTCGTTACAGTTAACTGTTGGAATTTTTCTTAGTTTATACTATTCACACGTGTTCCTGTTATACACAAGACATTTTACTTATGTCTTTTATTAACTCAAGTAACTAACAAGGATAACATCAACAACAATATGATGTACCCTCCAGTAGGGAATATAGTTGACAATTTGTACAATAGTGAACTTACACTCGAGTTCTCTCACTCTTGAAGAGTCCTAAAAGGACAAAACAGCTGTCGAGTGATTCTTAGTGTTTGTTTGCTATTGTTCAACCTCTTGCGAACTTACAGCAGGCGATTCAAGATTTTCATTTTTACTAACACTTATGTTGGCTATAATTATCAAAGGATTGACTTATGTAACTGCTTTTACATATCTGTCGATAAAGTTGCTGATGCGAACCATTTGCGTACGTGATCGCTAACACGAGTCGGCACTAGATGTCGCAAAACTTATAGTATCAACAACAACCTCGTACAAACAGTTTTGAAAGCAACTTAACATAAATGCGAAATGACGGAATGTCAATATTGTTTGTAAATACAACACCAAATACACTCCAAAATAAACGTACGTAACCTAAATCAACGAACAAGTAAATAACGAAAATGGTATCAGTTGCTCATATTTATGCTTTAAATTACATACGACCGTCAATTAGTGATTTAATGCATACATGACATCATCGAGGCAAGTCAAACGAATAGACTGTAGTAACATCTTTGCTATGTAAAGTAAAGATTGCCACTCCATAAAATAGTCATACGGAATATGTTTTAAATGCTATTAAGGTAACCTCAAATTTGTCAACTGAGTGACATACACTGTCAAATAAGCAAAATGAATAGAACGGTACAGAAAAAAATTACATGTAAATACATTGTTAACCCTTAAATGCATGATTTTTTATTTCGATCTAATTTTTATCAAAAATGGTACTACTTGACTAGTAGAATATGAGAAAATTAATGAAAAAATTCAAAATTAAACAAAAACTATATCTATTGTAAAATAACTATATGTTGCCAAATGGCTACAAGATGCATTTATTATGTTATTCTGCGTATATAATTATTTCACATGATAATTCTTGAAACAGTTATTATTTGAATTTAAACAGAGTCCAACTCCACATTTTTCACATTTGGTTCTGGTGAATCCTTTGCAATCAGGGTATTTGCATCTCATTTTAGTAGGTACAGGAATAGGCCAATGTCCTAGATGATCTTGGCGAATATCTTGTGGTGGCGCATGTTGAGCTGGTCCTTTCTTCTTCTTTGCTTGAATTTCTCGCTCGACATTTGAAGTAGAAGGTCTCCCTCGTTTTGGTATTCCTATCGATGTGGTATTTATTTTTATCAAACAATGAGCCACTTCCGCTCTGAATCTAGCCTGGTCCAAAATCTTCTTCACATTAGTTCCATTTTTTCATGAACTCGTTTATAAATCAACCAAGCGTTCACCACTGCTAGATCTATCAAGTGGTAAAAAAGTCTTACATACCACTTCCTACTTTTCATCTTGATTTTGTAGCGACCCATCAAACTGTCTAACAGATCTACGCCTCCCATGTGTCGGTTATATTGCTGAACTACATGTGGACAATTGACGTCAATGGTTTCTTTTTGTTTTCGATCGAATCTTTTCACCAATGCTTGGGGATGGGTTCCCGCAAATGATGAAAGAAGAGTCACATATTTGTTATCTTTCCATACAAGTGAAGATATATCAATCCCGTCGACTGTTGCTACAAACTCTTTACTTATGCCACGTTGTTCATTCTTCAAAAGTGCTTCTGTAGGAAGCTTACAATTCGGCAACCTATTCCTTCGGATTGTACCCAAAGTGTGTATCCCTTGTTTAGCTAGATGAACCATCAGTGGCACTGAAGTGTAATAGTTATCGTGATAAACTCTATAGTTTTGATTTCTTGGTATAATACGTGACAATCTAAGAACAATGTTTGAAGTAGCACCAAGATCTGGCTCTTCTGCAGGACGGGTTTGATCATTCTCCTGTCCACTATAGATTTCAAAGTTATATGCAAAACCGGAAATACCCGAAAGAACAAACAATTTAAACCCCCATTTATGTGGTTTCATCGGCATATACTGTTTCATGTAATGCCTGATTTTAGCACATTTGCTCATCAATAGATAAATGTTGCTCCAACGACACCAAATTGAATTTCTTCTTGAGATGATCCACAAATGGTCTAAGTTTGAATATTCTATCATGTCCAGCTTCGTTTCGTGGTATAAACTTAGTATTATCATTCAAGTGAAGAAATTGTAGCAGTTTTTCAAATCTATTTAATGGCATAGCATTTTTTATTAGCGGGAATTCAAGTTCGTCAGTCCAATACGATCTAGTATTTGGCATATGTACCAGTGACATGTATAGATGAATTCCAATATATTGTCTCATATCTGTTATACTGAAATTCAGCGGCTTATCTGGTTGACTTTGTATACAATAAAGATTCGTTTGAACGACCATCGTATTTATCAATGAATCGGAAAAAAGTATTTGAAATACTGGTATGGAGTATCTAAAGATAGGAGTTCTTCATTTATTTCTGAATTACCCAGGAAAGGCATCTGGCCTTCATTCAATTGCAGATGTTTTTCCAAACTATGTTTTGAATTTTTGCTTGTTTTTGGATCCTTCATTTTTGTGCTGTATATTTTCTATATTAGGTTCAGATAATTTGCACACGGTTTCGGAATGTATTTCTTCATTTGATGCCTCCAAGGCTGCATCATTATTCATCACTTCTGTATCTTCGTCAGGTTGGTATGTAGGGTCTTCCAAACTGTCATCGTCAAATAAATCGTCAACTTCATCTTTGCTCTCCAGACCAGTAAAATTTTCCCAGAAAGTTTCTAACTCTTTTCGGTCATGGGTCTTCTATCATCTTTATCCATTCTTGAAATTGAAGAAAAACTATATTTGATATCGATAGTAAAAATATTGAAAGATATTGTAAAATTATGTATAAGAATAAGAACACTATCCTGAATGCACACTGTAGCCAAATGACTACAAGGAAAACTTGACGAAATTTTGTGTTACTCATAACATTACCTGTAATATTATAACGGATAATCGTAATCCTTACCTGGATTTGTGTGGGTAGTAATTTTACTTTCAAAATATCCAACAAATAAAGGATGTATATGGGATGGAACACTCACGATCCACACTGCACGAAAATGTTGAAAAAGTAAGGTTCAAAATCACAGATGTTTACATTTCGCACAGCGGTTAGAAATACAAGCAGTTGGTATGTTGCCGCATGGCTACATTAAGTTAATTCTTTATATTTCTATCACGTATAAATTTGAGGTGGAAATATTAGTGTGTTGCCAAATGGTAACGCGATGCATTTAAGGGTTAAGGTACCTAGATGAAAATCAAATGAAAGATGGTCGGCCAATCTTCAAAAAAATTTTTTTTTGCTTCGTTATAAAGTACCAACTAAAATTAACGATAAACGACGAATAACACACAATTACAACCAGAAATAATAATTACAACAGAACGATAAAATAATTGACAGATGAGAACATTAGCATAAATTAATTCATCAATATAAGCGGCAAAATTGCATTTTTAAATTTTCCAACGCACACCTGACGAGACACTCATTTATACAGTGTGCAATTAGTACCGGGATATTAAAAATTATCTTGCTCAAGGGTGCTTGTGGAATTTAAAACGTTTGTCTTAGTTAACATTTTTGAATATGTATTGTTGTGCTGGAATAAATAGGTATGAAATTTGTAGGTTATTGATGATGTCAGTGTAACAGTGACATAATTATTTCAAACGTAAACTAAGACAAACGTTTTACATTCTACAACCACCCTTGACTAATATAATTTTTGATATCCCGGTATAACCAATAATATAATTCATGTTCCAGGTAATCCATAGAGATATTAAGCCAGAAAACGTTTTGGTATCATCCCAAGGCGTTGTAAAATTGTGCGATTTTGGTTTTGCACGAATAGTTAGTCTTTCTGGAGAACAGTGCACTGAATACGTAGCAACCAGATGGTATCGAGCACCGGAACTATTGGTAAACGACCCAAGTTACGGTCCCGCTGTCGATATATGGTCAATTGGTTGTTTATATGCAGAAATGATGACGGGCGACCCATTGTTTCCTGGAGATAGTGACATCGATCAGTTATATCTTACCATCAGATTGTTAGGTAAGGAACGCCATCATCTCTTATAATTATAACTCCGCCTATTTTAGGCAAACCTTGTTTAAAACATTTACAATTGATGTCCAGAAATACTCAAATGCGAACATTACTTAAATCGGCATCGACCGACACGAACGGCTTGTATAAATTATTTCCGAATTGGCGCACTTACAGCCTTGATTTCTTATCAGGCTGCCTGAAAATGGATCCCCAAACTCGACTTACAGCCGATGAGCTTTTGAAACATAATTTTTTTACGCACGACCGCTTTGTAAAACAATATTTACCGAAACTCCGAGAAAAGATTATTAAAGAATTTAATGACAATCCTTCTACGCAAACTTAAAAACGATGTCATAACTTCTTCAGATAAAGGCGATCGATACGAAGACATAAGAGTACGGAGAGTATCACAATGCGATCCACCAAAATGGCGCTTAAACATAACTGAAGGTAGCGTTAAGAGAAAGTTTAGTTACGACACTTCATCTATCTGTGATTGTTTCCCTTCTAAAACGGATATTCATTCAACATTATCAAAACAATCTTCCTTGCAAACTATGATTAAAGAAAAAGCCAGTAAAGAAGGTCTAGGTACTCCTAAATATATAGACGCAAGGATGCACACCAAGTCTGACGTTAAACTAATAGATAAAAATTTTGAAAACTTATCTAAAGCGTTTCCAAAATCTGAGAGGGCTAGTTTATCTTCCAGAACTGTCACTACTCCATCTAAACAAAGTCCGTTGGTGTCTCCCAAATTTCAGTCGTTGCAACCGATTAATTTTGAAACGACTAAATCTCCCGTATTGCAAAGTTCGCAAAACGTTTTACATCCATCAATCAACAACATCTGCTTTATCAAAGATTTACCCAAAAAATCTCCGTTGCAAGTGGTACAAAATAGTTCGATCAAGTCGACATTTAATCAAATACCTTTAGTACACCCACCAAAAGATCAACAATATTTGAAAATGAGAGATAAGCATATTAGTTTTGAGAACGTAGCCATGAACGTAGATTGGAATCAAAACAATTCTGGACTTAATTGGTTACAAAATGTTAAAAACGAAAAAAAGTATAAACTAAAAAAAGACGATGGATTTACATTGCCCAATATTCCTTGTGGTAATTTCATAATCATTTGCACTGTTAAACTCTTACATTGTTTTTTCTAGCAACAACGCCTAATAATTTAAGAAAGAAAGGACAAATGAGTCCGGATTCTTTAATTGCGCAGGCAATAACACCTGTAAGTATCTACAAATTCGTTACTAATTGTATTTTCTTTTTGTTGGCTAGTGTAGTCTAACTAGTTCATTTCTTTACAGAAGTCACCAAAAGTATTAAAACCCACATCTCCAAATACCTTCACAAGTATTATTTTTTAAACATAGTGCAACATTTAGATGTTTATTGTTTGTATGTTTCTTAGTAGTGCTTTGATTAGATGTAATTACACGATAAAGTGATGTTTGTGTGAATTCAAAAGCGTAAATAATAATAAGCTCAATTTTAGGACAACCGACCCAAGAAAACTAAAAGAAAATACCCTATGGATAACGCAATACCTTCTTGTAGAAATTAAAAGTATTATTATTATTGTACATTTATACATAATTTTATTGAGTTTCTTATGTCAATATATTTTATTCTATCTGATTTTACCTAATCGTATTGACTTTGCTACATCAAAACGAAGAAAGTTTAACTTGCAATAAATTTTCTACTGAAACGGATTTCGGGCGAAAGATTTTGTAGGAGTTTAGTCTTCGTAGGTGGTCGTTCCGCTTACTCGGACAGTGAAGAAACGGCACTACGGACTTTACTAGAAGTACAATATTAAAAGTGACAAAGGAAACAAATAAATTAAAAAGGTAAACATCAAAATGTGGTGTCTATGCAGTTGAATTTTCAATAAAATTGTAATTTAATAAGACATATTACACATATATCAATTTAAATTAATTGTTAACTTAATATTAAACCTCGTGTAAACGCAAGCACTTTCATTTTGTTGTCGGGTACTTACAATTTCACAACTTTCTTCGTTGAATTTTCTATGAGGTCTTTACTACTAGCTTTCAGTTTTAAAATTTCACCTCATCAATGTTATTCTATGAATGTGCCTATAGGCTCACAATTCGCTTTTACAGGCCACTCTATTTGGTTTTTTATTGATCTCAAATGATATTAGAGATTGATTAATGTGCTGCTTAGTGTAGACGTATAATTTATCAACTAAAAAATCTGGAAATTATGCATTAAACGTACGGAGAATTTGCGTAGAGTAATTTCGAGAAGAGAGAATTCCTAGTTCTCGCACAATTCAAAAGGTTGTACATCCAAGACTATGACACAAATAGAACGACTTTAGATTATTGTAAACTCAAATTTTAGAAATCGTAAAAGAAGAAAGCAGTATGATCGTTTAGAAACATTTATTGGTAATATTCATTTAATTATGTTTATTTGTGACAATATATTACAACATACAATTTAAACAACGTTTCAAATAACTTAAATTGACCAACATTGTGTATTGTAGCTTAAATATTTTATACCTAGGTCGCGTAAACGGCTTTACCCAACTCAAACCGATGGACTTCTCGGCGGCACTTTGATATTTGAATTATGTTTTTAGTTATCTTGGCGCTATTTTGAAAAATAATGTACATTGAAAATAAACTTTTATAAATACTACGGTAAGTGCATTGGTGTAATGTTGGTTGCCGTATTGTACTTCTTGACACATAAATAAACATTAGTGTATGTACATACATATACTGGGTTCCCCATATTTGACTATACCATTTAAAAGTCGAATAAAAACTTTCTAATCAAAGTAAATTAACTTTTGAATCGACTAATATGTAACTTATTCTGTGAGATTTATGACTAAAGTAAATCACATTTCCCGCAACAATTCTGGAGCTGAAGGAGCAGATTCGAAATGAAATTGCAGGAATAAGTGGAGATTTGCTTCGCCGAGTGATGATACATTTTGAACTTAGAATTCAAAAATGCATTGAAGTCGAAGGAGGGCGTTTGGAAGACATGATCAAAACTTGAATAGTTATTTACTTTAGTCATAAATCCCACAGAATAAGCTACATTAGTCGATTAACAAGTTCATTAACTTTGATTAGAAAGTTTTTATTCGACTTTTAAATTGTATAGCCTAATATGGGGAACCCTATATATGAGAGTTAATGAGTTACGATAGTCTTTGTTGGATGAGTCGAATTATAAATATACTACTTAGTAATACCAAAGAGTAATACGCCTAATGTGCTTACTAAAATAAATAATTTCCTTATAAGAGTTAATAACAACTTTTATCGTGACTTTCCTGGGAAGTTAAAAGTAAAAAGCTACAAACTTCAGACATTGCTACTGCTGCCCAATAAGTCAAAATGTACTAATCCTTAATCCAAAATTTTTGACTTTTTTTACATCAACAGAAACTTCTAAATAAAACCAGTGACAGAAATTTCAGTTTTTTATCTGTGCCACTTAAAATAAAACAATAGCTATTTATTGTATATGTGTTTTAGTAGGCAGATTATCCACGCAAGAATTTTTAATCGCGAGAACGAAGTTCGAGCGTTTAATTTTCTTAAGGGGATAATATGCCACTAAAACACGAATGCAATACAAGATTTTATCCACAATCAAACCAATTTAATTGAAAATAAGTAATCTGACAGTTCTAAAATTTCAATGTAATAGCAAATATTAGAAAATTTAGTGAAACTTTGGGCGGCTTTGCATTATTAGTTGCTAGGATGTTTGTTTATTAAAATAATATTTGTGAAAATATTAGAAATCGTTTGTGTGCGTCGTTTTGAAAAATGTCAGAAAGTGATTCTTTGCCGGTAGAAATTAAAGCAGAAGCTGAAGAAGTAACCCTGCAACTGTTGCCGGCCAAATCTAAAGATGCATACATAAAAGAATTTGCTACCTTTAATGAATGGAGAGAGAAAAGAGGTGCAAACATCATAAACGAGGACGTCCTGTTGGCTTATTTTTTAAATGTAAGAAGCAAGTTTGCCTCCTCGTCGATGTGGACGAAATATTCAATGTTAAGAGCAACTTTGAATGTGCATAGAAATATTGACATATCAAAATACGGCAAATTAATTGCTTATCTCAAGAGCCAATCAAAAACTACAAGGCAAAGAAGGCAAAAAGTGCTTGAGAGAGGACACTTCGAACAATTTTTGAAAACAGCATCTAATGAAAAGTACTTGATGATGAAGGTATGTACTAATTCGCAGGTAAGATTTTTTTTGCAATATATAAATTCAAAATACACCGTGCAACCTGTGAGAATTAACACTATTTCCAGAATCCCCTCACAGATTGCTTCTTTCTTAAAACTTCTAGACGCTAAATCCTACACGGGCCATAGTATGCGCCGTTCTTCGGCGACTCTGTTGGCTAATGCTGGTGGTGACATTCTCAAGAGGCACGGAGCGTGGAGGTCATCTAGTGTTGGTGAGGATATATAGAAAAAAGCGAGTCAAATAAAATCGATATTGCTAGAAAAATTCAAGGAAAATCCAGCACAATGCAAAGGATCTCCGCGATGCAGCCTTCCTCAAACGTGGTTTGTGTAAATGTAAATCCTGATATTGCAAATAAGTTTACTTTTGATGTTAACGTGAATGTTAATATTAATGTTAATAAATAATTACTAAATTTTCTGCAAATTTTTCTTGAATTTTATATATTACAAAACACTAATGTTTTATGAAATATAAAACACTAGTGTTTTATAGGTGTTATAATACGTTTCATAACGGCATAATAATAGCTCTATAATATGGTGATTGTGGATAAAAATAATAAATTATTAACAATACATTGGTGCTTATGGGAAAAACATTTTGGAACTTGTTTTACTCGGTTCGAAGTGGTCGAGATTTCATGATTTTTAAAGACATCGTTATATCGAGAAAGTATTACATTTATCGAAAAAAGAAGTCTCTAGTAAGGTGACCAGATTTCTCAACCTCCAATGCTGTACACATGAAAAATCTGTTCTTGCAGGTATAAAAAAAAAATTTTTAAATTGTGATCATACAGTATGATTACGACTACACCGCTACTTAAGAGGGCACCTACCTTCCCTACAACATAACTGACAACGATGAATTCCCGCACACGTCACGAAAGTCAAAGGACGAAGCCACAGGTCTGCGCACTCACTCTTCACTGAACATTGATAAACGGACAACATGCGCACAACAAAAAGAAGCAAAAAACTTTTCTCCAACAAAAAGATGGTTAAAGAACGGACACGATTATAATGAAGAAGAAAATAAAATATATTTATTTATTTATTAGTATGGTACATTTTAAATATTGTATTGTGATGTATGTATGGTGCCCCAGAAGATCAGTATAAACCTCTGTACAGTGTGGTGACGAACGGTGTGCAATTGTGTATTGGTTCGTTTTGGTAAAGCATTTGCTTCAAGGTTTAGAAAAACCACTAAAACCTAAACATGCCGACCCTTACCCACCTTAGTATTCATATGTAATAATATTAATTAAGTGTGTAAACATTATAGAAGGTAAATAAGAACATAAAATATAACAGCACAGTCATTGCACGACGACATATAAAGAACCGATCCAAGCGCCAGTCACGACAATGACGAAAAAAAAATAGTAGGTTAAAGAAATAGCAAAAAATAATGGAAAAACAGATAATCAGGACAAGAATACAAAATATTGCTGAATTCAGATGTCCTTCAGATTCGTAAGCCATAATACAGCTTCATCCGTTAAATTATGAATGTTTACAAACGCTCCTTTAAAGTTTGTTAATTGACAATCTTCTACAATATGTATAACAGACTCTGATTTGTTTCACAGTCACAATTTGGATTAGAAATCGCACCCCATTTAAACAACATAGAGTTGCATTTTGAATGACCTGTTCTTATGCGATTTACTTTTGACCAAATTTTTCTGTTTTGATCAAAGCCCGGCACTTCTGTTGTTGGATCATCAATGAGATGTTTATTGAAAACATCAATTCCAGACCATAATGTTTTCCCTTCAACTTCAGAAAAAGCCGTACTTTAGTAGTCTTACAACCATATAGGACTTCGAGATTTAAGTCTTTTGGCAGGAGGGTTCTCAATGTCATTCCAAATTGGTAAATTTTTGTTGAGTTGATATTTATCCCATTCTCGTTTTAACGCAGCTTTTCGTCGAATGATGATGGAGTAATATTACAAAGAACAGAAAGCCAATCGAGAGGAGTAGATTTACTGGTTCCATTAATTATACGCATAGTGCAATTCAATTGGGCATCAATTTTTTTGTGTATGATAACTATTCAACCAGAGACGAGCACAATATTTTGCTGTAGAATAAACTAACGCCAATGCAGCTGTACGAAGTGTCTTTGCATCTGCTCCCCAAGTTGTTTCAGCTAATTTTTGAATGACATTATTTTTTGTTTGACTTTTTCTAAATGATTTTTGTAAATTAAAAACGTACCTAAAGTTACTCCCAGATAAACTGGGTTAAAATTATGGTTTAACTTTTGTATTATTAAAGATAACATTAAGTTTTCTACTTTTTTCTCTATTACTTAAATGAAAACAAGAAACCTTAAGATTGGGGCATAATCGCCATTTTGTGAAATAATTTTTCATAATAGCCAAATCATCATCCGCGTAGACGAATCTTCAACAATGTAAAGAAGGAAGATCAGAAATATATACACTAAAAAAAATAAGTTGATAATTCAGCAGGTAGTTGTTTAGAGAAATTAGAAAAAGTACGAAAACAATTAATATATGGGTGTTAACTGTACCCCATTTACGATCTTCGCCGGAAACTCATATAAGAAACATTTCGGAGAGCGTATGGCATTTAAGTAATAGAATAAGAAATAACGCAGTGAGAGAGTTAACGTAAAAAAGAAATAAAGGTATGCGTCACTCTACTTTGATTAACATACAAGATAAACGACGAAAATGAATTATTAATCCAATGTCGTAATTTATTAAGTATATACCTTAAATATGTTTCAATGATAATCTGTGTAAAACAATCAATGACTAGTACGTAAGTTAATTTGACTTATTTGTAAAGCGCGGTATTCAAGGAGAACATGAATATGCGTTGCATTAATGCGCAATCAGAGGTCGTCGGTGAAGATCGGACAAGAAAAGAACAAAATTTCTGCGCTTTCCAATCGATTATATACGGATTTTTCTAGATCTACACGTAAAGAAAACTATAACAGCGTCAATGACTAAGGTACTCACGTTTGTTAAGCTTGTAAGCTTCGAAAAATCAGCCCCTCTCAAAAAAAACTATCAACACTTACCCATGGATTCCTACAAAGTTAAAGCTGCATATACATTTCGCTTATTCCTAGACATCGCAATTACCCAAAACATCCTTTTAATACCAACAATTTACGCTCTTTCTGAACACAGTTCCGACCATAACCAGTTATCTTGCACCTCAGACCTATATCTCATGACCCACCTTTAGAATCCTTGTTATAAACAACCATTACGACGTAGGCCTAGCCCCCACCTTCCTCCAAAATTGTATCCTAAATTCACACAAACAATCAACCACCACTCCTAGACCCACCACCTTACAACCCTCCCTAAAAACATTTATCCAACTTAAGAACCGCGCCAAACGCACCTACCTACGCACCCTAAGCCCTCACGATAAACAAATCCTTAACCGATTACAACTCCAAGTCCGCATCGAAATTCAAACTTTCCGCAACGAATCCTAGACCGCCAAACTAGAATCCTTAAAACAAGACAACTTCCTATGGCGTATGCAGAAATCCTTCGCAACGTCAACCAATCTCCAGAACACCAGCGGCCTCGCCTTCTCTCTCAAAGAATAGGCCAAATTCCACGTCGACAACCTAGAACTCCAATGCAGCCCAAACTACCAAATCGCCGACATTGATGACGTTTTCCGTATCAAATCCATAGTATCCCTATTTCTACTAAACAATCACGACGATGATCCAATCACGCCTACATCTCCTACCGAAACCTCCCAAATTATACGTTTCCTTGGCAAACGTAAAGCTCCCGGTCCCGATCAAATCTCAAACTTTATGATCCAACACTTCCCACGCAAACCTATAGCATTCTTTACCGCTATCATCAACTCCATACTAAGAGTAGGCTATTTCCGCAAAACCATCGCCCAATCAGTTTACTTCCCGAATTTTCAAAAATCGGTGAAAGAATTATCCTACGCACAGGCTTAACCTGAACATCTCCCGACTAAAAATCCTACCCGACAAACAATTTGGTTTCAGACCAAACCACTCTACTACCCAACAACTCTTAAGCGTAATCGAATACTGCTACCCTTACATGGCCAACAACCTGCCGCAGGAGCAGTATTTCTCAACGTCTCAAAGGCTTTTGACCATGTCTGACACGCTGGCCTTGTCTACAAACTTATCCGTTCCAACATCCATTCAAGCTTAATCCGCATAATCTACTCATTCCCGTCACATTGCCGTATCCAAATCAAATTAAACAACGTCAAATTCTCAGTCCGCTACCTCACCGCCGGAGTTCCATCCTCTCACCTACATTATTCAATATCTACAACCATGGCATTCCATAAACCCTATGTACCAAGGAATGTACGCCGATAACATCGCCATCCTATCACGATCCTGGCAATCCAAATACCTAACTCAATACCTAATCTTTTTTTTCCCGAAACCAGATGGCCAACTAACCATTCCCGATACTCACATTCCATGGACCAAATACCTTGGCGTTATCCTAGATAACCGCCTCACCTTTGCACCCCACATCCAATTGGTCTCTACAAAGACCGTGGCTCCCTAAAGTCGCTAACTTCTCTCTTATGCCATAAAAGTTCTCTATTATCGAAAAACAAACTTCTCCTTTACAAATCCATCATAAATTTTGCATGTGCGCCAAGTTCTAAAAACTTTGGTTTATGAAACGTAGACTCATTCTTTGACATGCATAATAATAATAAAGTACAGATTCCTGTATTTATTGAATGTTGTAAAACAGAATGATTTAAAACGGGTTTTATTAGATGGCAAAAAATTTTGGAATTGTTGGTTTGAAAAGTCTTTTTCGGCTAAAGCCCAGAAATATTTTTTGACCGAACGGTTAACAAATCGGCTTCCTTAAAAACCTCGTAAATTTTAATTAAAGAATATGCTCGCATTTTCAACCAGTACCACGTAAATTTAGTATGAGAAACAGCACCATTAATTCTTTTCGTTCTCAATATGACATCAATCTAATTAATCAATCAATCAACCATTAATTGAAATTAAGCAATCGAATAAAAATTATGCATGGTACACGAACAAAAAAAATTCGGACTCAATGCATTCGAACAATTTGTCCGAAAAATTTGGGCTTGCAACATAAACTATTTAATTAAATATGATTATTTTACAGAGTGTCCCAAAATTAAGTAGCCAAACGGAAACAGTATTATGAACATAGAAAAATAACACTAATTTCTCAAACAAACATATCATGAAAAATACTTTTGTTTAAGACAAATGGATAAACAATTAAAGATAAAGTCAGCTTTAACGTCACTGAGATTGGAATTGTGGATGAGATCTTTCATGATTGGCATTAATTCTGACGTGGGTATTGAAGGGAAAAGATTAATTATGTCTAGAGATAAAGGATTGCATTTTTTGGGAAAAAGTTGTATTTTTGTAATTCTGTAATTAATTGAGATGAATTTTTAATAGAGTTTTAAATTGTAAGTTTAAATTCTGTCTAAGAGTGGTATTTAACCATTTATTTATGTTATAAGTGATGCTGTTTTAAAATTAACAATGGGTCTTACTGGGAGGTTATTGTTCACGATTTTATAATTATTTAAATTTTTGATTTTGTGTATTTTAGGTAATGTGTATAAACGTGGAATGGTATGTCCAGTGGGGATTAAGTATTTGACATTTTTAAATTTCTCAGGTATGTTTTTAAATAATTTATTAAAAGAAGTTTTAATTAAATTAGATTTATCTGTGGCTATGATATTGAATTGGTCGTTGTTGAGAAAAATTCAGAAATTTGTAGGTAGTCAGGTTTATTAAGAATTAATAAACAATTGCCTTTATCTGCTTTAGTAATATCAGCAAGAAAAAGTGTAGGTCAATCTAATTTCTTATATTACATTCCACTTGTTTATAATTTTACATTGCAATATTATGATTTTGATTTTATAGCAAATTTATCTACGTACAGCTACAAAAAGATTAAAAAATTCTGTTTTTTAATTCAAGACAACAAATTTCTTTATTGTTGAGTAAATAAAATAGTTAACTTAATTATAAATTTAACATTTTTTAATCCTTTTTAAATACAACATTGTTAAGTTTTTTTATAATCATCACTGGTGCTATCGTATATAATCAATAATAATATTAAACAATTTGTTCTTTTCTGAATTTCTTTGCTCAGATTTTTCAATATAATCAAGCATATGTTCACAGCGTCAAATTTCATATATTGGAACTTAGCTGGAACTATGCTCACTCTGATGATTTCTTCTTTTTTTATATATTAATTTATTTTCAATTATTCGGTTTTCCATTTTTTTTCTATGTCACATTTATTCATGTTTTTTTCCTGTACTTTATTTTTCTGTTGTGTATTTATACATGTATTATGTAAATGAATAAATGATTATTATTATTATTATTATTATTAAGAATAAATATCAAGTGGACTTGAATCAAATTTTTGATAATAAATTACTTTGTCTTATAGACTTAAATACACAGGGTTATAGTTTTTAATATTCCGTCGTATAAACTAAAACGGATTATGCTATAAAATTCATTATGCTGTAGTATACTTTTACAATACGACATCGTACTAACTGGAATACCCAATCTTTTTAGATCGAATACTTTGAACAATTAATTCAAATGTTGTTCCTCGTATACACATATAAACAATTATTCGGGTAAAAATTATATTCTGGTTTTTTCTTTTCGGCATAAAGGTGTAAGATTCTTTCCAATCTATTTTAGAGAACCTATTCGAATTCATTTTATAATTTCTTGACTTTGGATGTATTCCTCACTTAAATATCAAAATACGCGATTAAATCTCTACCTAATTGATATATGATCAAAGAAACATAATCATAAACAATCATATACACAGAACAAAATTTTACATGATTTATATGTTTTTTAATATCAATACAATAAATTCAAACATGGATATAGTGCCGATGTTTGAAAACATCTCAACGATGTACTTCCTACATCAATCGATGAAGTTTACATGAATTTCATGTAAATTTTTAACAACAAATTGATGGATATAAACATGTAGATAATGTATTTGTACATTCGAGATATGATTATATGTATTGATTTTTATGCATGATGATTATCGAAATAATGCTCGAAACTTATTGAGTTTATGTAATTTGATTATGGAATGGATGTAAAAAGTACATTGTCTTGAGAAAAAAAAAGATTATTGATTGAATAAAGCTCTACATTAAAAGTATGTAGACCATTTTCTATCGAATGTACCTTTTACATAGGGATAATGTAAGGTTAGTAGGTGCCTCCAGTGGCGTACTGCCTAGAATTTTTTTAATCTAGAAGGTGTCCCACAGTTTGCAGAACACCCGCAAACATTGGATGCTGGATGGAATTCTAAGATAGTTTTTCATCAACATTTTATGATTAACTCAAAATTACCTCTGCAAAAGTGAGGAAACATTAATATTGGTGCGTGCTACTTCCAAGTTTCTTAGACTGACTTCTATTGTTGCTTTTTATTTTAGATGCTACCTTAGAACATTTCAATGACGACAAACAACAATGAACAATCTAAAAATTTCTAGCTTGCACACAACATAAAGTATATGTTTTTATTTCTTCAATCTACAGCGTAATCTTGAATTGACTAAAATATTAACAGAAAAACAATTTGAAATTCCATGACAAATCCAGTGTTTGCTAGTGATTTGCGAACTGTTAGACATCTCATTAGAATAAATGCTCAATACATTTCTTTTCTGACAAAAATTTTATTGGCTGTCATATTGGAAACAACTTAATACCTACAATTAAAAAAAAGAAAAAACAAAACTAAAGAACTAGAGAATTATCCTTTTCGGAAAGTTTATTATTCACTAGAATTTTTTTTCAAAAATTCATTCAGAATATGAACTTTTCGATAAGTGTTAAGACTCTTCATCTTGAAAAAAAACGTTTCAATAAAATTATAAATTATTGAAGATTCTGCTGTAAAATCTAGATTAAAAAGGTAATACACATGAAGGGCGTTGAGGAGAATAGCATCTCTGTTATCTGCAACAACAATATGATGTAGCATAAGTAAGATTCACAGATCAAATTTAATTTTCGTATTTTCTCAAACTTTTCATTTTAAGTATACAGGGTGCTTCCTAATTGAGAGACAAAAATTCGGTGAGTGATAGTATTTATCAAAATTAGAAAAAAATTCCTTTAAACTCAAAAATACAATGAAGAATTGAGATAGCAGTAATTCAGAAAGGATCTTTGCATTCTTGGGAATACAGGGTGCTCCAGTTTTACGTGCAAAAATTCAAAGGTTGAAGGTAATTTAAGAAAAAAAAATCCTATGGGCATAGGTCTGCAAATGCCTTCTTACCAAAATACAGGTTATTGAATTCTGAACAAAAAATCATTTTTTTCTCGATATCTTGGAAACAACAAAAGAATGGTGTTGACATTTTCTCAAAAAAATGATTTTTTTGGTCAAAATTTTAGGAAGGATTTGCAGACTTATGCTCATAGGAACCTTTTGTTTAAACACCTACAGGAACAACCTCTACAAATTTTCGCACGTTAAACTGGAAAATTTATTTCTTATTTTGATGAGTACTTTCACTTTCTGTATCTTAGCCCCCATTCAGGAAAAACCCTATATGTACAATACATGTGTATAACTTACTCTCATCCAGTTCTCCTTTTAAATGGTTCAGGGATGATCTTATATTCTTATCTCTGAAATTGTTGTCCATAGCTAGAAAACTGCGAATTTTCTCAAAATTATCGATCCAGCCGTTCACAAGACTATTTCCGTTGTTGAAAGCGACCTCATAGTCCATATCAATCTAAGAGAAAACGTAACACTGTTATATTTTTCTGATAAATGTCAACTAGCATACCAATCGGAATCCAGTTGGGCATTTATAAAATGGCCATTTCTCCATAATTGCTGCAGTAGTTGTCAAGTTTTTAAGATCATTGAGGCGATATTTAGTACACGATTTCCATGTGTTGTCGAGTTGCTCAGATGAAAGATTGTCAAATTTTAATGCTCGTAAAACCGACTCAGCTCCTGCTTCTGGTTCAGAATCTATTTCTACTCACACGAGCATTTTCCTCACCAAAAGTTTTGCTGATTTTGCTGGTCAACAATTTTTCATTTTTTTTGCCTGTCTTTCCGACAACACTTCTGAAGGATGTGGCAGAATTTACGGAGCGGTTGTAAAGCCGGCCTCTCTTGCCAGTTCGGTAAAACTCCTGAATATGTCAAAACTCAACGAAAAAAAAATACAATTGTTGAAAATATCTCACCAACTTTTCAGATGGAAAATGTTCCAAAATTTGTTCTTCCAACTTTTGATTTTCACGAAGTGTCATTTTTAAATCTTGTTCTTCGTAAACTTGGACTATTAGATTGACGTTCGATGTTCCTCTTTAAAGCAAGCGTTGTTTTGGTAATATTCTGCTAACTGTCTTCCTCGTGAAAAGTCGGCCAAAATACTGCTTAAAGTGATTGACGGTCGGAAAACACTTTCTGAGTTTTCACAATTTCGTGGTAATTCATTGTACGGATGATATCGAGCAGGACTGGAACATCTCGAAGAACCTGGTGTAGAGTAGAGTTGTGGCGATAGTGGACTGTTAGGTTGTGGTGGAATTTCTCCATAATAAGAAGAAAGCGGAAGTCCTTCCTTTTGCGCCATTCTTCCAAATTATGCTCAAATACTATTTGGGTTCCTATTTCCACCGACTGCAAAACTGCTTGAATATGATGACGTTTGATGACTTTAAGCACATCCACAAACACTTTCTGCGCTAAAATGTTGGATTGAGGCAATTTTACAACACGAGTTTATTTAACACTTACAAGCAAGAGTGTCGAAAAGAAATTCTTGTTTCCAGTCAACAAGTAACTTTTTGAGTTCTACGTTTTGTTTCCATCTACATTGTTATCAGTACAAATAGACTCGTGGTGTGGTTGCGGGAAATTTGGTAGTGATTCTGCGACATTTACATTAGCTGTATCAGTTGTTTGCGAGGTATCTAAAGTGTATGGGTCCATGCTATTGATTGTTGTATAACTAATATTTAGCAAGTCTGAATTTCCTTCCATTATCATAGAATAAGAAAATCTCATATCATTTTCATTTTCATACACAGGCTCAATTAAATTTGGATTAAAGGCATTTCCGGCTGGGTGATTGTCCATTTTAGCTTGAACTTATTTATCTAAATATGTTAACGCATGCATTTTTTGTTATAGAGCAAACAGAATAATGAATTTTATGTTATGCTTTGTTAAATGAAAAACCATCACAATATACAAGGTGTTAATTGCAAATGTTTTTCCGGAAAAAATATTATTAGGAGCAGAAGATGTATGGTTACAATAAAATTTTAGGTTAAGTGTAATTTGAAAAGGAAGCATTTTAGGACATATGCTTATAGAAACTTTTTTCTTATTTTGATGAGTACTATAGCCCCTGAATTTCTGCCGCACCTTTAGTAAACATCCTGTATAATGTTTTCAACATATCATTCTGAAGTATTTTTTAGTCGAAGCATTTTTCTACCTTTAGCAGTTGTTATAAGCGATAGAGGAGGACCAATAACCTCATTTAAAGAAATGATCCGAAATGAGCCTAGCGATTCAGGATTAATTTCGAATGCCAAGAAATGCTGATGGTGAGTAGGTGATTCTACACGCTGTGCAAAAACATGATATCCGAGTTTTTCACAAAAACAATTTAGAGTGATATATTTTCATATAAAGCAAGGTAATTTTTTGGCTTGTATTCCGTACCTTTGAAGGTCACTTTGGTGTAAAACTGCAAGCAATGCTCCGGTGTTTTAAGTTTTTCAGCAATTAAATGTTTGAAATTACTTTCAATTTCGTGTCCTTGGTCCAAAACATAAGTTTTTTGATCAAATGGCATTCGTAAACGACAAGCAAATTTAAGCTCATACTTTTTTGCTAGCGTTAAGCAAATGTTTTTTCTAGATGAAATGCAATGTGAATAATTCGTGAATTCTCTATGCTTAGACTCATATTTGAAACAGCACAACTTTCTGAGAGGTCCTGACTGACGAATGATCTGAGCATAATGCACCAAATTATGAAACTTGTAGAACTTTCAGTCATTTCAAAACATAGCAAAATCGCAATTCAAACAGGATCATCTTGTGGTACTAGATCTCCAACCATAAGGAAAAAATATTGAATAAACCTCATCATTTGACTAGCTGACATTTTCAATTTTTATTTTTCAGGTGACGTTTTCAATATTTATAGCTAGGTTGCCAATATCAACAGGACCGTAATCAAAGCAATTTTTTCTTGCATTCAAAGTGTTGAGATCGAAATATTTTACTGTTTTGATAAAATATGATATTGAGTTACAAAGGCTATAATGACAAACGCCTTCAAAAAGATCATGCATTACATCACAGTAATAATTTTCCGTTACATGAAACGAGGGAAGTGTATTAAGTAAAGAATTACTTTTAATTCCTGAAGTAGAGGATGAACCAACATGTTCAAAAATATTTAAAACGTCTAAATCATAATTTTCTCTTGTTCTTCTCATGGCTGCGTTTTCAGAAGTTTGTTTTGCGTCTCAATTTTTGAGTTTTACATAATCTACAAAACGAACTACTTGAAAATAAATTGAATCCGAGAAATGAATTCAGTCCTAGATTGTCACCGAGTACCAACCCCAAAATAAAGTGAACTTTTTGACCATCTATATCCACTCCTTCGATTTCCAAACCTTTCAGCTCTTCAACGAGTCCCTCAAAGCATTTTTCGTTTCCAGCAGATTTAATGTCACAAGATTTTATGACAGCTGCGTAAAAAATGTTCTCTGTTTTCGATTCGTCAATTGGTAAGATTGGAAAAGAGTAATAAACGTTACAAACAGAGTGCTTGCCTGATTTGGAGCCTAGAGGTTATTTATTTCAAAGTCATCAAGATAGATGAGATACGGTATCAATGTTCTGTTTGGATACAACTGGCTTTTAGTTTTCCACAAAGTTCCCTGCACAAAATTGGAGATTGTTTGTCCACGGTTTTGCTCTAGCTGGGCAATATGATCCAATGTAGGTTTTAATAGTCGTGAAGTTTCAAAAAATTTTTAAATTGAAATTTTAATGGCATTATGACACCAGTCATTTTTTTCTTTTGTAACCAGAATGCCGTTGTGGTGAGATGCTTGTAATTCTTTGCTTATTTGAAATTCATTGAGATTCTCACTGATATATCCCTGATTCTTTAGAAACTTGTGTAAAACATAATCGTTTTCAAAAAATTCAAACGGGCGCCGACAATTAGATAACAGTCGGCTAAATGTTTGGCACATTTCAGGAAATCTTGAAGTTTGAACAAAAGATGAAAACATGTCTAAAAATGGTTGAACTATGTATTTGTTTGTACTGTCTTGGATTTGAAAAACATCTTTTCGTGAAAAATTATTATTATTATGAAGAATGAGTATGAAGTCAATAACCCGCTCTTTCATGATTTCGAACGTTTTGTCAAATCTTTTTGAGTTTTCCTTGCAGCTTTCTGCTGCTTTCTCCTTTTTATGGGAGTTATTTGGTTCTAGAATGTTTGGATTTGTGTTACCGGTAGATATTAAGGCAGTACTATCTATATTCACATTTTGATCGAATAAACAAGAAATTTTTTCAGGGTTTTCCACTACTACTTTATCAGTTTCTTGAATCCTATCAAAGTGTTTTCTACATAAATGGCGCTTGAAACTGCTTAAATTCATAAAATTTTGACCACAATTCTTTTCTAGACATTTTAAAGGAGATCCTGGTGCCCAGCCATGAATGGTTTTTATATGATTTATTAAAGTTCTAGATGAAGGGTATAGTTTTTACAAACAAAGCATAACATTTTTGGTAGAATCATGCACGCATATGCATACACATATACGATTTAGTGTTCAGCTATTATCTCCTGAAATAAGAAAAAATGGTCTAAATTTGAAACGCCGAAGTATAATGAATGTTTTTTATAGTTAAGTACACCTGAATTACTAGTTTTTGACCAAAAATGCAAGTTAGTCAAGAAAACAACTGCAAATGAATATCATGCAAACAAAACCATTTTCTAATACAAAAATAAGAAACAAATATTTAAGAATTGTTCTTACAATAATAACTCCAAACTTTAAACTTAGTACATCTACAAGTTGTTGCACGTTCAAGCTTCCCAATTCAAATAAAAACAAAATATGCTTCTATCAAAATTCGGGGGGTTGAAAACTTGCTGATGATTCATTTTCCAACTAATTCTTCACATAAGATGTATGTAAAGAATTATACATGTAATGTATAACGTTATCAACACTTACATCCTAAACTTTTACATTAATATCATGTACACTTTTTTGAATCTAATGTAGAAGTTACATTTATAATAAGTTCAATAAAAGTTACATATATTCGATGTATGAAATACATACAAAGAATAAAAGTTAACCATTAAGCCAATGATCAAAGTATTGTTCGATAATCATCATCATTAAATGAATGAAATTTATTGAAACCTAATTTACTCAGAGATGTAAAAATACATTATATAAAAGTAAAAAATTATTCCAACAGTGCATTGATAATGTATATTAGGTATGTATTTTCATACATTTAATAGATGAATCAGTTTACATAATAATCATAATCTTGTTATTAATTGATAAACCAAAAACATCAGGACAATGTTCTTGGTCATTTTCATAATGTAAAAATACTTGCAATAGATAAATTGATGGTTGATGTTTCGGCTACATTGATACTATGCAGAAATTTTTTTCTGTGTAAGCTCGAGACTCATAAAAACTTACATTAGATTTAAGATAATCCCTAAATTTTTTTACAAATTTTAGCCGTGGCCCGACTTTAGGGATTAACAATGATATTGCAGCTTCATCGAGAATTTTGAATGACTCTTCATCTATTTCTTCATCTGCAATAGTAAACATTTACTACTCAAAAAAGCAGTATTTGGCATCATTTAAAAATTTAATGTTTTTAAATTTAAATTATCTAACACGCGTATCTTTTCGGTCTTTGTGCTTCCTGAATTGCATAATGCATGATCAAATAATCGGTAAATATTGAAACTCAAAAATTTTACAATCAATGTTGAAACATAATTCATGATTGTGTTATTTACTTTCAAGACAAACTCTCAAACACAAAAATTTCATTTATGACCTCACGTAGTTTTTTAACAACAATCCCAATTTTTTTTTACATTACTAAGTACTTTAAATGTTGATAAAAAAATGGGTGACTTACATACATTTCTTAAAAATATTATGTAATATTTTAAAAATAAACGTAACTTTAAAATATAACCAAGACATTTTATTTTGAATTAATTTTGTGTTTCGAGTAAATATTTTTTCACTTTTCTAGAATGTGAACAATTGATTGTACAGAAATGCAGCAAAAACATTGAGGTTGTCATTTAAAAAAAGCGTACGCATACGTTACGAGTATATAATTGCAAATTGCAATTCACTAAAATGTTTTGGTTTGGTTATCGCCTTTGGAGATAATAATTGTTATTCAAAAGATGGGCAAAGAAAGAAGGCCTTACAAAAGCAAAACTTTTAGTGGATCGCAATTTGCAGTTATTACAATTATTTGCAACTTCCTCTTGCTTTGTGTCGCAGAGATTGTCCTAATAAAACAGATTTTGTCAAAAATTTTAATGATTTAATGATCTGCTCATCAAATTTGTATTTATTTCTTGTGTTCAGTGGAAAAGACTTCATAAGTATTGTATAATCATCTTGATAATATGATAATCATTGATTCGTAGTTTATAATCAATTTGTAGCAGTTTCCCCACATAGAAGGCCTTCTATAGGAGCTGGATGTATGTTCTATGTGAGGAAACTACTACAAATTAAAAAATAAAAGAAGAGAAATCAAGAATTTCAAAGTTTATAATCAATGGTATAAAGTACAATATAAAAATGGCTAAATTTTGATTTCTAGTGCATAGTTTGATATTTCACAAATATGACAAAAAAAGAGTAGATTTTAATTGTACTTACTTAAGAATCGTTGAATGTAAATATGGCGGTCATCATCTTCTAAAAGGTCTTTTAAAAAATCCATGACTCACTTAATATATGCACTAACCATTAATTATAAAATTGGCACTACCTGTGGGACTTATAACCTCGTATACGAAGGTGCTGGTGACCATTTATTACATAGAATATTAAGCCACAGAAACGTCGCAAATGCAGATTGCATCAGTTTAGAAACTTAACGGGGCGATTCAGCAAAACAAAAATATTCCGATTACATTTCGTTACTTTCCGACTGAATAAAATATTATTAATAAAAAGTACTTATTTAAATTTAACACCCTAGTAATATAAAGGTAAATGGATTGTTGTATAGAGTGTATCTGCAAGAGTCTAAAAACATTAGCAGTTTCATCATATACGACATCTATTTGCAGTTACAATTTTTTTTTATACCAAAAACCCAATAATTTGAACTCAGGGTTTTTATTTGAATAGAATGTTTTTTTAACCTTCGAGCGGGCGCGCGGCTTGGCGTAACATGAGCAGGCGTGTGTAGTATTTTTTACGCTATACTGTATTTTGATATACCTACAAAGTATTTATTCATTTTTCTGTTCAATGACATAGGCAGTAAATATTTAGAAAAAAATATACTCATTGAGATATTTAGATTTACAGTTTATGTAAAAAAAAATTAAAATTTTCAAAAAACAATATATTATTTCTTAAAATATATTATTATAGAAATCTTACTATTCAGTTTATTTCTTGGCATTCTAAACATGAAATGTTTGTTTGAGAGTGGCGTTTACACGTAAAAGATTTATATTTAATAATAATTTTATGGTAAAGACATGTAGAGTGAATATATCGTCTATTTTGCATATTTAACCAACCTATTTCTTGTAATTTAGATGTTATGTGGTCATGTTTTCTTGCACCGGTAATTAATCTAACGCAAGAGTTCTCTAATTTCTGAATTCTACTTTCATCAAATTTGGTGAGACAAGGTCCATATACAACATCAGAATAATCTAAAATTGATAAAACTAAAGAAGAACACAACATTGTTTTAATATCTTTTCCAAAGGAGTTTCTATGTTGATAGATGGCTTTCAAATTATTGTATGCTTTCTGTAAGCAAGAGGAGATATGTTGTGAAAAACGTAAATTATTGTTTATGACTAATCCTAAATTTTTTGCAGTGTGTGTTAGTGAAATTGTTGAACTGTTTAAATTCAAATTAATTTTTGATGAATACATATTTTTATCCTTTTTTCCCAAAAAGAACAGCAGCAGACTTAGAACTATTTATTTGCAGACCATGTAAAGTAGAAAGATTGCTTAAAGTAGTCATATCGTGATTTATTGCAGTTACTGCCTGATTAATTTCGTCGGGAAAAACGACAAATAAATGTGAGTGTCGTCGGCGTAGAAGTGACTGCAACAAGATAAAATAGCACTATTAAAGTTACATGATAAATTGTAAATAGTAAAGTGCCTACAAGAAGATTTTTTGTTTAAATGGTAAACCATTACGTTATACGCGATTTTAACTAACGTTACGCCTTATGGTAAAATAACATGTAAGTTTGCCCCCTTAACGATTTCAAAACATGCGCAATATTTACAATTATTCGACGAGAAATCTTATTATATTCAAAATCTTCTTTTTCTTGCTGTACTTCAATTTCTAAGTCTGATAAAGTTGAATTTATTCCATCACTGTACACAAAAGTTTGCACATTGTAAAGCTTGGATCATTACAATTCTAACAGCAGGTAGTCTCAGCAGGGGTTATCTTATAGAAGGACTGTAGAATGAATCATTACACTAAGCACGTTTTAGAAAATAGGTAATTTACGTTGCTTACTTAATTTTTTCTTTAAAGAATATATTTGAAGGTATCGCTAATTAAACACCATAGCTCGATTAATTATCGAATCAAAATTTTGTTTAGGAAATGTTTACAAAATAAAATTAGAAATAATTTTGATTTAAAAAACGTCTACAAGCAATAACTTTTAAATTAAATCAAAAACTAAACATGGTTATTTGGGTTGACTGATTATTACTTATTTTTAAATAAATCTAACCTACTAATTATTGTAAGTTATTAAAAAAATCATTAAACTCTCTATTCATAATATTTAGTCCTTACAAAATGTATATTTTATGACGTTTCATTTTTTCTGTAGTTAATATAAAAAGTGAAAATAAAAACTAAGGCAATTCTTATTGTCAACGTATATATTTAGATTTTTGACAAGAATTTATTACGATACCAAGTTATAGTTTAAATATAATGAAAACTTTTTTTTTTAAATAAAGGTATTTTATATAAATAAATATAAGAAATCAATAATGGGTGTGACCTCCATTATTATTGATACATTCTTGGAGGCGTCTGCTCATTGACGCTATCAAGGTATCAATATAATTAATATTAATCGTTTCCCATGCGGTATCAATGGCTGCAATTAGTGCATTACGGTTTACTGGTATAAAATTTGGCCCTTGTTGTCTTCGGATAACAGCAAGTATTCGAGCCCAAACATTTTCGATAATGTTAAAATCTGGGCTTTTGCTGGCCAGGGTAACAGCTCCAAGTTATATCCAGTTGCGCACAACCTGCGAAGTATAGGGTCATCATATCCCGATAGTTAATTATCGAATGTTCCAAGAAAATATGTGTAAATAGTAAATGGAATCTACTAACGTAACGTTAAGTCGTTAATTATAGTTACGTAACTCTCCTTTCATAAGATATAGTTCATATTAATATGCTTATTGTAAAGCTTCGTACACACCTGAACAACAAACCGAGGAACAAACAGAACAACGAACCGAACGGCAATCGGAACATTAATTTGGACGGGACTATAGATTCGCAAGTCCTGATTGTTCCACGAACGGTTTGGCGTTCCCTGCAACTTGTCGTTTTTTCTCCGACATCAATTTCTAATTTTATTTTGTAAACATTTCCTAAACAAAATTTTGATTCGATAATTAATCGAGCTATGGTGTTTAATTAGCGATACCTTCAAATATATTTTTAAAGAAAAAATTAAGTAAGCAACGTAAATTACCTATTTTCTAAAACGTGCTTAGTGTAATGATTAATTCTATAGTCCTTCTATAAGATAACTTCTGCTGAGACTACCTGCTGTTAGAATTGTAAATGATACCCTCAAACCCGCTTCACAATGTGCAAACTTTTGTTTACAGAAATTGTGGTGTCCAAGTTTTAAATTTCATGAGTGTACATTTTTAAAAACCACTTCTTCTCCGCTATTAAACAGAACTCCGTCATTAACAATATTGGTACCACCATCGCTTATTCTTTGCTTCGGTGTTCTGATTAAAGTGGCTATTATTATCAGTATTACTATTACTGTTCTGTAAAAGGTCAACATGATCACCACTATCTCCTAATCTCACTATATACATTCGCTGTTGACAAGTCATTGTCTGAAGTTATTTGTTGAACCTGTCCACGCATTTTTCTCATTTTTTGTTTTACACTCAATCATTTTGAAGGGCAAAGTTATTTGAAACAGAACTACATTTCCGATTCATTTTGAAACGTAACCTCACTAGCAATAAAGAAATAAAGTCGAAACTTAAAATGACTACTACGTAGGACACAGTAATTACGGGGAATAACTTACAATTGTTTAGAGTTTATGTTTACACAAGTGTTCGTTGAAGAACCCCTATGACCTTAAAAAGCTCATGCAATTTTTTTGTATTTTAACGCCTATAATCAAATTCAACGTTGGTAAAATGATTACATCTCAATTGTAGCGGAATGTAATTATTAACAAACTTTTTCGTTAATCACTTTGGTTCACTAAATTTTAGGGGCGATTGAGGATAAGAACAAAAACGTGTTTAATGTTTGACAATTTCGGTGCGCAAACGCGTTAAATAAATTTTAAGGGCTGTGTTGAAATCAAGTTTACGATTTAGTTGACTTACATTTTGGAGGTAGTTGAAGGTTCTGCTTCAATTACTTTATGTATTTAATTAAGTAATTAATTGTCTATCTAAAATTAAAATAATAATAATAAAAATGTTTGTAACAAGGTCATCAAAAATTCTAAGAGTGTTTGTGTATTGTATGAAGTTTAACTCTATTAACAGATAAATCACTAAAGTTTTTGCTTAAACTTTTAATTTTTTTTATGTAAAACCTTTAGATTTGGATCTTATACAATACAATTACTAAATAAAATAATTGTAAGCAAGTATTTAATTATGTAAACGGGCAAGGGCAAGCATTAATTATTGAAACTTAGCATTACGTGTATTAATTATGTCGCTAGCATAGTCATGCGAAACAGAAGCTGTGGTTGTAGAATAAAGAAGCCAATGCAGTATGTAGACATGTAACTGGCAAAGTTAAACGTTTTACAAATACAATAAATGAGATCAACATCTAATTTCTTGTTATTTCAGACAATTGTTTGATTATCACATTCGTTGACATGCTAAACGTGTTTTTTAATTTGTACTAAAACTTTTGGCGCAGCACTCTGACACGCTTGTAATAACAAAGACGGGCGCAGATTTAGAAATAAATTATTGCAGCAATATGTAAAAAGAATATTCTAGTAACATAAATCTAATATGTAACTTCCATTTGATTAAATTTTAGGGTCACTTTGTATTAAATTTCCTGTAGCTAGGAGTTATAGATTTCGAGATATTAATTTTTTTAGTTAAATTTTTCACATATGCAAAAGTTTACGGAAATAAGTGTAACTTTTTACGGAAATCCATATTGGGATTTGCCAACGCGTAGTTTGATCCTATCCCTTATTTTTGAAACATAAACCAAATGTTATTTAACATCTGGATGTCGTATTATCCTTCTTTTAGAAGATGGGGCTTTTTTTATACAACAAACCAACTTATTGTATTCTTTTAATATGCAACGTTTCGGGAACTTATTCTTCCAAAAAGATGTGTTCCCTACATCAGGCTCTAATTCAGTTGTGTTGTTTTCCAGCATCTTGATTTTACTGATAACGTCTTGGTTATATTTTGTTTTTATTGTTTTATGCCAGGATGATGACTTCTCCATGTTCAGTTCGAAGGTGTAGATTATGATTATCAGTACAATTGTTTTTTTTTCTCCTTTTTATTTTTAATCTGGATCTCGTATTATCCTTCTTTTAGGAGATGGAGCTTTTTTTATACAAAAAACCAACTTATTTGTATTCTTTCAATATGCAACGTTTCGGGAACTTATTCTTCCAAAAAGATGTGTTCCCTTCATCAAACTCTAATTTAATTGTTTTTTACAATTGTTTTTTCTCCTTTTCATTTTTAATCTGGATGTCGTATTATCCTTCTTTTTATTTAACATGTTCAATTCAATATAATTATGATAGATACCTAATATTTAGTTTGTTAACGTCTGAAGATGGTTTTTGTTTTTATTAGTACAAGCTAAACTAGTTACGATGATGGATTTTACGTTTATCAATTTAACAAAAAAAAAATTTTTAAAGTTTGGCCGTTCCACTTTTCGAATAAATAATTATCTACCTACATTAAGATGAGTCGTAGTTCATAATTAGCATAAATATTAAACTGTTAATAATTTCGAAACATTATTAAAAAAGTCAAAATACCATACAATTGGATTTACGACGAAAAGTAACTAAGCTGTGTGTGGGCTTTTTTTGTTATTCCGGTGCATATATATAGAATATAATTTTGGGGTATAAAACATCTTAGAGCTTTGGGTAACTGAAATTTAGAATATGATATGTTAACAAACAAAATAAAAATAAATAACCCAATTCGGCTACATTTCTACAGGCGTTTTATTTACCAAAATATAAATTACTAGAAAACGACATACTTTGCTTTTAAAAAACTGAGCGTAACGTTTGGAGGAAGTACACAACCCTCAATGTGTACGGATAAAATCTTCGGATGGTACAGTTAAATTTAATTTAATTTATCAAAAATAATAAAATAATTTTTTTTTAATAAACGATTGGAGTGCGTTATATCAGTTTTGTAACTACTATGTTGATAACGATTATGCCTTTATATTCATTGTTATGATACTAATGTAATTTTATGTATTCCATATCAATATTGGATTAAAAACGTTACTAAAATTACACAAATAATCAGGTTAATCCATATTGACAAAACTCTAATTTGTACCTATGTCTAATGTAGGAAAAGTATCGGATGCATATCAGATTTTTTTTTATTTTTGAAAAAAAATACCATTACAGTTCTTTAATATTTTGCTAAACCGTCACTGCCATTCAAATATTTGTAGACTTATTAACTATCATTCTATAATTTTATAGATGGGATAACATGATCTAAAGATTACTCTAATTACCTACACAAACAATTAGGTTAATGATTTAGAAAAAATCTAATTTCTATTGTACTAAGTATATAAATAGAATAAAACCAAACATAAATATAATTAAACAGCAGTTTTAATTTTAACAAAATTTAACAATTACGCTGTATTCATTCGGAGTTTATGCAAACTGCCCGTGATTTTGGAATAATATTTTTGATTTGAAATGTGTAGTTTACGTAATATGTTGTGTTTGATGGTACTGCACCACTACCAACAACACACTAATAACGCTACCCAAAACCTTAAAATTTGACAGATAATTCTTCCAAGATCATTCTCTACGCGAATCACTCACCGAATAAACCATTTCTCTATCGATAGAACAAATTCTTCCGACTGCGAAAGCGAGCTTCTGATGCGTCAATTTTAAGACGCATTCTTGAACCTACAAAAACACAAGAGATGTTAAAGCGCATAACATGAGCGTTATCTTGACGTAGTCGTCGAGTTCTCCGTGGCGTCTTGCTTTCAGAATCGCCATACCTAGAGAGTTAGCTTTTGACGATGTGTAGGAGTAGCAATCAGCTAAGTAAAGGAGGTTTATCCCATTTGAGATAATCAGCAAAAACCCAATGATCAGCGTAACAAAGACGTCAACGTCGTGACCGTTAGTCAAAAGTTTCATTAAATTAAAATAACAAACGACAGGACTTAAAAAAGTGTACATAAATTTGGTGGTGTAACCAACCAACATCGGTATATAAAACGCTTCGTGCGATGCATTGCATAGTTTAAACAATTTGAAGTGTAAACGACAGAAGTTCCCGAGTTTTGTTTTAACAGTCGACGAAGACGCGTTCTTCGACCCTTCCGCATAAGCGACGGTAGCCTTTTTTAGGTGTTTCAAAAAATAAGCGGAAAAATTAAAGAAAGCTAATGCATTCAGTTGCGTAATCGCGTTATTAAAATGAGTTAAGACCATCAAAAGTTTGCAGGAGAAAGGAACGTAAGTCACCGATAGTATCGACAAACCCACCGAGCATTTGAAGATGAAATAAAAAATATTCCAAAACGATCGTAACGCATTTTCGCAGTTGTGAGCGACCCCGATTTGTTTGGAATACTCTGTGATGTCGGTCATAATTTCTATCAGCTTGTCAATTTTTTCTTGATTGAAAGATATAGCCGTTACTGTTATGACGTTGTTAAAAGATAAGTACAGGAGAAATAGCGCGAATAAATTATGAATATTGTCGTAATTAGCAGTAATCGTGTAGGTACATAGAAGCACGTAACAAAATACAGCAACAGAAGTGAAGAACTTTCGATTTTTAAACTTGTTAAGGTAATAAACGCCTAAAAAGATGTGAACGAGGGCTAGTGGACGAAGTAGTCGCGAGATCGTCTTCGACATCGTAACCCGTCAAAAGATGGCGTCAAGTTACAAATTTGTTTACGGATAATGCAATTTTCTAAAACTTAAAAGGTGCGCTAATGTTTTAGTGCGCATTCGGGTGTTGTAAGACGCGAATACGATGGGACACTAAACCAAAATACTCCCACCACTGCATTGTGTATATGTAATCTGGGTATCAAATTTGTTAATATAAATCATTTCTGAAATTAGTCTTTTGTAGTAATTACATTCTACATCCAAGATAGTAGGATTATCAAAATCAAAATTAGGTTTTTTATCTTTATGATGTAATGTTAATTAGGTAATGAATGGATTATTGGACAATTATTTTTTATTTTTTAATAAATAGTGGCCCGAGGAAGCACCCGCATATTGGGTGTGAAACGTAGCCAAACACCTGAAGTGGTTGTCTTTTCTCAGCTAAAAAGTGCAAAAAAACCAACTGCGGTGTAAATGAAGCAACGCGCCCGCCCGTGTAACTCTAAAAGGCGCGCCCTCCGGAGGATACTAATTGAGTGATAAAAGTTGAAATGATGGTATATGAATATAAGAAAGCAATGTTGAAAGCAGGTTACATTTCCAAATAGTAAAAACAAGAAGCAATAAAGTGCGGGTTGTTTTTGAAAATTTGGACCACAAGGAGGGGAAAGGAGGTGACGGCTGAGTCTTCTTGAAGAGTACTGGCAGGTGAACCTGTTGGAATTAGGAGAAAAAGACAAAAAACTTAATTTTTTTCAGTTAATTTTTTTTGTTTTTTGTTTTTTTTCAAATTAACAAATAACATTCTGGCATTTTTTTGACTTTTGAATTATTATTTTTTTATTAAAAAGAAGAGGCCATCTAAGACTGGAAAAAGAAAATACTTACACTAAGTTGTTGAATATGAGCTGGTTGAAATATAATAAAGTTTGGATTTAAAAAGAAAATATTTAATTATTTTTGTTTGCTTTTATATAAAACTAGTAAAGGCCTACTCTAGACAAACCTGAAATTAAAGACGTGAGGTCACCGTTCAGGTCAGAGGTCGAGTGGTCAGCTTGTGACCCCGCCTAAGATCATCGCCTGGACCTCCCTGAACAATTTGACGTATCGATCTCCGAAATCGGTTCAGCCGTTTCGGAGGAGAAGACAAACATATACTGACCTGAACCTGGACCTGGAGCGGTGTCCTTATATTAAATGCAGGGAAACATAGGCATGTTATATATGAAAGTGTTCAGGATGTCAAGGAGAAGGTTTTAGGATAAGTCCCAAGTTGACCTGACCTGAAGCAGTGACCTCACGTCTTTAATTTCAGGTTTGTCTAGATTAGGCCCATTTTTCAAATGGGTTTGGTTACTAGTCTACACACATAAAATCGTGTCTGTCTGTATGTATACTGATTTCTAAAAATTGCAACATCTAGAAGTTGTCGAACGATTTTAATGAAATTTTCAGGAAACGTCTATTTTTATTAAACAAAGTGATGATTAAAATTTGAATAAAATCTAGCCAGTAGTTTTTGTTTTTGCCTGTTGTTTCCATAGCACATAGTAACAATAAATTTGAAGTATTAGACCATTTAGTAACTGTCAAGTTTGCAAATTGTTGTTGTTTCTTCACAATTTCATTCCAAACTTGAAAAGAATGCCGAGAGTACGTCAACATCAACCTTTTGTCCAATTAAGTGATTTTGAAGGTGGCCGTATTATTGGTATGAGAGAGGCCGGACTTTCGCTAAGAGAAATTGCTCGTCGTGTAAACCGAAATGTTTCATCGGTATTGAGATGTTAGTCCAAATGGTCCGAGGAAGGGGTTCAACATCGTCGCCGTGGATCTGGACGTCCTCGAAGGACTACAGATCGCGAAGAACATCGCTTAAGAGTTTTGGCCACAAGAGATAGATTTTCAACAACTCGATCAATTGCAAATTATTGGAAGAGAGGTACAGGACTTAGGATGTCAATGTCATCTGTTTATCGCCGGCCAAGATCTTATGGGTTGCGTTCATATCGTCTTCCTCTTACACCACTTCACCGTCTACGCAGACTAGAGTGGAGCAACGAAAGGGTTAATTGGGCGCAAGAATGGTATCAAATTGTGTTTAGTGATGAGTCCCGATTTTGCTTGTGGGCCCACGACGGTCGAAGGAGGGTCAGACGGATGCGTGGAGAACGTAAAAATCCAACATTTTTTGTAGAACGCAACACAGCCCTCACTCAAGGAGTTATGATATGGGGTGCAATATGTTATGGTAGCAGATCACCCTTGGTCTTTATTGACGGCAACCTTAACGCAGCTGGTTACATTGCTAATGTGCTACAACCAGTAGGCCTTCCATATCTTCAGGGGCTGCAAAATCCCATTTTCCAGCAGGATAATGCGCGCCCTCATACGGCAAGGGCTACAACACGGTTTTTGGAAGAATCTAACATTGCCGTCCTCCCATGGCCTGCTCGGTCGCCTGATTTGTCGCCAATTGAACATGTATGGGATATGATTGGTAGGCGACTGGGTAGTTTACCCCACTCTCCAGATAATTTACACGATCTTTAGCAACGAATTCAAGAAGCTTGGGATGATATACCACAAGCAGCTATAGATCACTTGATTGATAGCATGCCAAGCCGTCTAGATGAGTGCATTACAAATAGTGGCGGAGCAACTCATTATTGAAAAAACTTTTTAGGCTTTTGTTCTTTTGTTTTTAAACTTTAATCATCACTTTGTTTACTGAAATTAGACGTTTCCTAAAATTTCATTAAAATCGTTCAACAACTTCTAGGTGTTGCAATTTTTTTGGAAGTCAGTATACATACAGACAGACAGACAGACAAACCGGGCCACGATTTTATGTGTGTAGACTAGTAACCAAGCCCATTTGAAAAATGGGTCTAATCTAGACAAACCTGAAATTAAAGACGTGAGGTCACTGCTCTAGGTCAGGTCAACTTGGGACCTATCCTAAAACATTCTCCTTGACATCCTGAACACTTTGATATATAACATGCCTATGTTTCCTCCATTTAATATGAGGTCACCTCTCCAGGTCAGAGGTCGAAGGTTGGGGAGCTTACTGTGACAGACGATCACCAGACGAACATACATACATATACATACAGACAGACAGACAAAACCGGGTCACGATTTTATGTGTATAGATATTGTTATTGAGTGATTGAGCAACTATAGTCAGGTTGAAATTCATTAGTTTATTATTCTCAATTCAATCATAACAATATAATATTTAATAAAAACCATCCAGAATCTCTTTCTTCAAATTCCGACATTTTTTGTTTTACTTCTTCGAAAAATATTTCGTATATTTTATACAAGTCGGAGGCCATACTGATAATTTTGTTTTTGGTATTAAACGATTTTATTTCACTATCCATTTTGGTCGACAAAAATACACTCCGAATCATTCCAAATTTACTTTTATCGATTTGTGCAAATCAATGATGTTTTGTACAATAGCTAAAACTTTCCCGAATATCATGCCAAACTCTCGTTAATATCCACGTACTGTTTATTACCGCTAACTCTATAACTCACTATTTTATTACCAAACGCGCCAGGAATTTTTTCGATTCCGTCATCTATTATAACGAACGCATTTTTCTTATGTGCGTTACTTCGTAAATGTGTAGAGTAAAACACGTTCGGTATACTAGGTGAGACAGGAAAGTGGGTACATTCAATATCTTTTTTCCTATTGAAGATAAAAATTTGAAATTTGGAGCGTTTACTAAAGACGACATTTTGAGTTTAATGAGATAAAAATGATTTTCGTGTCACTTCCGGCCGATTTTCAAAATTTTGGTGTCAAAAAATTGGAAAAAAAATTGTCTTTACTTCTGTCTAATGTACCCGGCATGTTTACATTTAAAAAAATTGAGTAAATTGGATAAAAGTGATTTAGAAAACTTTAAAGAGGTATAACTTAATTCACGTGCTAAAAAATTGCGATTTCTAATTTTTCTAGGCATAACTAAAAGGTTCTCAATGAGTTTTGACCATAGGCGGCGTTTAATTTTTTTTTTCTAAAAATTAATTTAAACATTTTTTTTGCCAATTTTTTTTCAAAAATAGTCAAATCGTTTCTAAAATGATCCGCTGATTCCGAAAATGTCAAAAAATACCGGGGGTCCTATTTAAAAATCCAAAATTTGAAAATCATTTTTATCCCATTAAACTCAAAAAGTCGTCTTTAGTAAACGCTCAAAATTTCAAACTTTTATCTTCAATAGGAAAAAAGATATTGACTGTACCCACTTTCCTGTGTCACCTTGTATATACGTTACACATTTCACAAAATACGTCACTTGAAGAGCAACCTTCATTGTCGGAACGACGTTTCTTAACGGTGCACGATGACATTTGATGTATTTTTAAATTATTGCGTCGCCTAATTTAACAGTTTTCACATTCCATCCTTAGCGACTTAATGTTCAACTTACGACTGAACCAGAAACAATACTGAACTCCTGCTTCAAACCTTCCCTCTTATATAGTACAACGACAACCTTGAGACGGTATTTAAGGGACAAAATTCTTACAACGATGTATATAAAAAACAACACAGGTCCATAAAATGAATACTTTCAGACAGCAATTAATTTTAAACATCAGGATTCTCTTAAGAATTATTATCGTCTGGTTTAAAATTCTTAGCTGTCTATAGAATCTACAATCAGGTGAATGATACAGGTTGGTATGATGCATACGTTATGCCTGTTAAAACCACAAAGTATGACACGTATAATGCATATACAATTGCCTCCTGCAACCCATACTATTTACCTGTTAAAGAACCTCTTTCTGTTAACATCCTCCTAAAACCAAAGTCAAAACGTCCTTTCATGCATGTGCAACTCTTCCATTTGGCGGTTAAAGAACCTCCGCCTACAATTGCTTTGAGGAACTGTCACCCATTTGCCGGTTAAGAAACCTCCGCCTATAATTGTCTTGAGGACCCCTACCCATTTGCAAGTTAAAGATCCTCCGCCTACAATCGCTTTGAGGAACTGTCACCCATTTGCCAGTTAAGGAACCTCCACCTCCTACTCACACTCTAGAAAGTTCATTCTGTGCCCCAAGTAAATTACAACTCAATAGGTTAATTACCTTTTTGTAATTAATGCAAAAAGTTACACATATATGTACTTTGAGTACACATTTTATAAAATCCTCAGCTAAATATCAAAATATTTATATTCAATGCACAAGTGCATATATTAAACTAAATGCGTAAAATTTTTATTACATACAAATAAGTAGTTATTAGTAAAATGAAAAGAAGTTATGAATGCATGTTCTACACAAGCCATGACGCTGTGGTAATAAGGCATTTGCCTATCATTACAAACAGTTCCTTGGTAATTGAATAGATGGTTTCGATTTTAGATATCTATTTATTTATTCGTATGGTACATTATACAAATATTGTATTGTGATGTAAGTGTTATGTATGGTGCCCCAGAAGATCAGTATAACCCTGTATAGTGTTGTGACGAAACCGTGTGCAATAGTGGATTGGTTCGTCTTGGCAAAGCATTTACTTCAAGGTTTAGGAAAACCACTAAAACCTAAACATGCCAACCCTTACCCACCCTAGTATTCACATGTAATAATATTAATTAAATGTGTAAACATTATAGAAAGTAAATAAGAACATAAAATATAACAGCACAGCCATTGTATGACGACATATAATGGACCGGTCCAAGCGCCAGTCAGGACAAATGACGAAAAAATAGTAGGTTAAAGAAATAGCAAAACAAAATAATGGAAAAACAGATAATCAAAACAAGAATACAAAACATTGCTGAACTTCAGATGTCCTTCAGATTCGTAAGCCATAATATTGCTTCATCCGTTAAATTATGAATGTTTGGAAATCCTCCTTTAAACTTCTCGTTAATTGACAATTCTCTACAATATGTGTAACGGTCTTTGGTTTGTTTCCACAGTCACAATTTGGATTAGAAATCGCACCCCATTTGAACAACATAGAGTTGCAATTTGAATGGCCTGTTTTTATGCGATTTACTTTTGACCAAATTTTTCTTTTTTGATCAAAGCCCGGGACTTCTATTGTTGGATCATCAATGAGATGTTTATTGAAAACATCAACTCCAGACCATAATTTTTCCACTCTTCAACTTCAGAAAAACCGTACTTAAGTAGTCTTGCAACCATATAGGACTTCGAGATTTAAGTCTTTTAGCAGGAGGGTTGTCAATGTCATTCCAAATTGGTAACTTTTTGTTAAGTTGGCATTTATCCCATTCTCGTTTTAACGCAGCTTTTCGTCGAATGTTCGATGGAGTAATATTACAAAGAACAGGAAGCCAATCGAGAGGAGTAAATTTAATGGTTCCACTAATTATATACGCATAGTGCAATTCAACTGGGCATCTAGTTTTTTGTATGATAACTATTCAACCAGACAGGAGCACAATATTCTGCTGTAGAATAAACCAATGCCAATGCAGCTGTACGAAGTGTCTTTGCATCTGCTCCCCAAGTAATTAAAAACGTATCTAAAGTTACTCCCAGATAAACTGGGTTAAAATTATGGTTTAACTTTATTAAATATAACATTAAGTTTTCTACTTTTCTTCTATTAATTAAATAAAAACAAGAAACCTCAGTCTTTTTTAAATTGGGGCATTATCGCCATTTTTTTGAAATAATTTTCCATAATACGCAAATCATCGGATAGATTATTTTTAATTTCCAAAAAATTTTAATGTTGAAATGAAATTGCCATATCATCGGCGTAGACGAATTTTCGACATTGTAAAGAAGGAAGAACAGAAAAATATACATTACCAAGAATAGGTGCAAGAACCAATCCCTGTACAAGACCATTATTTAAAAATTTAAATTTACTGCTTTTGGTGAGAATTTAATAATGCAGAATCAGTAATGTGCTACTGATAATGGAATCGGTATTTGAGATAACATTTATCGTTGTATTGCTGTAGCATTTGTATTATAAACTTTATTTATCTACGTCTATAATCAGCACATTAATTACTAAATAATTGCTGCGAAATGCTACTTTTAAATAAATCGTTCGTAAAAAAATAAAACCGTGTGTAAAAAAATACAATGTAATTTAAATAGGCCTTTCTCTGTTGTAGTCTTGTAGTATAAAGGCAGATTGAAATGTAAAGAACCTGTCACGTGGCCTGCGCCGTGAACGAAAATGAAACGGACGAGTCTACTGTTCACATTAAGGGCAACAACGTAGTATATGTTCTGTAATTTCGTTTGTGGTGTTATTCAAATTATACCCTAGTTTAATAAATACATTTATAGTAAGGTATATTTTTATGTTTTGCGTTGAAGATTGATTCTTTTTTGTTTTTTTACATGTTTCTATTGATGAAAAATTAGTTCGATAAAATATGGTATGAGACACGTATGACGCAACTCGTGCATAAAAGATCTAAAGGATCGATTTCTATTATAATAAATTCTTTTGGCACCCTCAGAATACGTTTCAAATATTTCTCAAAACTGTTTAGAATTGATAGCAACATTTTGTTGCGTACTTTGTTAAATTTTGCTTTCCCGACTTTAAAGGTCAAATATAATCTAAACAAATTGTCTGATCAATTTCTATCATAATAGATTATTTTGCACTGACAATTGTCATCAAAATTTAGTTAAGTTAAATTTCGGTCTTCAGACCTTCAACATAAAATATAATTTACAAAATTATCGGACCGATTTCTACCACAATATTCTTTTGCTACCGTCAGAATTTTTCCAAAATTTTATCAAAATTCCTGAAAATTCTCAGGTCAGGACTTCGTTAAATTTCGCTCTCCAAACTGTCAAGGTCGAATAAAATCTAGTATGTTTGTCAGATTGCTTTCAACATTTGGTCAATTGGTACTTTATACTCTTCTCCCAAACGTTTCGATTCCTGGTGCGGCAAACATCTTCAGTGGTGGGTCGTACAACTTGTTTCAAGTCTTTAACTTGTAAGCACGAGATTGTGGCACTAGATGTCGCACAACTTATTTATTAACATTGTGGTTCCTAACATTTTTAGTTTTGCTTTACCAATCTTCACTACTTTTATTGCTCTTTCCACTTCACCTTTTGTAATATATGCTCCAGTTAATACATATATTGCTCATATTATAATCTAAGTTTCTATTATCACCAAATAATTCTAAAAATCAATTTTTCCATATTTCTAGTTCTTGGTAGTCTTCTATTATGAAGAAGTTAAACAAATCATGTTTCTTATCATGCCTTCTATTTCTAGACATTGTTTATTGAATCACGTTTTTTCTTTTCTTTTTAATTCTTTTGTGAATCATATTGTACTGTGTCTGATTTCGATTTTTATGTTTCTTTCTCTCATCCAAGAGATTTAGAATCTCTGCTGGCAACCATCCTCGTTTTTTGTCACACCAAGTTTCTTTGAATATTCTTTTTTTGTGTTTAAAGCGTTATATCTTTTATCCATCAGTTTATCTATTTCTTCTTTTGATTATTGTGATTGTTAAATTGGTTTTGTATTTCCTGTGGGGTGCTTCTATACCGGGTGATTCAGTTAACCCGTTCATTAGAAGTTTATGGACTTCCCGTTGAAATATTTGTTTAAAAATTTTTGAATAGAGCGATTGCTCAAAAGTTCTATTTAATTAAAATATTTTCAGTCTTCTATCACTTCCGGTTACACCGGAAGTAGATTTACTAATCACGATTTTAGTCATAATGACCATGAGGATCCTACCGTCCCTCTCCCAGAAATGCAAATGGCTAGGAAGCTTGGTGTAGCCTGAACCGCATCAGGACTGGCCATGCCAGATGCAAGTCCATGCTGTACAAGTGGGGACTCTCGGACTCCCAGGAATGCGACTGCTGGGCGCCAGATCAAACTGTAGCTCACATAGCCAACGGTGCCCAATAAAGAAAATTTGATGGAGAATGGGCAGATTTTGAAATGCCCTCCTGCTGCTGTAAATTGGCTGACTCTCTGGATATCTAACTTATGATCCATGGCCTATCTCAAATGTATTCGTGTAGTATATTTGTTTTTAATTTTTTTAATTTTTGAATTAAGTCAACCTGTAAAAGTGTTGGTTTATGCATGTGTATGTATATACTCTTGCCTTTATTAAGAATTGAATTTGTGAGATAGCCATACGATAAATAAAAAAAAAATAAAACACCAGAAATGGCTACCAACTTTCTTATTTTAAATGGAATGATATATTTTTTGTATATTTGGATTCTACGCTAAAATCTGAGTTACTTTCATGTAGCACAACCTATATGAAAAATCAATAGTTTTGAGATATTCTCATTTTTTGAGAAAAATTGGTTTTGTAGTATTGTTTTCAAACGCTTGTCAATGATTGAAAAAGAAAGTTATAGTAACAAAATTTGGGCTATACTTAGGAGGACTGTTAAGTTTTTAAATGATGTGTAATTTGACATCTCATTATTTACAGGGTGTTCAAAATGTTTGGCTAAATCTGACTAACTTCAACTGCCCAAAAGTCAATTTTTTAAATGGAACACCCTGTATCTTGTTGCTCTATGTGATGGAGAATTAAGTGGTCTTTCAATCTTCATAAGGGTTCCCTATACCTATCTGTTACCATTTTCCTGCTATCGATGTATTTACATTCGACACACAATATTTCTCTATTTTATTAAATAATTTCTGACTAGTGGCCTGTGGAAATTAAAACAATGTGCCTTATTTATCAAACTTGTAAACGTCGACGTGACACATTATACACGATATGGAAATCCACCAAGAATATTCGAATGAAGACATACTAAATTTATTTTTATTCATGGAGAATGTTACAAAATTATTGAAAGAACTTGCCGTTTGTTTAACGAGAGATATCCACACTTGCGACCTCTAAATAAAACTACGTTTAAGAGAATAGAAGCAAATTTTAAACAATTTGGAATTCAATGTACTAGAACACGCCCCAAGGTAGTCACCGGTGATGAAGACAACGAAATAAATGTATTGGCATATTTTAATGCAAATCCACATGCATCGATCAGAGCTGCGTCTGAAGATTTGGGACTGTCCTACTCGTCGATACAGAGAATTTTGGCACAACGTAAAATGCATGCTTTTTCTATTATAAAACTACAAGCTTTCCGTCCAGGTGACGAAATACGTCGTGTAGCATTTTGTGAAAGCATTTTATTGAAAACGCAGGAAGCCCCAAATTTTTGAAAAATTATTTGGACCGATGAGTCAAAATTTAGTAGAGAAGGAATCATTAATAGGAAAAATTGGCATTATTGGGCAGAACAAAATCCTCGGATGGTGCGCGAAGGTAACTTTCAAGACACATTTAGTTTTAATGTTTTTGTTTAATTATGGATAATCGTGTTTGTTTTGAAGTGTATGACGAAAATTTAAATTCTCGCAAATATTTAGAAATGCTTAGGGTAGTGGTTTCAAATTTTTGGAAAATTTACCCCTAAATCTTCTAAATTCATGTTGGTACCAAATGGATGGTGCTCCAGCCCATTCAACCCATGAGGTTTATCAAGAATTATCCCATATGTTCGAAGATCGTTGGTTTGGACGCAATGGTCCATCTCTATGGCTTCCCAGATCACCTGACCTAACACTCCTGGATTTTTTATGGGGTATGTCAAGACTAAAGTCTATTCAAGGCCAGTCCATAACAGAGATGACTTATTACATCGGGTTCGAACTGCCTTCGCTGAAGTAGATGTGCAAATGGTTCAAAAATCCACAATAGCTGAAGTTAACAGAAGAGTTTTATTGTGCTTAGAAAACCACGGACGGCATATCAAACAGTTGCTAAATTAATAATTAAATTAATTTGCTTCTATTTTACAATGTAATTTTATTTAGAGGCCATAAATGTAGATATCTCTCGTTAAGCAAAGGGCAAGTTCTTTCAATAATCTTGTAACATTCTCCATGAATTAAAAATAAATTTAGTATGTCTTCATTCGAATATTCTTGGTGGATTTCCATATCGTGTATAATGTGTTAGTTATTACAAGTTTGATAGGTGTAACCGGAAGTGTTAGATAGAAAGAGCTGAAATATTTTAATTAAATAGAACTTTTCAAGCAATCCCTATTCCAAATTTTTAAACAAATATTTCAACGGGGAATGTCCCGTTGAAAACTTCTAATTGAAGGGTTAGCTGAATCACCCTGTTTAACTCTGGGTTCCCAGTTTCTTTTCTGTTCAATATTGGTTTTCGTTTTTGGCTTATTACAAGTTTTTTTAAATTGAGCCCTCATTAAGCTATGATCCTTTAGTATATCTCTCTCCGGGATAGAGTTTTTTACGGTATTTCTGATGATTTTTTAATTTTTACCTTTTTCATTTTTACATGGCGCATTGTATTTTTGTGGCTCGTACATGTTTTGAATCTTCCATGTACCTATTCCGTTTATATTTGACTATTCGATTTTTGAAACCCTTGCCACATTTAAGAGACGCCCGCACTCGCGGTCCATGTTTTTGTCAGTCATACCATGATTATCTTGAAGAGATTAATGGGGTGGTTTCTGGTTGCCGTCCCCACTTTAGGGAGGTCAAAAGAATCGCTTTTATAGTTCTGCTGTTTTAAGTTTTTTCATATTACCATAAGTACTCTAGAGCTCAACGAATGAAATGCAAGGGCTCAATCAATTATTTGCGATTAAAGTTTTTCTTAGCCATAATTTTTCTCACTAACTGTTTTCGTTTTTTTGTACTAAATATTCTTCCGCACGTGTCAGCGTCGTAAGATTTATCACCCATATGTAGCCAAAAGACTAAAATGTTTAATTGTTTCTTTTCAGTCGTTGGCCTTCCTCTGGAGCTGTGCTTGAGAGTGCTTATTTTTAATCCTTTTGCTCCTCCCTGTCTTCTAAGCTTTTGTAAGTACACTATATATGGTCACTTCTGTGTTTGTAGTTTTTGCCGTAGAGCCGTTTTACATTACGAAATTTATTGTATAAGATCTTGTGCAATTTTTCGTATAATTTATAGTGTATTGTGTAAGTGTCATAGACAAATTGAATGAAAAATTGTGTTATTTTTAGATTGGATAATAAACTAGAATAGGTTCAATTTTTCAACACAATCTGTCAAAGCATTTTACCATTTATGATATTATACATGAAAATTTATTTTGTTCTTGATTTCAGCTTATTTTTCTAATTATAAGATCTTTGTATGGAGGTTAGTTAAATTTTTGTTGACGTTTTCGACTACTACAAGGCGTAGAATTTATCAAAGCAGCCTCTGTTTATTGACAACAATTAGGTTAGATTACAAACATAATTATTAATGCTTATAAACTAAAATGATGTTTTTTACCTAAAATAGAATCAAGAAAATAAACGAATTAAAAAAATTTGAGAGATTTATACTCATATTACATGCTAAAATTATATTTATTTGTTGTACGTATTTTGTTCAATAGCTACATATGTGAGGGTGTTTAAATTATTTAAATTTTCTAACGTTGTGTGGGATACCTAAGTTAATTATGTTCGGTAAGAGTATGTTATATAAGCAATTAATGTCAGCCCTGTGAAAACGTGTTTTCAATTTGTGGTATTAATAATTATGTTTGTAATCTTACCTTATTGTTATCAATAAAGACAGAATGAGTTGATAAACGCTACGTCTTGTAGTAGTCAAACCCTTGACAAATTAGAAAATATGAAACTGATTTCTTCATAAAGACGATAATATAATCTAACGTGCACGTGTGCAATTAAAGCAATAATTCTATTGACTGCGCGCCAGATTTTGTGGCAGCACGTTACAATAGCATAATTTGTGTTGCCATTTCGGCACTTAAATACCAGCCTTAATAGTATAACCATTGATTATAAACTTCGGAAAGATACGCAAGCCTTAATATTTTTCGTAACTACATCTCTTAGCAGCAACGGATGCTCTTTCACCAAACTGTTAATTTGTAACCTGCTGCCACGAACGGTGAATACTGTAACCATTGATTCTGTTAGTGCATCTCATAAATGCAACATCGGTGTCTACCGAGAATGATTCAAGAATCAAACTCAGCAGTTTCCAAAGCCGTTCGTTCTTATCGCAAAATAAGTAACTTGCACGTGCACAATAAAAACAAATATGTGCACTCAATTAATTTAGCTTGCTACGAATTTATCCCAGTGCATCATAATAGTTGGATTTGCGAATTGTTTTAAATTTTTTTCAAACTTCAATAAAATCATTGATTATAAATAAAATCACAATTTAATTTGTAAGAAATAAAATTTATTTGCCTCAACAAAAGTTATAACATCATATGATACGTTATCATAAAAACGACGTCGTCAAATTTCAAAGAAAAAAGTTGAAGCTATTTGACCTATTTTTGAAAATCAACTAATTTTGAGGGATCATATGAAGTGTAATTATAAAACAATAAAAATTTTATATTATTCTTAAAAGTTTGCATGAAACTAAACAAAAAAATTATAAAACAAATTTATTTCATAATTTGTTAAATCTGCAACACATCAAAATAGGTTAAATTTTATGAAATTATCAGAAAACTAGTTACAATCTTCTCCTGAACGATCTAAACTTTTGTATATATTTTTTTTCAAAAGTAGGAATATAAACAAGTAAAACGACTTGACCAAATTGAGGTCAATTGGTTAAATACACTCAGAAAATTAATTAAATTAAATACAACTTATGATAAAAACATCATTTTTATGTATTTCCATGTAATTGTTCGCTTCAGACCAAGTTGGAAAAGATGAATCTGCTAAGTTTTTTTTTGAATCGAGGACGTCCTCAGTTGTAATTCGCTTCGCAAGTTGATTCTAAGAAGAAAAAAATAAATATTCTTTTTCTCAAATTAATTACACACAAATAACAAAACAGTTGTTAAAGGACTTTTCAATTTTCTTAGAAATTCTTTTGATCGCTGTATACGTACGTACATGAATGCATAAGCATAATGTTTATCTCATCAATTTGGAATTAAAAGAAAACCCTAACGGGTAAATAAAAATAATAGTAATTTGCTTACCTTCTTTATCGAATTTTACAGACACTGATTTTACACTCAATAATTCACGTTTATTGTTTATAATAATTTCTACGCTGTTCTTTTTATTATTTGTGCAACTGACGTATTCATATTTACTAATTGTCACAAAAATTAGGGTAACTAATTTTATAACCAATGCAGTTTCTCGAACCTAAAACCACTTTCATATTTTTATTCAAGAAACGCGTATCGACACAGGTACGGTGGAACTGACATAAAAATAAAGGAGGAGGAAACTGAGAAATCTCGTCGTAATGGAATGGTAGAGCCATCTATATTTCGTCGTACTTTTGTGTCGCATTTTTCCGAAGTTTATAATCAATGTTATAACGCGAAGCAGAAAACACAAAAATACATCGTACTGTAACGTAATACTACGTTTGGTACGTCTTTTGTTTGTTTAGATTAGTATATAATTTTGAGAAAGCAAAGATAAGGCGGACCTTTTAACATTACTAATAGTTCGTAATTTGTCGCCATCTATTGACATTTACCTCTCAACTGTAAGTCCTGAACGCCCTTAAAGCAACTTTGTCGACAGATGTGTTTGCAGTAGTCTTGTGTATATTTATACGAATTATAGTTATAATACCGTTGAATGAGTAATACAATCCTGGCTGTGCTTATACTTATCCGCAGTTGTGAATGCGATACAAAAAAACAAAGCGATAAGATTCGTAACAATACTTAATGGAAATATGCAACAATAAAAAAATATATATTTACTCGAGATACTTTTAACTCAACATTCCAAATTATCAAACAAGCAACAAACAACAAAAAAAATAAATTTATGGAATTCATTATTTCAATGACTGCTTCTAATATTTAATTCTTTCAAAATATCCTTATTATTTTCATTAAATAGCCACTTCAAAAACAGATCCATGCCTTCTTGGATAACACATCTGCAAAACAATTAAGAATACTATAAACAAAGCATGATAACATTCACACTTACTTATCGTCCACATAATCCGCGATCTTATACATTTGAAATATCGTGATCAAAAATGACTTTACATTAAATTTCATTTCATTAAAAACTTCAGTTGGAAAGTCACTATTGAAAAACAAAAAGCTGCAGACAATCTAAAAACATCGCCATTAAATTACTGAGCTACTTAGTGGTGAATATTCACCTAAGGCTACTCACTATGCGGCTATTCAATTCTCTTGAATGGTTCTCACAATTATGACAAGCATACGGGCCATTAAGCTCGGTTCTATACAAACGCCCTTACATGGCAAATGTTGCACCGAGTCACAAAGACTGCATTGCACCAACTCAATATTATAAAATTTTTTTCAAAGAACATAAGCAACTAATTTTTCAGTGGTAGAAGTGCTGCTATCTATAATAAAAGAAAATTATTTAATCAAGGATAGCATTCTTACCAACTTGACTGTGATGGACAGATTGAAACATTATCATCGGCTTTATAAGACTTCTTGTGATTTATTTCCTCATTCGTTTCCATTACTTCTTCGTTGTCTGATATATTTAGGCTAGTATTTACTATAGCATCGTCATTTAAAATAGAGCCGTGTTCATTATATCCATTCAGCCCTTCAAGGTTTTCGATGTCCCGAGTCGAAGCTTTATCTTTTGGTTTATTGTTCAAATACGGTCTCCACTTTTAAGAAAAAACTTTCGATTAGTTGTAAATTCAGAAAACAACTTATACCAAGTTACATAGAAACTGCAAGCTAGTAAGAAATTTTGACTGTATTTTCAGTTTCTTTGAATATAGCCCAATCAATTTGGCTACAATTGTTTGATATTGCAATATGTAATTTTCCGTTTGTAGTTATCTGTTATGTAAGTGTGTGAAAAAATTACTTTATGTACTCGTAAATTAGTTTATATAAACGTAATTCTCTGTTATACAGGGTTTTCAAGACTGTCGTTTATCACGCAAGATACATTTGTCATCATTGCATTTATAAAAATTTCTTCGGATAATATAAATTACGTTTGAGTGTTTATTATAAGGTTTTATATACAGGGTGGGCCGAGCCCAAATGAACAGAAAAAAGAGATACGAGAAAGATCGGTAAGTTTGGGAAATATAGAAGAATTTTTGAAAAGGAAGAGAGAAACAAGTGGGGAAGAAATTGGATGACGAGATAAAGAGAAGAAACACAAAAACACCGAGGACGACAGAACAAGAAAGAAAGAGAGAGATAGAACGCGAAGAAAACAATGGAACAGATAAAAATGTTGATATTGGAGATGAGAACAGATATGATAGAGGGATTTGAAGAATGTAAGGATGAAATTAGAAGGATGAAGGAGGAAATGAAAAAAAGAAGAAGTATGGGTGACAGAAAGGCAAAATTGAATACAAAGAGAAAGATGATATGGATAAAAAAAGGAGTGAAGAAGATGTTAAGAGAAGACATAGAAGTAGAAGTAAAATAACAGACACATACGCAATAGGAAAAGAAATAGGAAAGAGTGCGATAGTTGGTAAAGTTGGGAAGCTGGGAAGAGAAAATGAAAATAATGAAAGAGAAAATAAAATAAAGAGGTACAGATATTGATATTGATGATTTGACAGGAGAATTTAAGGAAAGAAGCTAGAAAATTAAAAAGAGAAGGGGTGGAAAGGAGATTGGTAGCAGAAGGAGGTTTGGGACAGAGGGTGGCAAAAACTAAAGTTGGGGAGAGGGTAAGGATGGGTAAGAAAGAGGAATAAAGGGGCCGGAGGTAAAAATGAAAGGAAGAAAATACTGTTCTGGAATATTGCGAGATTAAAAATAAAGAAGAAGATTTCTGGAGAAACATAAAGAGTTTTAAAATGGTAGAGACATGGTTGGAAGAAAAAGATTGGGAAAAATTGAGTAATAGATTGCCAGACGAATTTAAATGGGAATTACAATTCGCAGAAAGAAAAAAAAATGGGGAGAGCAGGTAATCATCGAAATAAAAAGGAATGGGAGAAAGAAGAGAGGGAATCAAAAAGTAAGACAAAAGGAATTATAAGACAAGAGTAAGGACAGAAGAAGGGAAAATATACGAAATAATTACAATATATGGAAAAGAAATGGAGAAAACGAAAGAAGTAATAGAGAACACAATTGAAGAACGGGAAGAAAATAAACTTATTATAGGAGGAGACTTTAACGCGAGATCAAAAGAGGAAGGAGGGATAATGATAATTGGAGAACAAAGAAAGAGAAATTTTCTTTTGTTGATTACCCCTCATTTGATACTATAAACTTCTAGTCCACATGAGATTTAGGGTTGATTACAAAACAATATTTAACTTAAAATACTCAATTGTTTAGATATAATTTTTTGGTACGATGCAAATGTCCTTATTCTCCTATCACTGTATCCAGTAGTAGATCAGTCGATGGTGGGAATCTTTAACTGGATGCATTTTCTGCGTTAATGAAAAACCGGAACGAAAATGACATGGTACAACAGTTTCTTAGTATGAATGTACCTAGAGAGGAAAAGTCCGGGAACAAAGTGTTGGAAAACAGAAAAGTTCAGGAGCCCAAATCTCTTCAGAACCACGCAATAATAAAGTCCTCAAAAATATTTTGCACAATAATATGAGCAAAATAAAATCTATGAATTTTGACAACCCTGAGCGATGACGCAAGCGCAGTTTAAGTTTCATTTTGACTTTGTTTTTTCCTAGTGACAACCTCCCAAACTACACGTACATTCAAATATGAATAATTGCCTGAATTAATTTTTATAAACTTATGTCAAAGTTAGCATGTCCTTCTTAAGCAGGTTTCTAGATTACCCATAAAATGTAATTATAGTATGCTTAATCAGATGTTGCTCCTATTATTTAATTTCCTGTATTAATTTCTCTGAATTATGTAGTTATTAAACGCCTACTATATACTACTGTTCGAATTATTGAAAATGGAAATAAAGTTAAACGCAGTTACGTGTACAATTAATATTAAACCAACAATCAAAACAAAACGTCAAAATAATATTGTCACATGGTATTGCAATGTTTGTCAAAAAGTAATTAACCTTAATGTTGTTGATATCAGCAATTTGTGGATTTTTGTTAATTTAAAATTAAGTATTTTAGGTGTATTATATTTTTTCGCCACTCAAAGACATAAACACTTGATTAGGCTTGTTACATTTAATTTTTAAAGATAATTTTTGGACGTTTTGATAAATATTAAAAGAAAAAACTATGAACATTTAAAAATCAATGCTTTTTCAAATATTTCATGTTCTTCAATAAGAAAAATTTGAAAATACATGCACACGCATAATTATCTTAGGATAAGTAAATTAGGAATCGATTGTTTCGTATCATTTTTAACAATTTTGATAAAGAAATCTGAGACATAAAATGTAATATCAACATATACATCTAATAAATAATTTCACTAGAATAACCCTGTATATAATTGGTGTACGTCTCTTAGTGATCATGTAACTTCTTAAGTATTTGAACTCATATTTTTACAATGTATTGTTATACGATGGGCGGCATAAGTAATGAATAAATTCTTTTGGCGTTATTATTCCTTTTATGAAAACAACAAAACACGTCAATTTTTGTTGTTAATATAAAATTTTTGAACGTGACTATTTCAACCTAAATTCGTAGCGGTAGCAACCCCCGCAATTTTTTTTAAGTCTAGTTTTTCAGTAAGTGAAAATAACGTTGATCGGACATATTCTAACGCAGCAGTTTGTAACTATACAAACAGTAACGTATTCGTATTGGAAACATCTCGAAGTTTAGCGTTACTTAACGACTTGACCCGACCAGAACCTTGTTTCCTCTTGAGACTTGAATTGTTTGTATCTCCACCAGTAAATTTTCGAGACCAGTGCTGCACCGTACGGATATTCACTATTCCTTCCCTTTCTACTTCGCATATTTTTTTAACTGCGGCGGTTGTAGAAACGTTTTGTTTCCAGTAGTGACGCCATATTATAAAAAAAATTTGTATTTTTCATTAGCCATTTTGAAATATTTTCAAAATACTGCAATTCTTCAATTCCGTCATCAAATTCAGAAAAACAAATGTTACTTAAACTACAGACAGCTTTTGACGTAGCGAAATATAATATAAAAAAAGGAGAATAAGTTAACAAAATAGATTTCCTCCCAAAACAAGTACTTAACTAAAATGCCCAAAAAATAGAGTCGATGGACTTGGAATATATTTTTTGCTCCACCTATTCCATATGCGTGGATACAGTTATTGAATCAACTGATAGCGACTGAGTCGTAATTCTTTAACATCACTAATGAAGATCTTCCAATAAGAAAATGTAAAGGTAGTTAATGGCTGTAGATGGTTGGGATCAGAAGAGAGTGTTGATAGTAGTCAGAGTTAGGCGTGGCTTCAACGAACTGCGTGCTTAAATATGGTGCTTTGTGGATTTGATTCCAGCTTCCCACAAACCTCTTATCATTTCAGTTATAAAGAATTGTCCTTTATAGAGAATGGTGATAGTTCCATGAGTTCAGATCTAGTGCCAGTAAAATTAGTACCATTATATGAATATACAAATTACGGTTTTCCTCTGTATGAAACAAAAAGTCATTATGAAAGCTTCACATGATAGAATGATAACAGACAAACTCAAATAGAATTTATGCAACTGAGTTTTGAGAGGTTTTAGAGAAAACGACAGCAACGTAAGCAGCGGTGAAAATCTGTTTGACAAGACAACGACCTGACGAGCACGTAGAAACAACAGAAGCAGCTGACGAACGTCGTGCAACATTATGTATGTCAAAATAACATTTAACCTAGCAAAATGTTTCCTGGCTATTACATGAAGATGCCTTTTATCTAAATGAAGTGGAGCACTCTGAAGTCTTCCTCCGACGCAAATAATTCCATTATCATTCAGAAAAAAATTTAGACTTTGAGGATCGCTTAATAGGTGGTTGCTTAAAAGCTGTTTGAGTTCATCTGGAAAGATTCTCTTTGAGAAATTTTGAGGAAATATAAAAGTAAAGATCGTATACTAAAGCAAAATGTGTGTCTTACGACATCTCGTGTAAAAGCATTGACACGTATGATTAGTATAAACTAAGAAAAATGCCAACAGTTAATTGTAACGACATGTGTGCGTTTAACGTGCATATCGCTATCTAAGCAACAGCTTTAATGCTTGAAACGTACGTGTGTCGATAAAGCCAAGTAAAACTAAGTAGGAAGTAGACATTGCTTTTTTGACAATATTTTTAAAAGAAGACAAAATGTGGTCACTCTCTCTAAATTATCGAACGTCTCTAACGTTAGTAATTAAGAAGGTCATTAAAAATAGTGAAGAAGAGGGTGTAAAAATTTTCTTGCAAAAGAGCTTGATCTTCAATTGGTTCCGTGTCATCTAAACCGGATTGGGTTTTTCTACTACTTCCATAGGAAACACATTTCTACCGTAACTCGAAGCTAGTTATATCTCTAAGAAATTATAAAGAGACATCATCATTTCTGGTGTCGTCTGAACGGGGTTTGCAGACTTCAAATTCTTTCAAAAACTCATCTCATAAATTTAGCCATGTTAGCTTCTTCCTCTGAAATAAAAAATCCAGAATGACTTCGTTTTGTTTTGTTTTAGGTAGGTACCTTTCTAGTGGAATTGCATTTAGACAAACTGTTTTCACAATTCGAATATCAAAGTCATCAGTTGCATCTATATTCATAAAAGTTTGCAAGGCTGTTTACGACTTCATTCCACGAAATCACCAATGTATTTATTTGTTTTTTTACAATAAACAAAGAATCGGGTTTTCCCTCATACATACAAATAACCAATTAATTAATTTTAAATGAAATTAATTTGATTTTCTTCCCTTTGCTCCTCTCCTTCTTCTTTGTATCCTTCCTTCTTCTTCTCCCTTACTCCATGGTCTGTATCTTGATTATATTTCTTTTTCTTTTCTACATTGTTTCTCTTCTTTTCATTACCTCTTTCATCCACTCGACCCCCTTCTCTCTTTCCCACAGCAGCTCTCGTCGCGCTCTTTCTTTTCCAGTGTAAGTACCTTCTTTTTTTTTGTTGGGTGTTTCCTTTCGTTTTAGTCGTTCGGTTGACGTACTCCGTTTGAATTAGTCGATGGATATTGGATGAGGGTTGTACTGGCCATATTAATAATGCAAAATTATAACCTATCGAAGTGGATATCACACCACCGTTGGAATTTACTGGAAAACTTAGTAAACTAATTACAAGGTCAACCATACTGATATGGTTAATAAACTTCCCAGAGGCCATCATCGAGTCAAGGCCACCACTCAAGATAAGCCGGTTATCTAACCATTGGTGCAACCCAGCAAATGTTATCAGTGGAGTATAGTTTGGTTTGCTTTTCTTCGTGGATACTCAAATACTACATTTGGCTACGAGAGCTGTATCTCTATCGATTAACTGTCGAACACGGAAGACAAGTTTAACAACGTACCTTTTGGCGCCTATTCTTATCCTTATGTAAACTCGAAGGATCCTTTAAGTACAATTAATTATGTGCGCTTTGAACTTATTTAAATAATCGGCCACGGTCCGGTACTCGTCGTTAATTGTTATTAAGTACCTTTGGAACCATATTTTGTCGTGCAGAATCACGTGTAGGGATTTCATCAGTGTTCGCGACGGTCAAATAAGCTAACCTGTTTGGGGCGTTTGCGCCTCGAGATTTATATTCGTATTTTTAACTCGCTCTCGTGCATGAGTAGTATTTGATAACTATATATGCTATTGATTTTATTTGATATTGTCTATTGGTATGTTCATGTGTTTCTCGATGTGTTAAATTGAACTCTAGTCGCTAAACAATATGCAGATTTCCATGTAAGTACGGTCTATCTCTGTATCTGAGTACCTAGTGACTCTAGATATTTATTTTACATAATCCTAGGTGGCGCCTTATAAATTTTTCCTAACAGTGAACGATTTTCAACCCACCCACGAATACTTCCGAATAAGAAAAGCTGCTGGGGGTCATCAAACACTGCTATATATTTATTTTAATTTTTACCAATAAACCAGTAATTCCCTACCCTAAACCTTGCTATAATTCTTTTTCTCTTAATCCACTCCCTCAGTTATATATCTCTTGGTTTTCCCTCTGTCCTTAACTTCCCATATTTCCCATTGTAATTCCCTTCTTTTATTCTTGCTTTCTTTCCTGCGCCTGCGAGATCTACATCCCTCCTTACTATTTCGGCTTGTACCGATCTCCCTTCTCTTCTTATCTCTTCTCTTGCGTACCCCCTCTTTCGTAATATAACTTCCTTTCTTCTTCTTCATATTTTACCCTCCAGAATTTCTCTTTCCAGCACTCTTTCTCTCTTGCTTTCAATCTTCTCCTCATATCTCATTACCCTTCTTCCTGTCTATGTTTTTATTTTTTTCCATCTTGACTTCTCCTCCACTATGTTAACTATATCTAAAGCTCCAAGTTAGCGTCAATTTTTATAATGCATTCCCAATCCAAATCTTTGAAGGAACATTATGATCGTTCGAGATCCATTATTTTACGGTTTTGCTGTTACTATTTGAAAACGTCATTTAAAAAAACATATCGACAAATTAAAAAGCTAAGTCTCCCACTAAGTTTTCCACAAGTTAGGCAAGTTGTTTGCTTTCTAGAAAATACAGCAACTTTTCTGTCTTCCACTTGTGGAGAGACAAGTCTTTCACAAAATTTTGGTTTCCCGTGGAGTGTGAGTAAAGATCAAACAAAGTTCGCAACTAAAGTGCGATTCGTTGCTGCTCTGTTTGCGCAAGCAACTTTATGAAACTAGTGAGAAGTGTTTTCTTACTGATCTTGACGAGATCAGCTAACATGTCACTGTCACTGTACCTATTCTTAGCCTGCGAAGAGAATTTCGCCCAATATCTTCAGGGGACCTATTGTACAGACAGCGCAGCAATTGTTGCTTCTTGACAATACTGCCTACGTGACAAACCTTTCGAGCGAACGTTGCTTTAAAGCATTGAAAAAATTGCTCAAATTCTGGTATTTACAAATTGAACTTACTTTCTTTATTCAGTAAATGATACTACATATCAGAAGCGCCTTGTCCCTTCGTATTTTTATTCTGCTAACGAACTCACCGAAACTTTTACCATTAAAGCAGAGAAAACTCCATGTCTACAAAAGACACCAACCGTCAACCGATCGCGCGTGGGTTTAACTTTATCAAACTCAGGCTTGAAAACATGCACGTACAGATAAACAAAAACTGCGCTTTAATAAAATTTACCAATTTGAATAAAAACTTGAAAAGGGAAACGATTGATATATTTTCTGTAGCTGCAGTAGTGTTGGTACTTGTTTAAAATTGCCAACAAAGAAACAACTAATAAAAGTTGTGACTAAACTTTCACGGATTTCTTTATGTGAACGAAAAACAAACTTAAACGTTGGCAACTTATAACTGAATTTTCAAGATAAGCTATTGTGAAGCAAAACGTTGGATGTTTTATATTCTATTTCCTTCGCACTTCACTAATAAGAACAGAACTTCAATGGTAATCCTACAAGAAATGCGGTGAAAAATAAAACAAGTTTTAAATTAATACCAATGCTGCGAGCGACTTTAAGCACTACGTGAGATATCGCAGAGTACGCAACGCAGTACCCGCGTTTAGGTAGGCCCATTGATGGTAGAACCAAATTTTATAATCAATGGTAGAACAGTAGAATGTAGTGGCCGTTGAGTTTTATTATGGTTACGAACTGTCACATTACGTTAGGATGAATGTTATGAATCATCCTAAAAGAATATCACTTTTTTTAAATAAATGTACACTCATGAAATTTAAAACTTAGACACCACAATTTCTGTAAACAAAAGTTTGCACATTGTGAAGCGGGCTTAAGGGTATCATTTACAATTCTAACAGCAGGTAGTCTCAGCAGGGGTTATCTTATAGAAGGACTGTAGAATGAATCATTACACTAAGCACGTTTTAGAAAATAGGTAATTTACGTTGCTTACTTAATTTTTTCTTTAAAGAATATATTTGAAGGTATCGCTAATTAAACACCATCAAAATTTTGTTTAGGAAATGTTTACAAAATAAAATTAGAAATAATTTTGATTTAAAAACGTCTACAAGCAATAACTTTTAAATTAAATCAAAAACTAAACATGGTTATTTGGGTTGACTGATTATTACTTATTTTAAATAAATCTAACCTACTAATTATTGTAAGTTATTAAAAAAAAATCATTAAACTCTCTATTCATAATATTTAGTCCTTACAAAATGTATATTTTATGACGTTTCATTTTTCTGTAGTTAATATAAAAGTGAAAATAAAAACTAAGGCAATTCTTATTGTCAACGTATATATTTAGTTTTTGACAAGAATTTATTACATAATTATAATTAAGATACCAAGTTATAGTTTAAAATTAAATGAAAACGTTTTTTTAAATAAAGGTATTACTATATAAATAAATATAAGAAATCAATAATGGGTGTGACCTCCATTATTATTGATACATTCTTGGAGGCGTCTGCTCATTGACGCTATCAAGGTATCAATATAATTAATATTAATCGTTTCCCATGCGGTATCAATGGCTGCAATTAGTGCATTACGGTTTACTGGTATAAAATTTGGCCCTTGTTGTCTTCGGATAACAGCAAGTATTCGAGCCCAAACATTTTCGATAATGTTAAAATCTGGGCTTTTTCTGGCCAGGGTAACAGCTCCAAGTTATTTGCTTGTATCAGTTGCGCACAACCTGCGAAGTATAGGGTCATCATATCCCGATAGTTAATTATCGAATGTTCCAAGAAAATATGTGTAAATAGTAAATGGAATCTACTAACGTAACGTTAAGTCGTTAATTATAGTTACATAACTCTCCTTTCATAAGATATAGTTCATATTAATATGCTTATTGTAAAGCTTCGTACACACCTGAACAACAAACCGAGGAACAAACAGAACAACGAACCGAACGGCAATCGGAACATTAATTTGGACGGTGCTACGTACGAATTTTAGAACAGATTCGCAAGTCCTGATTGTTCCACGAACGGTTTGCGGCGTTCCCGCAACTTGTCGGTTTTTCTCCGACATCAAAGAAAATGGCGCGAATGCGTTTGCAGGTTTGGACGAATCTAAACAAAACGGCGAACAAACTTATGCGGGAGAATTAAATTATTTATTTTTGTCCTCCCTTTTTGTGGGTTTGTTGTGTTTTAGGTAATATTATGGAGTTGACAGAAGAAAAATGTTTTAAATTAATCAGTGTTTAAGAATGCAAGAAAAAAAGATGTTCTTAATAGCATCATTTGGGCGGGAAATTTCCCAAAATAAATTTAAAAAAAAAAAGCGAAGTAAATTATAATTTTTACTTTTCTTTGTGCGTAAAAATTTGGTTGGCACTATCTTCTTGTTTTCCGCAATTTTCTCTTCTCAATAATAAATATATGAACTGAAAACTACTGAAAATAATTATGGGAACAGCACAAACGTTCCGTTTGTTGTTCGTATTGTGGAAATCATAAAGATCGTTTGTCATTCTGTTTGACTTTCGGTTCGTTGTTATGTTTGTTGCTCGGTTTGTTGTTCAGGTGTGTACGAAGCTTTAAATAATTAATGAAACATTCATTTATGGAAAGTGTTTTATGCAGTTGTATACTAAGATTATATTTTCCAACAAGTAAGTATTCTTATTTCACTATATTTTCTTAACAATAAATAATTAACAGTTAGGGATCATAAAGTTGAATTAACATTTTTATAATTGTTTTTGTTGTTAAAGGACAACGCTTTGCCCTATTCATACTTCGCGGGTTGTGCGCAATTGGATACGAGAAAATAACTTGGAGCTGTTACCCTGGCCAGCAAAAGCCCAGATTTTAACATTATCGAAAATGTTTGGGCTCGAATACTTGCTGTTATCCGAAGACAACAAGGGCCAAATTTTATACCAGTAAACCGTAATGCACTAATTGCAGCCATTGATACCGCATGGGAAACGATTAATATTAATTATATTGATACCTTGATAGCGTCAATGAGCAGACGCCTCCAAGAATGTATCAATAATAATGGAGGTCACACCCATTATTGATTTCTTATATTTATTTATATAGTAATACCTTTATTTAAAAAAAAAGTTTTCATTTAATTTTAAACTATAACTTGGTATCTTAATTATAATTATGTAATAAATTCTTGTCAAAAAACTAAATATATACGTTGACAATAAGAATTGCCTTAGTTTTTATTTTCACTTTTATATTAACTACAGAAAAAATGAAACGTCATAAAATATACATTTTGTAAGGACTAAATATTATGAATAGAGAGTTTAATGATTTTTTTTAATAACTTACAATAATTAGTAGGTTAGATTTATTTAAAAATAAGTAATAATCAGTCAACCCAAATAACCATGTTTAGTTTTTGATTTAATTTAAAAGTTATTGCTTGTAGACGTTTTTAAATCAAAATTATTTCTAATTTTATTTTGTAAACATTTCCTAAACAAAATTTTGATTCGATAATTAATCGAGCTATGGTGTTTAATTAGCGATACCTTCAAATATATTCTTTAAAGAAAAAATTAAGTAAGCAACGTAAATTACCTATTTTCTAAAACGTGCTTAGTGTAATGATTCATTCTACAGTCCTTCTATAAGATAACCCCTGCTGAGACTACCTGCTGTTAGAATTGTAAATGATACCCTTAAGCCCGCTTCACAATGTGCAAACTTTTGTTTACAGAAATTGTGGTGTCCAAGTTTTAAATTTCATGAGTGTACATTTTATTGACAAAGCGTTGCATACAGATATCAACTCATTTAACTTGTCACACCATACCCTCTCAAATTTTTTTAAACTTTCCCCGGAAAAGCTACACTCCTTCAAGATTAAAAAAAGAGTTTTCTTTGTTATTTTCCATGCATATTAAGTCACTGAAACCGGTCAAAAAGTCAACCGCTAAGATATTTTTTTCTTACAACTTTTTTTTTGGATAAAAATTTTTCTTTTAAAAAAAACATACTAAAAAAGCCCAATTTATTACTATCTTTTTATCTCTACAGAAGTTTTCGAAAACTAAAAATTTAAGAGAAAATAAATACTAAATTCCATGCATTTGCAAAAAAGGTGTGACATTCATAAAAAACAACCTGCACCTGTTGCCTTTCTTATTGTTTCTAAGTTTTATGATTGTGTATTGTAGAAAACAGTACATATTTAATTGCAAATATGAATGCATATTCGAATTTAGAAATGACAGATATGCATTTATATACTACGCCAGGTCGTACTAAAGGTAATGCATTGCATTTATTTTTTTCTCGTAATGGTTTCCGTTTTCAAAAAAAACCTGTAGAGATAAAACAAATTAGTAAATAAATTGTGCTCCAAAAAAGCAATTGTAAGAAAAAATATCTTAGAGGTTGACTACTTTCTAACCCTTTCTAACGCATACTTCTGAGTTGGAAAAATTTCAAAGTATATTGTTTTATTGACAAATAATACAGTAAAACCTCTAAATAGCGGTCACTAAAATTTGCTGCAAAACTGACGCTGGTACATGGAGGTGGCCGTTATTGGGGGAAAAAATTTATTTCTATGCGTTGTTTATTAAAATCTTTTAAGTATGGAACATAATACGATTCGCTATAGGGTACTATATATCTGCATTAAAAATAACTATAAATGTGCTGATGCATTATTAAATAATTAGACGATATAATAATAGAAGAGTTATACATATTGAATACATAAACAAACATTTACATAATATGTACCTATTTTCTAATTGCTCGTTATACATATTACAATAATCAATTACATACATACATATACATACCATTAAATTACATTTTGTGAAATATTTTTTGTATTGAGGTTTGTTTTACAATTTTAAATTAAAAACAGAAGATTCACATTTGATAAAATTTGAAGTACTTCTACCGCTAGCTCACTCTTATCATTAGAAAATATAAAACTTTGCACATCTCTTACTTTTTCACACACTTTACCCACATCTTTAATTTTTGACGTAAAAACTTCGGATTCTTCAGTTTGAATCACAGCCTTCCCTATAGTCTAATTCACTGATTATATCTTGAATACTAAAATTGGGGCTTTCGGTCAAAATATCACAATCAATAGATGCATAATTTTCAAGGCTTACACGTTGATTACCTTCTAGTAATACAGAAAAAGCTGAGCTGAGTGGAATTTCGTCTTCTTCATCGAAATCTTCTTAGCAGGACCTTTTCCGAGAATCCTACTTTCATAAAACATTTAGAAATTGTAATAGGCTGACAACGTTTCTCCAGGCTACTGATATCGAAACTAAAGCGCTGATTAAATTGATACTTTTTCCGCATCTTCAAAAGGACGTTCGGTATTTGTGAATGTTAGCAGCCTTTTGATTAAAAACTTCCTGTAGGCCATCTTAAAGTTTTGGATAATTCCTAGATCCAGTGGCTGGCAATGGGATGTAGTGTTTGGGGTAGAAAAACAATGTTCACATTTTCAAGAGTCACTTTGGGATGAGTCGTGGCATTATCTAGAAATAATAAGACTTTCTATTCTCTTTTTTCATTTTATCAAATTTTTTAGCCAGAAGTCATAATCTCTACCGTCATCAAGCTTTTTATTAGATACCCATTCTCAAGGCATCTTGGGTGTTTACTTTTTCAATGATTAACGGATTTCCTTATCACCTTCCATATTTGTACAAAATAAAATTGTCAATCTTTGTTTGCAGCTTTTTACCACTACATTTATCGTTTTTAAAGAGAACGTTTTGTTTGGCATCGCAAGGTAAAAAGTCCGATCTCGTCAGCATTGTACACATTTTTGGGTGAATACTCTTCAATATTACTGACAGTTTTGCTTTCCAAGCTTCAACAGTGTCAGGTTAATATCAGCTAGACTCCCTGCAAATTGTTTTAAAGGTTATGTTATGTCTTTGACAAAATTTCGCAAGCCACCCATTTAAAGCTTTAAAATCCGTCATTTTTAAATTTTCCCACCTTCCAATGCTTTCTCTTTTATTAAGGTCCAGATATAGGAATATTTTTATTCCTAGCTTTACAAAACCAATTGTAAACTACTCGGTCAATTTCTAAACCTTCAGTTCTAGGAAATTTTATCTTCTGCTCTGTATTGAAACCTTCTTCAAATAGCTTTTTAAATCACATTTGTTTTTTAAAATATCGTTAACTTGTGTTCTTCCAACACTAAATTGTTCAGCCAACTTTCTAGTACTGGTATTAAACTTTTCACTTTCCACAATTATATCAAATTTCTCTTTAAGAGACAAACGATTTCTTTTGAGCGACATTGTATTTTTCTGTAAGTCTATATGTAACAACTGTTGAACATACTAACTCAAACCATGTAGGCAAATACGATTTTTGGGTTGAGCTTAATGGGCCTTTTAATTGCACTTTCTCTGTAAGACTG